>OZ005652.1:355385101-355985101 GCA_963930645.1 Salticus scenicus
GGCCACCATTTTGAAACAAAAGGACAGAGTGACTGAGATGCCCAGTGAACTTATCAAAGGTACTTGAATGATATGTCAACTGTGCAAACGTGATTCGAACTGATTCAGTATTACAAAAGTTATTGTAAGAAAAAAAATTTAAGTGGCCGCCACTTGGAAACAAAATGGTGGAGCAAGTTGCCTAGCAAACTTATCCAAGATATTTGAATTGTAAGTTCACTTCCCAACTTTGATTTGAACCAGTTTAGTATTCTAAAAGTTACTATGGTGGCGCATTTTCAAGTAGCAGCCTGATTTCAAGCGGCTGCAACTTGGAAACTAAATATTGGTACAAAATTCATTCAAGATATTGGTGTGATAAGTTCAATGTCCAACTTGAACTGATTCAGTATTTCAAAAGGTATTCTGATGATAAATTTACAAGTGGTATCCTGATTTGAAATGGCCGTACTAAAGATATCGGTCATTTTGTTAAAAATGGCAGATAAAATTCATTAATAAATACTTGGTTGAGACCTTTATGTGGTCAATGTAAACACCAAAATTCAAAATGTGGATTTGAAATTTTCACGTAGCTGCCACTTGAAAACAAACTGCAGAGCAACTAAGTTAACGAACTCATCTAAGATATTTGTACGATAAGTTTGCTGTATAACTTTGGTTCAATTCAATTTTGAGTATTATGTCAAGTTATCGTCCCAGGAGCAGAAAGTGCTTAAAACTGCGACGTACGGCGCAGAACAATTGAGGCTTTTGCAGAACATTTCATCTGTCCCCTAACTGGATGATGTTGATTGATACAGCTAACATTCTAAAATTAATAAAACCTAGATATGCTCAACTGACCAATAAATCTGTTAGCATACTAGAAAATTTCTGAAAACAGTCATTGTTTCAATGTATAGACAAAATTTATAAACATTTTGTAAGAAGTATATCCACATTAATGTGACAATATTAATGCCAAAAGCCATTGAAAAAATTGCAAATTCTGGGTGTATTCCTCAGTTTTAGATTATAAAAATTTTAAACCATGTTTTACTATAAATGTGTAATAAATATTTTACTAATAAGTATTATTTTTATGCTTATTTTGCATTTTACTGTGCTTTGACAAATTTGGACAAAATATCTGCAGAACATCTGCAAATTTTAATGTCTCGTTGCAGAACATCGGATATAATTCTGCTCCTGGGGTTATCGTAATCACAAAATTTCCATTACAAAAAAACCCAATTTATACATCTTTTACATTTATACGACCTTTTAGTGAAGTCCTGATTCATTCCTATTCATTTGAATGAAAAATTTCTTTGTTTATAAGTCACACAATATTAGTTATGTCTTTTCCACTTTTCTAAAATTCACAAAATTTCTTGACTGGTCATTATTTTACCATTCTAAATATAAATTTTGATGAGTATGTGAACTTTGATATTATATCATGACTTTGGAGTTATTCACAATCTATTAACTAATTAAAAACAAATTGTCTGATGCTAATTTAAGTGATAATGATGTAGAATGTGAAGAAGTTATTCTTAAGAGAGGACAATACCTAATCTTGGCAACAGCTATGGCCTATCTTATGGGAAGATCTATTTTCATAACTAGGGGGCTCTGCCCCCTGCTCGCTCCGCTCACCAACCCCTGAGGGAGGCTTCGCCTTTCCCCGACTCACTTTACTTGTTAACACATGCAGAGCTCTGCCCGCCTATCCGCTGCTTTCCTTTCACTGAATAGGAATGTTAATAGTGCATAACACAAGACAAAAGCAGAAAATTATTATATAAATCCCCATATTCAATGTCAAATTGAAATATGTAATATTTAATAGCACATTATTTTATTTTTATAAAAATCATGCTTAAAATCAGTTTTTTTTTTTTTTTTAATAGAAAGAAATCCGTAATATCCAGACTATTTTCTATTATAGCTTTAGTATATCACCTTTGTTTTTTAACTATAGATCAGGACCGCGGCACCCCAGTCGATAGCACGCCGACCTCGTAATTGGAAGATTGCGGGTTCGGTACTCGAGCTGGCCAAAGACCATTGTGTACACTAATGGTGGCTGGTGCACGTAAAATCTGTTGTGGCGACAATATCCTCCATAGTCCCATCAAAACTATACCTTTTTGGGTCACTGAAGCGGGGGAGCCATCTCTTCCGAGTAGGATCAAAAATGTGATGGCATGTCTCCGAAACATACCTAGGGGTGTGCCCTAGATCGTCGCCAATTATCCATAGTGCAGTAATGGCCAATGTCATATCCAACCTATCTAACTACCTACCTACCTACAACCATGGATATTTTAATTTTCCCATGTAAAAAAATTTACTTTCTAAAAGTAGAGAAAAAAAGTTATTAATAGCAACACTGACATTTATTTTTTACAACCATGGTTCCGAGCAGCGGTATAGCCAGTCCATAAAGCACCGAGCTCATAATTGGAAGATTGCTGATTCGATACTTGAGCCGGTCAAAGACCGTCGTGTGCACTAATGGTGTCTGGTGCACATAAAATCTGTCGTGGCCACAAAGTCCTCCATGTTCCCATCAAAAATATACGTCTGGGGAATCTCCTCCATGGAGGATCAAAATTGTGATGTCTCTGGTGTATGTCTCGGGAACATCCCTAGAAGTGCTTCCCAGACAGTCACCAATTACCCATAGCGCAGTACTTGGGCGATGTTAAATCCAACCTACCTACCTACAACCATGGATCGTATTTTATTTTTCCCGTGTAAAATGACTTCATGACAGAAGACCAACGTCACTGGGATAAACTTTTTTCAAGGTGGCAAATAGAGTACTTTCATAAATTTGTCGTTTATAGCTAATAACTTCTTTAATTAAAATGATAGAAATTTCTAAGCAGCTGAAATGTCTTCCTTGAAGTATTCGGAACACATTGATACCTCTCATGATGCGAAGGACCCTGCCCTCCGCGAGAAGATGCTGTCGCAGACAAAAAAAATTTGACGCTAGCGACAGTAATTTTTTTTTTTATATATATAGAGAGAGAGATTACTCATTACCAAATGTAGTTTTTAAATTCCGTTTTCACTTTCAGAAAATTCACAACCATTAAATTGGTACTCATTTTCGAAGAAATTGATTTTTAAAAATTTTTATATATTTTTTTCGTTCAAAAATGCAAATTTTCACACAAATTGCTTTTTTTAACCACAAAATGAAATACTAAAAATTTAAAAAATCAATTTTTGGAAAATGGGTACTAATTTAACGACTTTGAATTTTCTGAATATATTTCTTATTTTAATTTTGTAAAAAAAAATTATTACTTGGTAATAGAAATTCCAGATGACAAAAATACAAAATTAAATTTTACTTCCACATAGAAAAGTTATTTATTTATTTTTCACAAAAGTAATGTCTTTAATAATATAAATGTGACATGTGTATGACTGTATATATATATATATATATAATCAATTTGATAAATATGCAGAAACTTAAAGAGAAATAATAAAAATGTTGAGTGACTCCAGTCGACTTTCTGAACATGAAAGTAATTCACTGTTGTTTAAATAAAATAACGTAAGAGAAGTCATTAAATAAACAATCGAGAAAATTATTTGATTATTTGCTCACAAATAATATATTGTTTAATGGAATGGAATGCATCCAAATTATTTTGTGTATATCTGTAAAAGAACTAATAGTGTTAGATTCACCAAAATGTATAGATAGTTTGTGTGACATATACTTAAAATTTGTATATGAATTCAAAGCTCAATCAAATAAGGCTTCAGACGCCATCACATTTTAAATAAATTCAGACTATAGGCCATAATGTTACAGAATTTTTCGTTATTTCCCTGTAATAAAAACTATAAATGCTAGATTCAGCAAAATATATCTATACGATTCATTCAACAGTGACTGATAACATGTATATAAAAGTTTCAGCTGAATTGAATAAGGAATTCAGATGCTATCACACTTTAAATTATTTGAGCCCATAGACTATAATGATAAAGAATTTATCTTTGTGTCCTGGTTAAAATAAATAAATAAAATTGTGCTAGATTCTCCAAGATGTATACAGTTTGTACTACGATAACCTATAACATATGCACCAACTTTTAGCTCATTTGAATAAAGCATTTAGACAATATTGTGTTCACTCTACTCAGATATGTAAATACATTATCGTAAAATAGCAAAAATGAACTCATGGAACTTCAAACATGTAGATACACCAACTTCACGTCAAATTTTTGTTATAATTACAATACTTTCCTTACCTATGTATTTTCAGAAAGTAAAAAATTCCATGAAATATATGTGAATCATTCATTTCATCATGCTTAATAACAAATTTTTTAAAGGTGTTTACGACTATGAGGGAGGAGATGATAATGTAGTTGAAAGCAGTGGAGGGGGGGGGGGAAAGGAGGGGAATTAAAATTGAAACTATAAACTATACTTTTGCACCCAATTCACCCTTAGAAATAGATATATTTATTTATTAAATATTGTTAACTTTGCATGCCTATTTCAATCATTTATGTCTATTTTGAAATATTTAAATTGATTTTAATTACATACACAGGTTTAACCTGGCAAAAAAATTACTTTAGCATTTTAGCGAAAATAGGCAAGCACTATTTTAGCTTTTTCGAAAGTTAATTAATTCTTTGGATACCATTGATTTCTTTTACTTACAAGGAACATCACCCAAGCGTCCGGCTTGGATTTCAATGAGAGAGAGGCGTTTCTTTCATATTTGATATGCTATCAAATTTTACTCAAAAATATGCGAAAAATTTGTATTTATACAGCAAATGAATACTCAAATGAATAATTCAGTTGAAATAATTTTCAGTACTACTATAAATTTTCATTTGTAACTTAAACATGAAAGCGCAAAATCATTTAGTATTTTTAAGTCACACCCAAAGTCGGAGCTTACTGTTGATATGTGGCTGATGTGGTTTTTAACATTTTAAAAATTCAATAAATAGAGAAAACATGGATGATAGCAAAAATTTCTGTGATAAAAAATATTTGGTACATGCTCTCTATCAGAAATTAAAGTTTCATTAAAATCACAGCCAGACACGGTGTTCCTTGTTAGCTTTGTTATCCTCAATTTTGTTTTCTATTCCTTTTGTTCATTGATGATTTTAACCAAGCATCCATATTTGTGACTTTAAAAATATGAATCAGGAAAACCATGTTTTGATTTCAACAATAGAAAAAGAGGTACTCATATCATACATGTAAAATGAAAAAGCAATTTAAAAATTAAATAAAGTGTAGTGGTAGATAATCGTGAAATACTAGTGCTAAGAATGCTTCTATGAAGCAAATTCTGACATAGTTTTAAATATTTTTGCATTTAAATTCAATCATTAAAAATAAATCCAAATTACTATACAAATAATGATTCCCAAAAATTTCAGTTCTTTAGTAGTTTTTGCCTGCAAATATTACAAAAAAAAATCTGAGTTATTATATAGAGATATTTTATATAGTTATCCAGTTTTAGCTTTTTAGTGAAATTCTGACCAACATGTTTTAGCAAAATGCTAAAAAAACTTATGGCAGTTTAAACCCTGCACAGGGTTCAGGAATTTATTTAAAAATATGGTCGCCAACAAAAAATTATGGTAGCCCATAAAAAAATATTCTCCAACATTTTCTTTTTTTCTTCTTTTTATTCCGTTTCAAAATTTACTTGAATATATCAGGGGTGCAGAATATGTCCGAACGTGCGAACGATGTTCGGGGGGAAATTCTGGCTGTCTGGGGAAATTTTGAATAATTATTATCTTAGAATAAAATAAAAATGAAAACGGAAGTAAGAAAAAATTACTGAAAAAACAAATTTTCGAATATTAAACTACAAATTAACAGCTGTACTCTTCTTTTACAAGTGTATTCCCTTTAAATACCCGTTACCCCCTCCCCCCCCCCAAAAAAAAAAAAAAAAAAAAAAAAAAAACTTTCAGATAATAGGTTGATGCGTTATTTTTGGGGAAATTTCAGAGGTCTGAACATTTTCTGCACCCCTGGAATATAGAAATTAAGATTCTATATACCAATTATTATACCAACTAAAAATCAATTATTTATTAGGCTGGAATGATTCATTTTTTACATCAGGAAACACTTGTTTAAATTTAACATCATGAAACTGGTTTTATTATTTTCACTAAATTAATACACCATCGGCAATGGTACATCATTACACAGGTACAAAAATTCAGCACCAGATCGATAGCATGCACAGACAGGAGCAGTGTAAACCAATTCCCTAAAACGGTGCAATAATTTAACACAGAGTTGTGAAACATGCACGGAGATGTGTAAATTCCCTAATTCAACACAGTGTCTCAAAAAGTGGTGAGGGCAAAACGGCGAAAGTAGAATTGGAGCCCGATTTCGGGACCAATTCTTTCACCAAAATATATATATTAAAAAAAAAAAAAAAATCCTTAAAGTTGAAAACATTATTACTAGTTTTAAAAAATATTGGTCGCCAATGGCGACTGTATTTCACAAGCTCTCACATACACATAATGATAAAGAATTGTTTTATATTATATGGAAAGAATAAAGGTAATTTTTAATTTAGGACTCGCAAATAATTAATAGTGGACAAAACGGTATTTTGTCCGGGGCGATTTTAACCAGGTTTTTTCCACTGGAAAAAACCGAACAACCCTGACCCAAAGTACCCCATGTTTTAAAATCATTAATTACATTAAAACTATTAAAACATAAACGAGGAGCAAACATTCAAACCATGTTTTCACCTTTAGATACAATTTTTTAGACCAAAAAAAAAACTAATAAATTAAAAAAATAACTCTTTTTTTTTTTTTTTTCTTTTTTAAGAAAAAACTTGATTTGAACATTTGCTCCCCAAATGTTTCAATTCGATAAAATGTTAAAGTAAACATATATAATGTGCAGTATATACCTAAATTTGGAAAATATATAGCAGCATGTTAATTAGCAGCACTGTTTGAAAGTACTTGTTTTGATTGAATTGCCATCTTCAAAAACTAAAATATTTTTTGTGTCAATTTCAATTTCAATGTTGCTAATATATTTTCAGTATATAATTATAGGTAATGATGATGTATATAAATGTGAATTCTTGTAGGCATATGAAATTATTAGTTTTCATTTTATTTCATGAAATATAATTCATACCCAAATCCAAAATTATCCCTATTCTATTAGCAATTCATGAAATGCATAAGATTTGCAGCTACAAGGAAAATAAATTACAAATATACGCTTCCATTACTATGATTTAGAGGCAAGTGTTTTATAGTTTTATTTTCTAAAATGTAGTTATTCATATTTCCGAAAAGTAAATAAATGTCTGTTGATCTGTTGGCTAAAACAAAAATATCTTCAAGTATAAACAAATCACTTGTAACCTCTATTTTTCGAATATGCCTGTTTTAAAGTTCCACACTTCAATATTCAAACATTTACTTGAGAAATTAATCTTCTAAAATACAAAATATTAATTTAAACTAAATGTAATTTAATTCACTTTAATTAATAGTAAATTCTGTTTCTAAACAAAAAAGAAAATGCAACTTATTCATGCACTATGTTCCAGTGGCGGATCTAATTTTTTTTTTTTTTTTTTTTTTTTTTTTTTGGGGGGGGGGGGGGGGTAAGATTTTTCAAGATGTTATTCCATATCAATGAAAAATTTCCAATTGTAATATTCAATTATCAGGGGTCGATCCAGGTTTTAATTTTTGGGTCCCTTTTTTGTGAAAAACAAAATATTTTTGTGAAATTTTTATTTATTTTTGTGAAATATAAAATATTTTTGTGAAAAAGTAAAATACTGTGCAAAATTTTTCGTTTTTACAATCATTTTATGCAATGTTTAATATCAGGTTAATAGTTTCGTTGAGCCAAATTAAGGCATTAATTAAAAATAATACTGAAAACATGAAAACATCTAATAAAAGTATCATTTTTATTAAAAAAAATCTTGTGAAGGGACTCATTTTATGAATTTGAATTTTGTGAAGGGTCCCTTTTCATGGATTTGAATTTTGTGAAGGGTCCCTTTTTATGAATTTAAATTTTGTGAAGGGTCCCTTTTTATGACTTTGAATTTTGTGAAGGGTCCCTTTTTACTATGGGGAATTTTGTGAAGGGGCCGCAAAAGGGACCCAAATTTTGCCTGGATCGACCCCTGATTATGAATGTCAGTACTTTTAGCCTAGCCCCCCCCCCCCTAGATCCGGCGCTGCTATGTTCTTGCATGCATGAGCATACCACAGTTAAAAAGAAAAAAGTGGCAGAATGGCTCTTTTTGCAATGTTTACCGCAAGAGAGTTTTCTGTTTTCAGTGGTGTACAGAATGAAATTCAAGAGGAAAAGAAAAAGTAAAGATATTAACAGACATGTTACTTTTCAGCCTTTTTAAGCTTGAAAATTATTATTCTTGGGAGCAATGCAAATCTGCATTAAAACTTTTTGGACATGTGTAGGGGGGGGGGGGTCAGCCTGAATTTGTGCAATATATTATTAGCAATTTCTATGTGATTGGCTTTCAAGAAATGTCAAATTCAAACTTTGAGAAAATGAAAAAGAAATAGCTCTTCAACTGCATTTTCCTAATAAACTAGAACTACATTATTCTGCTAATCAATTGCCCCAGCAAACAATGCTTCTACAGAATAAACTTATTTTCAAGTATACGTAATAAGTTTGTCTGTTTTTTAAGCACTTACAACTATTTTAATTATAATTAATATGATATTCAATATGAGATTTATTGTTCTGATTTTGTTTATTGTGTGTGCATGTATGCAATCAAATTTAACATTATTTTTATTATTGAAAAATTTATATTGTGTCAGTTGCCTGATACCACTTTTGAGGGGGGGGAGGGGATCGGGAAAAGTTCAGCCTTTTTTTCTGTAAGATTGTACCATGTCTGTATTAATTAAAACTTTAGCTCTACGAAAATAATCAGTTTTAGACACTTTTCATGGTTAATCTGTTTATTTAATGATTTTGGCCGAATGCCGAATATTTGGCCAGCTAATTACTGACAATCAGCTGTCAACTTCCTAATTTTTTTCGAACTATTTAAATAGTACCATCTACATTTAGTAATATTTTACTTTTTTAATTATGAGAAATTAACATAAAAAATTCCTTTTCAGAAATGGTGATTGATTTAAATGTAGAAAATTACTAGAAAATATTACAATACACAGTGGCATGATGCTGAGCTCACAGCAAAGAAAGTTATTAACAGTTAGATTTCTCAATAAATACTTAAACTTTCTTAGATGACAACATCATGTTGCACCCCAGCAATAAGAAATAATCTTTGAGAAAAATCAACTTAAAGATAACAATAAAGCATTGACTAGCTTACAATAAAACTAACAAAAATGCCTCTCACTCAGGTGGATAAACTGCATGATATAGCTTAGGTGGGACACTTTTCATCCCAGTGACATAAAATTTTGTAGCTGTCTGCAACAGGTTTTTAAAATTTCGTAATCTGTACTCAAAAAGCCTGAAAGCTGAAAGCGGCAATCTGGGAGGAGGGGGTGTTAACAACAGTGGTGATCTCGTGCAACAATACACAATACAATTTTACTACAAAATAATATAGTATAAACAATTATAAAATAATAAGTTTAACTCATTCAATTAAATATTTCATAGCAATGTTTGACACAACACAATATAAATAATTATAAATAATAAAAGTATTAATTTTAGTTTTGATACAGAAATTTTTATAAGTGAATTTTGAAGTGGAGGAGAAGTTTTGGAGCAGTTTTAAATGAAATTAGCACTTTCCTACATTCCCGTAGAATCTCAGTAACAGGTAACAGGAGAAAAAGAATACATGCATAACACTGCCTATCAAGGGAGATCTAGGCTCCTAGGTCGCCCTTGTTAAGCACTGTTTTGTGTGTTCCTACCAAGACACCTATAGGGAGCTCTAGAGTTCCTACCACAGAGCGTCTAAGACGTCATACATCAGTAGCACATTGTCGTGGGCAAAAATATCTAAATTGCAGACAATTTTTTATGACTGCAGACAAAAACTGTCTTAAAGTTGTGGGAAATTTTTTTTTTAGTAGTACAGACAAAGAGTGTCTGAAAGTTAGGGTCAATTTTTTTTATTAGTGCAGACAAAAACTGTCTGCAAGCCGTTTTTCTGTGTCCGCGACTATGTCGCCGTGTTGCGGCGTTTCTGCCACTGGGCTTTTCATATGACATAAACTCAAATTCACTATTTTTTTACTTGTATCATGTATCACCTTTTTTAACGGGGGTGGACATAATATTTGTTTGATCTCCTAAAATGTCCTAGATGGCAACATTATCTAAAATACGTGCACTCCTTGTTAACTCGATTTTAAAGATATAATCTTATTTAAGTACTGTTGTTAACAAAAACAACTTTTGTTAGATATTAGTGCTACACCAAATAGCACTTTGACCGAGTAGTTGCTGAGTGCTTGGACGAGCACCGGATACCGAGTAGTTGCAAGAAAGAATAATTGAAGCATACATGAAAATTTGCACATCTTAAAATTACAAAAAAAAAAAAAAAAAAAAAGGCTTTTGAACATAAAATTTAGTTAAATGGTAAACAGCACGCTTTCATACAGAACTTTTGTAGTGTATTTACATAATTAGGTTCATTGCTACATTTTGATACTTTCAGCATAGTGAATTACTAAAACCAAAACTGATAACTTTATTCTTAACATCTTTTTTAGATGTGAAATTATCATCCTCAGATAATTCTTAGAGATTATACAAGTTATTATGTTGTAAGACTTAATTTAAAAAAAAAAAAAATAATAATAATAATTGTGTATTACGGCGATCGTAAGCAAAAAATATTTCAGGAATAGCTTGAAAAAGAAAAAAAAAAGTGCAAATTTTATTGATAAGCAGCGAAATAACAGCAAGTATATATCATTATTTTCTAGGTTACCGAGCAATACATAAACATGGAACTAAAAAACAGGCATATTATGATTACAGGCGATTATGAGTAATAATTTGTTTAGGCTTGGCAGTGCAAACAGATCAAAGATAAGATATAAACACATTTACTGACTATTCGAAAAAAAATATGTAACCATAATAAAACACGTACCTCCGAATTCTAATGTTGGTTTAAATATTATTTTCTTTGTAGATGCAAACATAGTATTAGGTTTCGCTTTTCTCAAATCATTTACTAAAACCTTCCAGTATCATATAATTTAGGGTTATAAACTAGAATATCTTATTTCTTTATTAAATAATACACTTCGAAGTAATCTATAAAAGTAATATAATATATAAAATAGAAAAACCTAATGAAAATGAAAGCTTAATTGGCGGAGGAATACAGTGCGAAACCTCGATGGTAAACAATTAGCGCCTGTCTACAGTGAGTCAGCGAGCGCCAAAAATTTTGGATGTACGCATGCGCTCCAAAGATCATGAACCATGGTATAAATTTGTGTGCATGAGTGATAAACTTTTTCGCTTTAAAAAGAAATTAATTCATTATAAATAACGATGAAATAGAATATCTATGATTACAAAATACTTCTTTTACTTTAAATATTATCTAAATAATTTTTTGAGGAAATGGGAAATTTTAAAATTAAAAATATTTTCTTCATAACAAAAAGTTATTGACTGCATTCACGTTGGTCAGCCAACCAACAAAGCCTTGCAAGCAAGAAGTAAGAACCGATTTACGGCCATTTTCGCCGAAGAAAAGCATGCAATTGGCGTAGTAATATAGTTCTATTTTTAAAACAATTTTTATAAAAAACAAGAGTTTTCCTGAAAAAAACGAAGACGTTACTAGATTAAGAAAGATCCTATTAACAGCATATATTAATTATATGAAAATCCTTCGAGCCGTTTTAGAGATATTTTTCAGAATTTAGTCCATTACACCAATCGTTTTCCCTTTTTGGCTTTAAATTGAGATTCAGATCTCAAAACATACTGCATGTAGAAATGTAAAATTTTAAGGATAGATTAAGACCGTAGATAAAAGACTATTTTGAAAAGATCAGAACAAAATATGGCATATTTGCTGAGATATTAAGTGTCGGCTTTTACAAATCTCTCTGATGTCAAACTAGCCGTATATATGAGTTCGCAGCGTTCAGTTTGGGCTTCCGCTTGCGTCACTCGAAAAACTGCCGTTTTTCATGATATATATATATATATATATATATATATATATATATATATATTGTGTTTTTAAATCTCCTGGACATCATATGACTTTTTTAATGCAAATCACATTAACAATACCTCTAGAACAAAACTACTTTTAAGCCCCTAACCTTATTAAAAGTAGGCTTAAACTTACGACAAATTTTATGTCTGCGCATTAATACATAGATATTATGACTCTACAAACCTAAAACCACATAACAATAATCTACAAAATAATATTTCAGTGATAATTAAATTCAGAAAACATGCTTCTATGTTGAACAATTTATTTTAAATTTTCTATTACTAACTATACATTTTACTGCAAAAGAAATAGTATATGCAATTACATATTCAGATATAATAAAAGATCTTTTCATTTTTTATCTTTTCTATTACATTACAGCAAGTTATATTTCTTTAAATTATAATCAGGAAAATTCATTTGATAATTTGAGAAACGTAGAATCACTTTCTTAAATTACTCTAATGGGCAAAGGCTTTTACAAAAAATAGAATTTTTATTCACTTTATAAATTAAATTGAATATGTGACAATAAAAGAAATGAAATAATTACATTAAGTTCAATTAACTAATTAGTAAATATATTTTACTAAGATTTAAATTGAGGAAGTTTATTTAACTGAGAATTTAACTAATTAGGTTATTTCAATGAAATGACTTAAAAACTACTTCTGTTATGTAAGTCAAAGCTAAGGAAGTGTGGCCAAATTACATTTCAAACTGATAATGCATTCAAGAATGTAAAAGTAAAACCATAAACTTCTGTTTCTATTTTCGAGTTAATTAGTTATTGAATTTTATCTTGAAATAATTTTTAATTCTTTCTTTAAAATTTCATTTTTTTTCTCTCTTTTTTTTTCTTTTATTCTAAAAAGGGAATTCTTAGATTTAATTAGTAGCGCATGAAAAGGTTTCGCAAATTTACAAAATTCATTTTACAATTAATTCCATTAGAACCTATATACTGATTACATGTGAAGTTGCTTCGCGAAGAAATATTGAGCGCATTACTTTCAATGTGACCCGAGATAACCTTTAGATAATTCAAAAAATATTTTGTTTACGTAAAAATTATTAGTTTCATACAAATCACTAAGCATAATAAAAAAAAAATCTTAAGATAGATAATACATAGCAAAATACAAAATAAATTTAAAATCCGCAAATTGAAAAGCGGTGAATGGTTATAGACTGCTAACAATAAAATAATAAACAGAGACATTTTTATATAAAGAAGTGGATAATATAAAACAAGATCGAAAATTCATGTTATACGCATTGTTTATTAACACTTTCCAACAGCACGTACTTATTGTATCCTATGACTTTTAATTTTCTTTGCCTGTGTTAACATAAGACGGATAGACAGACGGACTGAAAGGCTTACATGTAGACTAATTGAATTCACAATCAATCTAAAGTGTTAAAATACTTAACACAAAAGTAAATGCAGCCTTAATGTATTTGAATATTTTAGTGAAGACCTATAAATTCAATCATTTTCTATAAATAACATTATTTTAGCTTTTAAACTTAAATGTCAAGATTTTATGATTTTTTCAGTAGAAAGTTATTTAAATGTGAGTTCTAAAAATTTCTGTCCTAAAACGTAAAAAATGGCATTTTTGTTCTGGTTGTCCCGATACACACAAACCGTTTTTAGGATCTATTATTGCTATTTTAAATAGGAAACATTCCATTGCGAATCTGAATAATATATATATATTTTTTAAATTTCTGAAAATATTTACTGATGCTGGGAGATGGCAGATAAACAGATAGCCAAATGGACAGTCGGACAGACAGATACACAAATTGAAATCATATTCACTCTTAAAAATCGTTTGAGACTATTAAAAATGCTTAATGTAAACGAAAAAGCAATTACAGTAAATTTACAAAAATCGCACTTAAAATGACTGAATATTTTTATGTGGCCCTGTATATCCAATGCTATTCATGATATATTAATTATAAATCATTATTTTGTGCATATAAATAACATATTTCAATTTCATTTAGATTTCTGCAAGGTAAAGTCATTAAAATTTAGTTTATAGAAATACCTCTCACAGAACTTTCTCAATCTAAAGTGTTAAAATATTAACACAAAAGTAAATGCAGCCTTAATGTATTTGAATATTTTAGTGAAGACCTGTAAATCAAATCTTATTCTATAAATAACATTATTTTAGCTTATTAATATTAAATGTCAAGTTCTTTATGATTTTTTCAATAGAAAGTTATTTAAAGGTGAGTTCTAAAATTTTTTATCCTAAAACGTAAAATATTGGCATTTTTGTTCGGGTTGTCATACACAAACCATTTGCAGGATCTATTAATGCCATTTTAAATAGGAAACATTCCATGGCGAATTTAAATAATATTTATCTTTTTTTTTTTTTCTGTAAATATTTATGGATGCTGGGAGACGGCAGATAGACAGACATGCAGAATGGACAGTGGGCCGACAAATACATAAATTGAAATCATATTCACTCTTAAAAATCGTTAGACAATATTAAAAATGCTTAATATAAACTAAAAAGCAATTACAGTAAATTTACAAAAATAGTACTTAATATTACTGAATATTTTTATGCGGCCCTGTATATCCAATGCTATTCCTGATATATTAAATAGAAATCATTATTTTGTGCATATAATTAACATATTTCAATTTTATTTAGATTTCTGCAAGGTAAAGTCATTAAAATTTAGTTTATAGTAATACCTCTTACAGAACTCATTACTTTGTAATACTTTCGAGTGTCCCTCTTCACTAACTAGGCGTGGTATTTACTCCCTTTTCTAAAGAAATTATCCGATAGTGAACTTGAATAACATATTTCAATTTAATTAAGATTTATTTAAAGTAACGGTATTAAAATATGGTTTATGTATGATATTAAAATATGGTATTAAAATATTATCTATAGAAATCATCCGATAGTGAACTTGAATAACATATTTCAACTTAATTAAGATTTATTTAAAGTAACGGTATTAAAATATGGTTTATATATGGTATTAAAATATCGTTACGGTATTGAAATACCTCTAATAGAACACAATGCTACGGAATAATTTCGGTGTCCCTGTACACAAACCAGTGGAGATATTTACTCCATTTTCAATAGAAAGCATCCGATAATGAACTTGAATAAAATATATCAGTTTAAGAAATTCCAGGAATATTTACGGGAGATATAGAGACAGAGAAACAGAAATCATTAAAACTTTTCAACCTTGCTGGAAAGTGTTAAAATTAATAATGGAAAAAAAATAATGAAGAACTAGTAGTTTTATATCATCTTCTTACTTTTGATTAACTTCACTGTGTAGGTCTGTCTAACTAATAAAAATATACTGATTATGTTAAATTATTTAACATAGTACAATCATCAACTATCCTCCTCTTATATTAAACGAGTAAATTACGTGAATTCTTATCGCTCTTTCTCTCTCTCTCTCTCTCTCTCTCTCTCTGTATATATATATATATATATATATGTCTTGGGATCTCGGGCACGGCTCTAACGATTTTAATGAAAGTTTCGGGTGAGGGCTCTTTTGGGTCGGAAAAACAAATAGACATATCGACATCGTCAGGAAAATTCGCGTTCGCTGTTAACTTTTTATTGTACAGTTGCATCATTAGCAGAAATTGGGTTTATTTGAATGTATATAACAATTTTAATGAAAGTTTGTTGCTAAGTGTTTTTAGGGAGCTAAAACGGTTGAACATGTCCTCATCTAAAGGAAAATTCACATCCGCTGATAACAGTTGCAAAATATAGAAGACATTAGTTTAATTTGAAAATGGATAAAACGATTTCGATGAAAATTTCGGATGAAGTGTTTTTTTTTTTTTTTTTTTTTTTTTTTTTGAGTTCACATTCGCTAATAATCCTTTATTGGCGAGTTCATATGTATAGCAGAAATTGGGTTTACTTGAAATTGGATGTAATGATTTTGATGAAAGTTTGGAGTTAAGTGTTTCATAGGGAGCTAAAACGATTGGACCTATCTTCATTTTCCAGAAAATTCACGTTCGCTGTTAAACCTGTATCGGCTAGTCGCATCAAGTGGCAGAAATCGGGTTTATTCGGAAAAGGATATATTTGGGTTTAAATGTTTTTTAGGCAATTGAATCAATAGGGTATATCCTCCTCTTCAGGAAAATTCGCGTTTGCTGTTAACAGTTTATCGGCCATTTGCACCATAAGGCAGAAATTGGATTTCTTGAAAATGGATCAAACGATTTTAATGAAAGTTTGGAGTTAGGACTTTTTTTAGAGAGCTAAATCGATGGGACGTATCCTCATTTTCAGAAAAACTGCACTCTCTATTAAACTTTTATCGGCCAGTTGGATCATATGGCAGAAATTGGGTTTAGTCAGAAACGGATTTAATGATTTTGATAATAGTTTGGGGTTAAGTGTTTTTATTTTTAATTTTTTAATTTATTTATTATTTGGGGGGGGGGGAGAAGGGGGATTAAATTGATTAGACATATCCTCATATTCAGCAAAATTCGAGTTCTCTGTTAATCCTTTTTAAGATTTTTTTTCTTTTGTTTGGAGAAATCAATGTGACAGGGATGATTAAGAAGAAAATAATAGTCAGAATAATAAGTCAGAAAGCCAAAAAGGAATCTCTCTCTCTCTCTCTCTCTCTCTTTATATATATATATATATATATATATGATTTGAAGCAATAAAAGCAATAATAAAAAATAGTTCAAAAGAATAGCTTTAGTTCTTCGCAAGGACTGTCAATTGTCGATGTAGCAGATTATTTCTCGACCACTGCTAAAAATCAACACATTATAGTTAGAACGTTTGGCTAATTTAGAAGACATCGTAAAAAATAATAATAATAATAATAATAATAATAAGTAATCGTGTATTAATATTAAAAGTAATATAAATGATTATAAATTCAAAGAGAAAAAAAATATGGTAAATTTCTGTTATCGATATCAGATTTAGGAAGGTTATAGAAAATGTAATAAAATTGATATATTTAGGTATTTTCCCTTCGAAATATATACTAGAGGAGATTATGATGAAATTACACTGAAGTTAATTTTCCTGAATAATAAAATTTAAATTACATTTTATTACTGTAATTCCATTATTTTTAATAAAGAACAGTTAAATTTTAAATAATTGTTTTATTATTATTAATATTATTGTTACTCGCTATTTATCATTAGGCTACTGTTTTTGATTTGGCGAATATCACGAATTTGAGAATATGACGAATTTTCTAGACTTGAGAAGTTTGAAAAGATTCTGTATAAACAAGCACGAAAACTTTACCTATGAAAAATTTACCTCTTAAGGACACAAATTTCGTAATAGGTTTTAAAAGTTTCTGAAAAAAAAAATAATTCATGGGGCTAAGATATAACATTTTATAATAACACATATTTTTATTCTAATGATAATTACTATTAGAAATTTTTTATATTCTATTTAAATCTTTTTTTTTTTTTTTTTCTATCACAATATTTATTTTTTATAAAATTTAATGGAGGTTAAAAAAATATAAAAAATAAAAATTATAAATGTTGAATTATTTCAATATCGTGTAAAAAAGACATTTGCACAAAAAAGCATATATAATCCTAAATATTTCATAATGAAGTGACCAATTTTGCTACAAAATTTATAAAATATGCATAAATGTCAACATCTTACTAAATTCGGATACATATTTAATTTATAAACATATCAATTTTAAATTTATTTAAAATACATTGGAAGTAATTGTTTAGCCAACGGAAGGGGAAATAAATCTTGTCTATTTTACAACCATATTTATACTGGCGAAAAGTAAACAGCTGATTTAAGTTTTAGAGAATATTGATATTTCATTTAGATTTAAAAATAATTTTAAATTATTTAACACGTTGATTTAAAAAACAGTGCATGTAATATAATTAACTATATCGCTTATCACTAAATCCGCAAAAATGAAATATTTATTATTTTCATTTTTTTTTCTTTAATGCTGTAATCGTAACATAACTATTACTTTCTATTCTTAACATGTATTTTAAGTTAATAAAATATTGTGAAGCTAATCTATATTTATAAACAGATAAATGTAAATTAATTTTTATATTTATCGATTTAATTCGATTAATATTTTAATTATAAATTCATGTCAAAATAAGAAGAAAAAATATATATTTCAGAGAAATTAAGCATACTAGAAGTAAAATTTATCTTTACTTCAAAGATGAAACAACGTTTTAGAGTTTGTAACTTAATTTTCTAGCTATAAAAAAAGACATTTCTTATTACATTTCCCAAAATTAATTAATTGCATTGAAATTTGTTGCAGAGTAAACTCTTAGATTTTCCTGTATTTTTAAATGTTATAAATATAATTAATTTAATTAAAAGTAAAAAAGAGTTTGTATAATGATCTTAAAAATGTTAGATTTTATTAAAAAGGTAAAAAATATCATTTTACTTAATCTTATAAATTGATTTCCAATTAAGCAGGAAAGATTGAATTAAAAACATTTTTCCGTAGACGTTTGTTTTCTGAGATAAATTAACTAAATTGAAATAATTAATAATGAAATTTGATAAAGATGCTTAGCTGAAATTACAAAATATCTTTAATAATATTTTAATTTAATAAAAAAATGTATTCTGTCAAATATAAATATTTAAACCGAAATTAATTATAAAATTCTAACGGAGAAGAAATGTAAAAGTTAATAAATACAAATGTATGACTATATTTATTAAACATGAAAAAATATATATAAATTAAATTAAGCCATAAAAGTTATTTAAATGTTATTTAATTTTTTTTTCTAAGTTTCAAAATATTCAGTTAAATATCAATGGTAACAAGCTTGTATTGAGCAATGTTTGACTTAAAAAAAAAAAAAAAAAATGTTTCTCATTATAGTTTTGGGTAGTAAAAAAAGTTTTTCAATTTGTTAGAAAAATGTCTTTCTGTATAGTTTAAAAAGAAATATTTTTCTAGGAAATTCTTTTATTATGCATGGCCTTGTTGTAAAATATAAGCAAGGTCCATAATTTACACCATCAAAATAATAAAAAAATACAGAAACATTTAAACTGTAATTTATTTATTTATTTATTTATAATTATGTCATTTAAACTAAAATGTTACAACCAGTATCGGTAAAATAATGATTCTAATTGTCCTCGCACAAATGCTATCAATTCAGATGAGTAAAATAGGTTTAGATGTTTTACAAATAAAAATGATAAGATAAAAACTAAGATGCAATTGAAATTATACAAGTCTGAAAATAAAATCATTTGCAAAAAATATATATTTATGTCAAATGTAAATATTCCATCCTATAAAATTAATTAAAATACTACACAAACCATACTTCATTGCTTCATTAGTTGCATAGCTGCTTTTTCTGGAGGGCCCTTCGCGTCGTCAGTGCTTTGCCTTGTGGAAAGTAACGCTAACTTTCGATGTTTACTTTGCTGTTTATCTCTCCTCTTTCGCAGATAGCGCCACTGTAGGCCTAAACCAACCTTTGATTCGTGGTCATTAACGGAATTACAGCTATGGATAATATCGACGGTTTCGCGGTAAAAAGCATATGTTGGATTATTTTAATTCGCGATATTTGTAGTATGGTTAAACTGGATATCAATGTTACTATTTTGATAAGTTTTGGCTATGACTGTATAGTGCATTTCCCGTATTTAATATCGTTTTCCAATCTAGTTTTAATTTTACGTTTCGATATTGCTATGTTACAGACGGCTGTTACATAATAACATATTATATTACTGATAAAATATTAATGATCAAACTCTGAATTTATTTCGAATTTCAAACTTAGAAATTTATTTTGAAAACGTTTAAACGTTAGTACCAACATATTAATAATTTAAGCTTTTTAAATTGCTGTGCATATAAAATGTCTTTTTTCCCCCTTACATTCTATTAATAGTAACATTCTAAATCCAATATATTTTATCTATTTCTTTTCTTTTTTGTCAGCATATATATATATTTTAATTTATTGATTATTATTGATATTATTATTGCAGTAGCGTTTGGTATGACATCGTTCGTCAGAGTGTAAACATTACACGCAAGCATACTAGAGGAGACAACAAACAATAAAAATAAAAAGACAACAAAAAAATAATAATAAAATAAAAAATAAACAAAAAAATAAAAGTTATTCAGACAAGAGGACATGTAACTATTATTTAACCTTCCAGTATCTATCATAAATATTTTCGGTGACCGCTGGTTACGCTATAGTTTCATCTTAAGTTTTGTTCTTAGTTTTCTCAAATAGTTTATCTTAATAACACGTATTCAAGCTTTTTCAATATAAATTTTATTAAAGTATATGATATATATCTCTGCAAAGACTACAATACAATCATTCCTTTTTTCTCTAAAAAATCAACTGTACCATTTCCATAAATATCATGGCGAACAGGAATCCACAGTATAACAATACGTCTTTACAAGTTTATCAACAATCCAAAATTTTCTTTAAAACATTTAAGCCTTTGAGGTACTGTAGAATCTGACGATGCGACTGTTTGGATTGCTGAGATAGATTTATAAAGTATAAGGGCGTTTTCAAAATCATTCATTCTCTTTGTCTGATGGCGGGAATTTATCTTGAAACTCTGGGAGTATAAAGAAAAGGGAATACCTCATACATTTCAGTGAATGTTTAGTCCTGAAGAGGAAAAGGGGACCAGTAAAAAATTAAACAAACATTAAAATGTTTCGAATCCCCTTGTAAAAAGTATTGCTTTAAATGAGTTCTTTCTGTAATATGTTGACTGTAACCACATATGTTTATGGAGATGTAACGGTTTCGTTAAAAAATTGAAAAAAAAGTTTAAAGTATAACACGTAGGGTATTAGTCCCAGTTCAAAGCTTTTTTTTTTTTTTTTTTTTTTTTTTTTTAACTTAGCGTACAGCATTAGACAAAGGATATTGCAATCAGAATGTAAAAATATTGAATATCTCACAAATACCCTAACAGCACAAAATTTTTCAAAAATATAACAGTCGTATAGAATGGAGTCATTGTAAATATTACAAAAACGTTCAGTTAGCTTTTCGATTACTTTCATAAACGTAGAAATGTCCGCGATCGTAACAAATAAATCAAATACGTAACAGAAAAGTTTCAATCACATAACAAAAAGAACATAGAAAAGAACGAAGGTTTCAGAAAGGTATCAGAAAGCATATTAAAATGTGTTACGTTTTTGAAAGTTTGTAAGCATTTTGCAACATAACTAAAACACTCTGTGCTTTATGGGTATGAGCATTTTTACTAAATAATTTTTGACTACGCATGCTCAATCTTTAAAATAAAAATTCATTTAAATAAATTAATAGCCATACGTATTGAATTAATTGTATGAAAAACTCAAACAAACATCATTGAAATTCAAAAGGTTATGAGAGATAGTATGAACATATTTTCGGTTTTGCTCTCTCTCTCTAAAAAAAAAAAAAAAAAAAAAAAGTAATAGGAGGTTTTACCAATATTTATTTAAAATCTGTGAAAACTGTATTATTCCATCGAAATAAAAATGCTAGTAAAACCACTTATAGATTAGTTTTTTTTTTTTTTTTTTTTTTTTTTTTATTATTATTATTATAAACATTAATTTAATTTCCATATAATTTGTAAATGATAATTAAATTAGGTATAATACAACGTTATATGTTCTGTATAATCATCACTATACTGGTATGGTTTTTGAAATTTATTAGCTTTTCTTCAAGTATTTCGACAGCTAACACTATATTCTGAGTTTATTCTGTCTAATTGAAAGGGGAACCTTTCATGACGAAAGTCTCTTTCGTACATCATATTATGTAAAATGCAATTCTAGAAATCAACATTTGAATTTTCACGCTATAAATTGGAGTATTTTAATGGAATATTTTGGATAGTATTCCAAGCTTTATTTGCATGGAAAGTGTTTTAACAAATATTTGTCACATAAAACGTATTTTAATATACGAAGGTTTTTCATATATACGAATAAGATTAACTACTAATTAAAAATGATATATATTTTAAAGAATTTGTCAAAATATCAGAAAATATATATTTAAGATAATAATACTCAACTATTTTATTAGCCGTAAGACAAAAAAAAAAAAAAAAAAAATGTCAATACAGAAGGCAGCAAAATTATTGAAGCACACATGAAACTTTTTGATTTTTCTTTTTTTTTTCTTTTTTTTTAAGTTTGATCGCTAATTTTAATCACACATTTACTTTTTTATAGAAACAGCATAAGGCTAAAATCATGACTAGACAAATATTTACTTAACAAATCAGTATTAGACGGATATTTTTAAAACAGGAACTATTGCTAGCGGTAATTTTTAAAAGAACTTTTTGATGATTTTTTTTTTTCATTCATCATTTCGATTCAAAGTTAGACAGCGGCCTTACCAATCAAATATCTCGGATGATTTCGGTGGGAAAGTTGTTCCGCGTATTATTATTATTATTATTATTATTATTATTTTTTTTTTTAATGATGCGGACACTTGAAAATTTATCACGATAATTTTTCAAGTAACTGAAATTCTTCCAACCAAAGTTAGACAGTGGATATATCTTACAAATACCTTTGGTTAGTTCACTGAGCAAATTGTTCCGCTATTTTGTTTTTCAGTTTCCAGCACTTAAAAATAAATCATCACGGTAGCTTTTGAAATACTAAATTAATTCGAAGGAAATTTGTAGAGTATACTTATCATAGAAGTGCATTTGATATACTTGTTGGCTAGCTTGACCCGCCATATTTTTTCCAAGAGCTTAGCATTTGGAAAATACAAAATAACGAAAAAAAAGATTTATGAATAATTTTGCTTAAAACTCGATATGTACATAGCACCCATCACTATCGCCATCACGTCTATTAATAAATTTCACCCGATGTCACTTGATAGGAAAGAATGAATCAACATACCTTTCCGAACGTGTTCGAAGGATTTGTTTCATTTTGTATGCGATTACTTTACATAATTATTTCCTATACCTATTTTTTTCATTCCATTTTTTATTTATTTATTTATTTTTGCTAGTTCTTTGACCGATTAATTACATTGGTACTTGTCGGGAACATGTTTCTAAATCTCCGCACTCTGAAAATCCTACATGGAACTTTTTTTTCTGCTTGTTTTACAAAATCTCGTACACTGGTATCAAAACAGCAATATCTCATATATTTGTAATGACGAATTAAATCAAGTTATTTTTTTTTTAAACTTGCGAATCGGCAGACAATGAGAAATGATGTGATAATATCGATTGCTGCCATTTTCTTTTATCGATTACAGTTTGGCTAATATCAGACATATACGGATCTTTATAAGAAATAATGTTATGTTAGCGTTATTTTATTTAGGTTATATAGAAGAAATAATTAACAATTTAAAATAAATAATATCTTTTAGTGCAGGAAAACGAAATTATGACGATGAGACAAAAATATGAACATTTAATTGCCTCTTCTCTCTAAAATATAAAGAGTGAGATCTCACTCTCAAAGAGTGGTATATCACTCTTTGAACATGCCAAAATGGAGCCAACCTCTAAAGAGTGAGAAGTCTCTTTTCGAAAGAGTGAGATTTCTCACTCTTTATTAAGAGTGAGATTATTCAGAACAATTTAAAGAATATGACAGTTTATTTTTCCTTAAAAAATTGTGTACACTAGACGAAGTTGCTTCACTTCACCTGGCGAATCGACTCCAGTTCAACGGTGCAGAGAATGCAGTTTGGATCTGTCGGGAATCGAACCCAGGCCGTTCCCGTAGCAAGCGAGTATCTTATCCACTGAACTACTGAGCACATATACAAGCTGCTTAATTTACATTATTAAGTCATTCTCATACGTGATCAATCATATTTTTAAATTTTTACTTCATTTATCAACAATATAAAATTAAAGAATTCTAAATGATATTTTAAAATTTAAATCATTTTGAAATTGCTAAAATTAGAATTATTTTAAAAGCTGTATACTGAAAAAAAATCTTAATGACAAGCAGTCATTTAAAGTAGCTTATGCGGAAAAGAAGTTACTCAAGTGTACATGTTCAAAAATAATAATAATAATAATAATAACTGTTCGCATACAAATCTACAGAGTTTCCTGAATAAGTCGCCTGTTCAGAAGTATAAAACTTGCTGTTGATTTTAAATATTAGTAAAATATTATAGCCACATTTTTGAATATTTCACATGTGTTAGCTGTCAATAAATATAATAAAAATATAAACTGTTACAGATTTTAAGGCGTTGTGCATTAAATATTTGCATTGATATTTTCTTTTATACCTTATATATTTCTAAATAAAACTATTTACTTTCTAAGACTAATTTCGTTATGTTTCTTGTGATTTTCGATTCTCCATTAATAATATTACTTCGATTTTGTCAATCGTATAGAAAAAATAATTTACCAAACTATCTTTTAACATAATTCTTTTCTTTTTTTTATTCTTCAAAACTCTTCAATACGTTCTGTTAAACAAATAGATACATGAGATCGTTCGGAAATAGTCCTTCATATTTCTTTCGAAATATGATAACCAGATGGCGCCAGCAATTTCTCACTCTACAAAAGTTTCATCTTGCAATAGATGACGACCTCACTCTTTGTGACAGAGTCACTATACGTCACTCTTTCACAAAAAGTGAGAAGTGTCACATTTTCCAGAGTGATAATATTGTTTTCTCACCTTAATTGGTTTCAAAATAGGGGTCACTTTTTTAAGGAGAGAGATTCTCACTCCAGAAATTTTAGAGAGTTTTATCATACTCATTATTAAATTTTTGAATTGAATAAGTATTTAAAGGAAAAGTAAGTTAATTTTACAGACAATAACGTTGCTCTAAATTGATCAAGGAATCAGTTTATAAAATGAAATAAAACAAAAATTTCAAACTTTATAGACCTATGTTGTCATTTATTAAGTAAATAATAAGAAATAAATTATTTTACTTTTTGTTTCATCTTAATTTTGGTATTGGAAATTCTTATTAGCATAAATTGTACTCCCCTCTCCCACCCCCCCAAAGAGACAAAACAATTAATAATTTCTATTGACAAGAACTTCAAAATTTACGGTTATAAATTTAACACTTATTTCCTAATAAAGGACAACAAGTATTAATACAATATATTTAAGAAATATATTGTTTACTGGTAATATCTTTTACTAGTATAACAGAGAAATTATTGGTGTCTATCGGGATTAAAAAAAAAAAAAATATTTTTCAATTATGAGGGCAGAATGTATTTGCTGGTGGAAACCAAAAGTTACAATTGTTTTGTTTTAAAATGTTTTGTGTTATTTACTAAGGCAATTTCTGCAGGCTACGTCTACAAGCTAATTCTCATACCGATTGCAATAAATATTTACAAAAAGAAAAATAAAATCACCTAACTAACCTATTGCACAATTTTGAATAAAACAGGCACTTTTAAGAACCAAAAAGCGGTATTTGGCCTATTTTATAAAAAAAAAGAATAGCAAGAAAATTCAGAACATTCTAATTTTAGTCTATTTGCACTTAAAAAAAAAGAAATCTCTAAAAATATGTTTTTTTTTTTAGGTGTTTTCACATTCAAAAATAAGAGTAAAAAAAAAAAAAAAAAAAAAAAAGAAAAAAAAAAAAAAGAAATGGAATGATGCACGAAGAAGTTGTTCTAATGACAGACATTTCTGAATACTAAATCTGAATATCTTTATCATAGTTCCCGCGTCATTTATGTTAATAGAGAAAAGTATCTCACTTAGAAAAACTTTTATTCCTTAAAGCTTAAGTTTTTCTTGTTTATTTTTGGTACTGTCTAAGAAACGATTTACGCCCTTTTGCAAGTGTTTGCATCACTACGTAATGTACATTTTCTTTCCTTAATGGAAATGAGAGCCATAAGAACGGGAGATAAAAACATTTGATAAAACTCTGATATTTCTGCTTTGTAATGTGTATTTTTATAGGTGATTTAATAATCAATATAATGAAACGGTATGAGTTTTATCACATTTCTTGCATTTGCATTTAATTTTGTTGTCCAAATTGGGATTTTGCTTATCTTGAAGGACTAAGCTGATCTTATTATATATATTGTGCAATCTAATTTAAGTATCCATATTTTCTTTTATATTGAAAGAAACAAAAAGAAATATTAAGTTTCCTGAAATAGGCATAATTTTAAATCCTTTTATTTTCTTTCATTTCTCTCTCTCTCTCTCTCTATATATATATATATATTAACTGAAGATTTCTACCGCTAATTTAAAATTTATATTATCATTTATTTTTATGAAAAGGAGTATTTTTAAATAAATAACTGATAACATTTTTTCTCTGACAAATAAGACCAAAATTGCATCGAACAGATAATTATAAAAGTGCATTTATCAGAACTCATTTCTTCTTGTGTATCAAAATGTTTATAACAAAGAATATATTTTATTTATTTATTTTTTTTCTCTTATGTCAGTTATAATATAATTAAAATATCTTATGCCATAAAAAAATAAGCAATAATAGGAAATGTGATAGTTATAAAAAAATAAACATTTATATATGAAAACAATTTTCTGAAATCTGCAGTATTTCTCAAAAGAGTTACAGAAAACTTTAAGGGTTGCTCAGGAATAGCGAAACAAAGGATTTTTACACGCGCATACATGTCATTTGATTTATATCGAAAGTTTCAATATGTGCCTAAAAATAATTTCTCGTCATTTTGTTATTAGAAAAAAAGGAGATAGATTATATGCATTTTATCCTTGAATGATTACTGCTTTTGGCTCTTATTTAATTTACAATTTTAATTTAATTTTTCTGAAATATTTTACAGCTACCTTTTGTCTTACTGATTTGATATCTTATTACCTATTCTCCTGAAAAAATAAATCATATAGTAACTCTTATTACTTACAACACACGACTTGCAGTTTTGTCTTACTTCAACATTATTTAAAAGTAACTTATAAAACTTTAAATTAAAAAATGTACATCGAAAATCTTTAGGCGTAAAAAGTAAGAAAATAAATTATATGGTCGAAGTATTTCAAAATAATGTAGACATATTGAACTAGATATTTTGAAAGAATGTAACGAAACCGTTTTCGCTTTAAAAATGGAATTCAATAGGTATGTCTAATACAGTATACTATTAGTTAAATTTTAGAAAACATTTGTACAATTTTATTTAAAACTCAGTTTATATTTAGAAAAAAAATTCAATATTTTTATTATTTTCATAAATATAATCCATTTATTTAAAAATTCATGTTAGATGATTTATAAATTTATGCATTTAAAAACCTGTTGAAGTTTTTAAAATAATTAAACTCGGCAAACTGCATTTTATGCATTTTATAATTTATTATTTATAAACAAAATGGAATTTTACCTGCCTAAATCATGGTTCTAGCACTGAAGCCTAATAATATTTTTAATTACAATATAGATTTGAACATACTTTTATATCAGTGAAAGATATGAAAAAAAAAACTTAAATGTTTAAAATGTTTATAAATTTAAAATGATGACTTATTAATAGCGATGTTAATATAATAACAATAATAATCTGAAAAAAAAAGAATGAATGAAATGTGATAGATGTTGCAAGTAACTGAATCACACAAATTAAAATAAAAATAAAAAATAAAAATATTGCAATTTTTTTTTTTTTTTAATTTAATTTAATTTAATTTAATTTTTATTTATTTATTTACTTATTTCTTATGTACAGTTGTATTAACATTTGTATGTTGACTCATTATTAACAAACATTCATGAAAAATGGGTTTGTCTAAACTTTTCATTGAAAGAATAAAAAGTTAAACATACTTTTTGTTTATCTTAACAGCATCTTTATTTTATTATTTGTAAAATAATAAAAAAAAAAAAAAAAAGAAAGAAAAAAGAAAGAAAAAGAAATCTTTAAAATCTTATAAAACAAGTTTTTCAAATTATAATTAATAATGAATGTTAAACAAGTTTTAATTATTCTTTAAATACTTAAAAAAATATTATTCTTCAATAATTGACTTAGATTTTTGAAACACAATTAAGTACTCTTTAATGTGTGTTTAATATCAGTTAAAAAATTAAAAATTCATGTTCTTGCTTTAATGTTAAATTAGTACCTATCTAGACAAGACTCTTTCTTTAAAATAATAATGAGATAATAAAGTACTCTGACATACTTTTCCGCAGAATATTGCATATATGTGGAAATTAATCTTTTCCTTACTATCTACTGACAGGTCAATTTCCCTGTAATATAGTTCCATTAATATCCATTGACAATTTCACGGAGGGAAGTTTGTTTCCCAAGAAAACTATATTTCACGACTAAGGGAAATAAGATTTTTGTTTTCCCATAAGATGCGAAATTATAATGTACTTTTTTTTTTCTTTTTGAGATAAAATACTGTTTGAGTAAAATTTCTCAGATATGAAAGGTTTAAGTACTATTTATGAAATTAAGATATTATATGCAGAGTGGTAAAAATTTATCTCCCGCTATCTACAAAATCCTGTAACTACTTCAGTCGAGTAGTTATAAGCAAACTTGAGATGACAGTGACTTATGAGACGCGCTTAATGTATAAAATAATAAATAATAGTGAAACATTAACCAATATACAGCACTTTACATTATAAATTAATTTTAACAAATTAATTGATCCAATCAAAATCAAAAACTGATCAAAAAATGTATAAATTGGCTATGTACTTTATACAAATAATTTATTGGGATATTTTCCATTTATAATGCAGAATGCCGAAATGTTACTCGATGTGTATTTTAAACTTTTTTTTTTTTTTTTTTTTTTGTTATAGACAAATTCTCAAAAATTGCCCACATACCGAATTTCATGTCAGTCCGCTTTCTTCCTTTATTTGCAAGACGGTATGCATTCGGAAATTAATTTATAAACATGATGTTTAAATAATTAAGTCTTTCATCAAACAGTAATTCTTAATTGTATGGAATCACCATGTTTGTGATTATTACTTAATGTAGTGCATTTTAAAAATCGAATGTGTAAAATACTTCAATGGCCCTTACTATTTTGTATCCATATACATAGGATGACTTCTCACTACATACTTTTTATAACATTAGTAAATGTATATATACTATTTAATTATTGCTCAATAATTTACATGGAGGTGAGAAACAAGGTAACAAACAAAACTCCATAGGAATACATGGGCGCGTGCACAATGCACAACTCAGACGCGCAAATGGTGGTTAGTATTGGTGAGGAAAGCTAACCAGAATATGGCGACGAAAAGCGTATTTTGGAAATATGAGCATAAAGAAAGATGATTTGTAAGAGAAATGAAGGATATATATTATATACTTACTTTATGGGCAGCTAATTGCAGTAGAACACATTGCAGTAGACAGCTAGGGAAATGTATCTTTTCCGGTTTTCTACTCCCAAATGACGTAACCGTGCTCGTAACATGTTCGAACGTCTGCATAATCGACTGACCATAACTGGACATTTCGGAAAACAAATGAATGGGTTTAGTGTTAATAAAAACAAACAAACATTTCAGTGAGATGTAACTCCCGTGCATTTTTCCTGCATTTCCCGTTAATATTTGGACGCTACATTTCTGAGGCTATGGACTGGCTTTCTGGGCACCTCCCATGGCTTCCTCGTTCGCCAGATCTGTCCCAACTTAATTGTTACTCTTAGGACTAAATTAAACCCCCAGTATATGAAACCTATATGGAATTGGATATGGATTTGTGGGGCGAGTTGTTGCTGCAAATGGAATTATTACCAATACCTTAGGTATTCTTGCGAACTCTCATTGACCGATGCCTCGTGGTTGCAAGGAATATATTACATATTCAAACACCTGCTTTAAAACATTTTTTAAGCAAAAATGTTGCAATTAATTATCATTGTTTTTGACTTGTCCCTCATTTTTCATTTTCTGGCTTTGTAAGAAAATGTCGAATCTGAGTTGCGTTTGCGACCAACATATACTCCTATATCATTATCGTTGATCCTGACGTATTTATTATTATTGCTTATCCTGACGTACATGCACATTTTTGAGCGATAGTTCTGAATCACTCTGTACATATAAATCTATTTCATATACTGTCTCTGATATGTTTACAGTAATTAAATAAACAGGTAAGATATGTAGAAAAGCACTAGTTCTAATGATTTCAATTAATTCAATTAATTACAGCATACATTTTTTGGGGCTTCCAAGTAAAATCATGGAGATATAACGGTTTCTTTTAAAAATTACAGAAAAAAGAAAAAGCTATATTTTTTTAATTATAGCACGCTAGACGTTAGACCCAATGCAGAGCCATTTTTAGGAAATTTGGCGTACTGTATTAGATATAGCATACTACAAGCAGAATGACAAAATGTTAAATATCTCATGAAATATGAGCATTTTTACTAAATATTTTTTAACTATGCGTGCGCAAGCTTTTAAAAAATATCATTTGCACAATTCAATAGCTACAAATATTGAGCTATTTGCATGAAATTCCCAAAAATGTCATGTAAGTTTTAAATCAGTTATAGAATGAACACAATTTCAGTTCCTCTCAAAAAAATACAAAAATAAATAATAATAATAATAATAATAATAATAATAAAAGGTTTTATCAATTTGAATACTGTATTATGAATGGCCATTGATTGAATCAAAATGAAAATGTGAGTAAAATTCCTTATAATTCAGCTTTTGTTTTCGGAGGAACTGAAATTCTGTTCATTCTATCTTTCATAACTTTTTGAATTACACGATATTTCTTTGGGGCTTTCATATTAGTAGCTCAATACTTTTGGCTATGAAATTACGCAAATATTATTATTTTTTTTTTTAAGCTTACGCATGCGTAGTTTAAACCTATTTAGTAAATATGTGCATATTTCGTAAGATATCTAACATTTTTGCATTCTGATTACAGTGTACTATGTCTAATATAATATGCCAATTTTCCTAAAAATGTCTTTGTGCAGGGTCCCTATGTATTAATATTTAAAAAGTGGCAATTTTACTTGCAAATTATTAAAGAAATCGTTATATCTCCATGCATAGCTGTGGTAGCCTCATAAAAAACTATACAGATAATTAAAAGGATATTCATGCTACACCCAACATGCTACACCCAACACATGCTACACCCAAAACCCATTTCAAGTATTACTTTATACAAGTTGAGGCAAAACTTTTGAATAATATTTATTTATTTTTTCTTTGACTTTTTAAATTTTTTTATCTCAATAGATAGCGGGCTTATTCCGGTTAACAATTTTTTGTCACATTTATTAATTATATTTAAATATTTTAGAAATAAAACATATTTATATAATATATTACGACGATTTGTTTCATTTTATCACCATTATATAAAGAAAACTCAAATTCAAATCAGTTTTTTTTTTTTTTTTTCCGATTTAGTAAAATTTAGCGATTTTTGAAAACATCTCAAATCTGAAAGTATTTGAAAGCTATTTCAGCATATAACTTGTTAATTATATTTTTTTGTAATAATTTCCCTTTGACTATTTAATTGAATTGAATTTTTTAATTTATTTAATTTTTTAATTGTTTCCTTCAATCTTTGAATTTATTTCAAGATAGGCTATATACCTATCTATACATTGTGGTCTAGTATTTTGGCCTAACACAGGCACTATAGTTTTCGGAACCTTGTACTATTTTTGCTCGATGAAGAATGTGCGTTTCCCGAAGAGAAGTTATTCTCTTTTTGAGCATTTTTCCACTTGTTCATTTATAACGGTTCATATTTTTTGTTATTTTATTTAATTTAATTTTATTGTTATTGATGTTTTTTTTTTTTTTTTTTTTTTTTTTTTTTTCAATCTGCTATTTTTAATCTTTTTGTTATTACCGTGTGCAAGATTTAAAAAAAAAAAATAGTATATTTTGCGTTAATTAATATTTAACTACTCCTGGATAAATATGTTTTGGATCGTATGGACAAGTCTAGAATTTAATTTTATGTTTCTAATGCAATCGTATTTAACAAATGCTTTAATAAGTTTCTTTAACGCTATGTTCTAGACATTCTAGGACATAAATAGTGTTTCCCAATTGGAGTAAAAAAATCAAGCAGCAACGAAAGCATAGCATCATGGAGCATACCAGTTTTATGTCTTATAATTATTCAAAAACAAACATTTTCCTCATATACGAGAATTTTTCATCTGTAATTAAAAAATAAAAATAAATAAATAAAAATAAAAAAGAAAATAAGTCTACTAAATGAGATTTTCAGCTAATAATGTATTTATACATTTATGTGAAGCTAAAACTTTAAATATTTTGTAATGTTGTAAAATAGGGGGAAAATCATACACGTGTGTAATTTTATTTTCTATGAACATTTTTTTTTTTTTTTTTTTTTTTAATGTGGAGAAATTTTCCCGAATATAACGTTTTATGAGGAAAAAATATATATATTTATTTTTAAATAATTATTTTATGTTAAATATATTTAATATTTAAAACATAATTCATGAAATATTTTTATTATGCGCTAATTAAAATTATCTACTTGCTACGAACTATTATAAAAATAAGGTGTTACATAATAAAGTCCATTTGTAGATGCGTGTGTGTGTGATTTTAATGATATATAATGACACTTTATTCCTTTATTTTCAATAATAAATTGTAATTATTTTTTTATAAACCTAATTTCTGTATAAAAATAAAATATATATTTACTGATTCAATTAGCATTGAATTCATCAAAGTGTCTTAAAATTCACTATTTATCTTTTTTTTTCCTTTTGATAGTATATTGTTACATTTCCTTTTGTAACTGTCTTCATGTTATTTGGTGAAAAATCCTACAATATTTAATATATAATTTTTTTTCATCCACGTAAGAAGTATTAATAAAAAAATATTTAAATGAAAGTGTAATAAAAAAAATAATGGGAATATACTTTTTTTTTTCTAAACATATGATTAAGCTACTTAAATAACAATGCAAATTAAGATTTTTTTTTTTTTTTTTTTTTTTAATATATTAAAAACAGAAAGAGTCTTTTTCTAAAAATAGATGAAGTTAATTTTAGTTTATTATCATTTATTATATATATCAGACATATTAAAAAAAAAAAAAAAAAGAAAAAAAAAAAGTTAAAGAAAAGAAAAAAAAAAGGTGCAACAATTCTTCTATTACAACGCCTTAAGGGGGGAATTTATTATAAATAACGCAGTTTTAGACGTATGCAATCTTATTCAGTCTTACGTATCCAATTATAGTTTATATATATATATATAATATATATGTATATGTGTATATATATATATATATATATATATATATATATAATATATATGTATATATATATATATATATATATATATATATATATATATATATATAGTGTTACAAAATTGTAAATTATGGTGTTTATTTTTGTATAAATTCTTTCAAAGAGGCTTAGTAAGTTGATAAAGTGCTAATTTTGTCCATTTCTAGTCGTTTTAGCGTTAAAATAGCTTTAATTTCCCTTAAAAACGCATTAAAAAGCCCCAATAAGGTAGGTAATGGATTTGGCGCCAAATTTGGCGACTTTTTCCCATCTTGGCGATTTTTTTGGTGTCAGAAGCGGGATTGTCTGTGAATGGTGATAACGAGATCTATGGAGCAAGAGATGAAGAAACTTCTAGAACGCTACCCAGATGAATGAAATGGAAGAAGGACAGAGAGAGATGAAAGATAGCTTGAATCAAGAGATGAAAGAAATGAAGGCAGCACAGAAGAAAATGGAAACTGCGCAAAGAGAGTTGAAAGACGGGTTGACTGAAGAAATACCTTTCGACTGAAGAAATTCCTTTCGACAGTAAAGGAAGTGATTGAAAGTAAATTGTCGGATATGGGAAGCAGAATAGATGGAATAGAAGAGAAATTTATAAAGATAGAAGAAAATTTTGAAGAGAAAGTTATAAAGATAGAAGAAAATTTTGGGGAGAAAGTTTTGAAAATACAAGAAAGTTTTGAAGAGAAAGCTATGAAGATAGAAGACAATGTTATGAAGGTTGAAGAGAGTGTTACGAGGATAGAACAGAGTGTCGAGGCGAAAGTTAAAGAATATTTTGACCAGGAACTGAAAGGAAGATTTTCAGAGGTAGAAGGTAAACTGAAGAGAATAGAAGAAGATCTGGAGAGAAAAGTAGAAGTTACAATCCATGCCCAAGGAAACTGAAAAGAAAGAGAGAAGAATACCGAATCAGGAATTTATTAAGCTATCTACCTACGATGACAGTTACTCTTGGCATGTATATAAGAAGCAGTTTTCCATCGTAGCTGAAGCTAACGGCTGGAACTCTGTTGCAAAGACGGCTCATCTGGTAGGGTCGTTGCGGGGCGACGCCGCAGATATTCTGGAGACCCTTTCGAAGGAACAGCGATATGACTTCGAAGCTGTAACCAGAGCACTAGAGCTACGTTTTGGAGCGAAATGGTCTAAAGAATATAGTCGTCTCCAGCTAAGGTCCTGTCGTCAGAGACCAGGGGAAAGCTTACAAGAACTGGCATCAAACATCCAGAGGCTTTCACATTTGGCTTTCTCAGACTGTCATCCTGAAACATGCAATGATCTGGCTCTAGAATATTTCATGATGCTGTCGGAGATCCAGATATTCAAAAAGCCCTCAGACTCTCCGACGTGAAGGATGTGGAGTCAGCCTTGCTGTATGCCCTAAAGCTCGAGACAGCCCAACAAGCCTCCTGTAAACATCGCCAGAACAGCACAGCATACAAAGTGAACGGCTCTCAAGATGATCTTAAAGAAATTCAGGAAATGATTGCAGAAATTAATAGAAGACTCTGCATTCTTGAGAGTGAGAAAGAAGGGAAGACTCCAACAACTAAATGCTGGGGCTATGGAAAAGACGGGCATATCAAACGAAGCTGCCCAGCAAGAACACCTAGAGACGCAACCGCGAATGTCTCTGAAGTATGCCACCCAGGAGGAGCGCTTCGGGAAAATCCAGATGCCTTCTTGCGGAAGCCTCCATATGAAGATCATAAATACAGCTGTAAAGCCGATGATAGACCCCAAATAATACAGCCAGTTGCTCGCCAAGTTACTGTCTCAACACCATCAGAACAAGATCCCGATCCATTGAGTGACGAAGAACTTAGACAAGCCCAGTTGGAAGATCCTGACATAAAGCCAATAATACAGCTGAAGGAGACGACCAGCAACAGTCCCATTACGAAAAGTTATTGGGCACTTTGGGACTCTCTTCATATCAGAAACGGCGTATTATACAGAAAGTGGGAATCTGATGATGGGAAAAGCTTCAGATGGCAGATTTTATTACCAAGATCAAAAATTCCAGCTGTTTTAGAACAACTGCATAGTAGCTCTACCGGAGGCCATTTTGGGGTAATGAAGACTCTGCAGAAAGTTCGGGACCGCTTCTACTGGTGAAAGGCAAAGGAGGATGTGGAGAAATGTTGTAAATCCTGTGATGCTTGTGGGGCACGTAAAGGCCCGCAGAAACGAAGTCGAGGAAGACTGCAACTGTATAACGTGGGAGCACCATTTGAACGGATTGCAATTGACATCTTAGGTCCTTTGCCACGGACCTCCAGTGGAAATAAATACATCCTCGTCATGATGGACTATTTCACCAAGTGGCCTGAGGCATATCCCATTCCCAATCAAGAGGCATGCACAGTCGCAGAAGTCCTAGTGCAGCAATGGGTGTCAAGGTACGGCACGCCCCTACAACTTCATACCGACCAAGGTAGGAACATTACCTCTGATGTTTTCAAAGGACTGTGTCAACTACTCGGCATAGACAAAACTCGGACAACACCCTTACATCCCCAGTCGGACGGCATGGTCGAGAGGTTCAATCGTATCATCCTGAATAACCTCTCTCTTCTAGTATCAAGGAACCAGCAAGATCGGGACTTGAAGTTGCCATTCTTCCTGCTGGCTTATCGAAGTGCTGTCCATGAAACCACCGGCTATACTCCAGCCCAGATGCTGTTTGGACGTGAACTGCGTCTCCCTTGTGATCTCCTGTTTGGTTGTCCACCCGATGCGCCTTCATCGCCCGAGGAGTACATCCAAGATCTCCAGGCACGATTTGAGGACGTACACAACTTTGCTCGGGAGCGGATTAACATGGCAACGGAGAAAATGAAGACAAGGTACGATCTAAAGGCTACACAACATGAGTTCCAGGAAGGAGAGAAGGTCTGGTTGTGGAATCCTGTTCGACGCAAAGGACTCTCTCCCAAGTTACAGTGCAACTGGGACGGACCATACACAGTCTTAAAAAGGCTGAATGATGTTGTGGTGCGGATCACTAAAACACCTTCATCAAAACCGAAGGTGGTGCACTATAATAGGCTAGCCAAGTACCACAATTAACGGTAATATTAAAACAAAAAATGTAAATTCTGGTAAAATTTGCGCATGCGTAATGTAAATATTTGTATATAGATACTTGTACATATTTGTGAATTTTGTAACTATTTCTCACTTGATTTTTGTTTCTATTTTTTCGTTATATGCAACGTAGTTTTGTATTTGAGATTGTGTAAATTTGGTTAGTTTCGCCGCTTAACCAAGGGTTGCACTGCCCGGGACGTGCAGTCCTTGGGAGGGAAGCAGTGTTACAAAATTGTAAAAAATTGTGTTTATTTTTGTATAAATTCTTTCAAAGAGGCTTAGTAATTTGATAATGTGCTAATTTTTTCCATTTCTAGTCGTTTTAGCGTTGAAATAGCTTTAATTTCCCTTAAAAACGCATTAAAAAGCCCCAATAAGGTAGATAATTGATTTGGCGCCAAATTTGGCGACTTTTTCCCACCTTGGCGATTTTTTGGCGACCTTGGCGAGAAAATCCTTATTAGGGATATACCAAATATGGAAGCTGTAAGTTGATTGGTTGACCACTTTCTAGAGTTTTCTCGAAAATTCTGGGTTCCATGGAACATTATATAAGGAGCGCTTTCTCGCCAAGGCAGTTAGTTCAGTTCAGTTTTCAGCCAGCTTCGCTAGTGCTTGCATTGCTCTTGAGCCTCTTTGGAAGAGACTTGCTTTAAGTGTTATTGCTATACAGTTTGTACTGTCGATTTGCTATTGACAGCTGTTGTTTAAGCTGTGTTTACTGATTGAATTGAAGCTGATACTTCTGGAACTTTCTGTGAATAAATTACTGAATTTTTGTAAGTTTTGTCTTTCATTCTTGGACAACTCACGAACCCCCAAGTACGCAACAATATATATATATATATATATATATATATATATATAATTATTATTATTATTATTATTAGATTAGAAAAAGTGCAGATTTCCACAGTTTTGCTGTGGTCCTTAATTCGTATTGACGATTTTTTAATATTGTCTGTCTATGTATTGTTGAGTCTCTGTGCTTTGTGAGAAAAACTCTGTATTTTATATCTAAAGACATAATGCATTGAATTTTTTAAAATTTACATTTAGTAATATATTTAGATAAATGCGAGTCTGTCGACTTTTGATGTATACCGCCCAATTGGTGGCGCTGCTTGGCTAAACTTCTCCAATTTTCGAAAGGAGAATGTTGTCTCACCTTCTAAAGTGTATAATTTCGTAAAGAGTAAAATGTTAAAATCTCATTATAACAAATATAACAATTTAATTTGGGTGCATATCGGCATCTAAGTGCGCCTCTAGGTTACACATTTTTTTTTTTTTTTCTGTTAATGATGTAGCTCAGGGTCTATCGTGCACAAACATACTTAACTTGGTACATGAAACATTAAGCACAAAATAATTGTTGACTTGAATTGGTTGTAAATTCGTGGGGAAATTCCGTTATCATTTGTTGTCTTTAGCGGTTAATCTTAAAACTGTATTCCATATCTATGTCTCCATTATTTGGTAGGTAACATTGTTATACAAATTGAAATAGGAGAATGTGTAATAATGTCCACATTACGCTAATATACTTACTCTTCTTTTTATTAATAAATTAATGTAGATATACCAAGAAAAATGATTGCATTAAAACATAAATTATATTTTTAAAAATAAAACCCGGTACAGATTTATTTATTTTCGATTTATTTCTACTTCTTTTTAAATTCACTTGATGTTAATATTTTTTATATTTTTAAACTTGTAACATTTACCTTGTATAAATTCGTCTGTAACAATGAAGCTGAGATTTGTGTTATAATATAAGTAACACTAGATAGAACCAAAAAATATAAATCTTTTTTAGCAGTTTAATAAAAATAATTCAAAGTAATGAAAAAAAACATTTTTTTCTTTCTTTCTTTTAATTTAAATGATACAAAATTATTTTCTCTTCTTTCTTTCTACCTTTTTCTTGAGAAATGCCTTTTTTTTTTTTTTTTTTTTTTTTTTAAGTAATTACATAAAAAACCTGTTACTCAGAAAACCTTCTAAAAATATTTTCTTCTTTTATGTGTCGTTTTTATAACAAACAGCTATTGGTTGAAAATCTATAAAGTGTCACATTTATTTTATATTTCAACATACATAATTGGTTTCAAAGAACCACATTATATGATTGCACTCTACAAAAAATGAAGCTGGTTGCTTTGGTAAATTTTACTAAGTCGACGAATATCGCTCAGGAAGGAAAGTAATTTTTATATCCATACTATAAACAAATTATTTTTTTCATTTTCGATTTTTAACACTGGTTATTTGTATAATATTAAGTTTTGAGGTGCTTTTAATCCGAAAATCTAACTTTTAGCAGTTGGTCTGAATGTATATCTGTTATCAGCATAACTTAAAAACAAATAACTACAGGAAATTAAAATTTTGTATTTTTAAGATCGTATTAGTTTGCCACTGAAAAAATTTGATTAATATTGACAATTTTGAAGGCAGTTTAATAAGATCATTGAAAAAAAAAAAAAAAAAAAAAAAGATGTAGACGGGTAACACAAGCACAGGATTGATTATATGTCAAATGAAATTTTACCTAAACGTATTTTAGATTATTTTAAAAGTAGATTATTCTTATTACCCAACTTAATTGATCTCACAACTTAATCTGCAATCTATCCTTATAATAATGTAAGAAAAATAAGGGTAAAATAAAGTGCTGCGAGTGATGCATCAGATTATTTTGATTGAAACTGATATAATTTCATTCTTTTGACCCCAAATATTTAGATTATCGTGATATTTGTTTGGTGGCTAATAAATTCAACTAATAGAGTTAAAAAAAAAAAAAAAGTGATTTCGTTTGAGCATGCGCAGTTAAAGAAATTTTCTAAAATCTTCGTACGTCATCAAATATTAAATCTGTATATAATACAGAGGCTGTTCGCACATTTTTTAGACGATTTTGATGGAGTGTACTGAAGCAATTTCACTCATATTTTGAGTTTTATTTGTTCAGTTTGATAGCCCTTGTTCTTAACTAACATTCTACATCATAATTTCTATGATAATAATGCTTTTTATAATATCGGAAGAGATATTTTTCTACTCCTCTTGAACGGCTTTCCAGAGTCCACAAAGCGTTGCAGGTCGGTGTTTGGATAATGTTGATTTTAAAAGTCGAAAAACACAAAAATCGAACAGTGATACATCAGAAGATTTAGCAGGAATGTCAGAGAATGGTATGGTTTTAATTCCCGTTTTTTGTTCCATTTTTTTCTAGAAAAGCAATTGCGGATTGTGATGTGTGGCTGCTTGTTTTGTCTTGCTACAGTTCAACGGATTGATAGCATTGTGGATAAAGATCTGGATTTTCATTTTTAAAAATTGGAATTAAAATACGTTCTTGAGAGTATTTAGAGTTGATTTTGACATTTTTATCACATTTTTTTGCTTTTATCTTGCGCTTGTATGAAAAACCAGTGGAAATCTTAAATCCTTTAGAAATACTTTCTTTTAATGCTTTGAGCCATGTAGCAATTTTTTTTCTCCACTTTTGTGATAATAAATTGAACTTTTTCTTATTTCAACAACTTAAATAGACCCAAGATTCATCTGTTGTTGCAACATTTTTCCATTTTTCTCCTGATAAATGCTTTTCATAAAGATTTACTAATAACTATCTTTGGAAAGAGCGGAAACCCATCCTTCCATCCACTGCCATATTAAAAGCGCATTTTTGCATTTAAACAAAAATTCTAAATATCAGAAGATAAATAAAACTTCCAAAAATATAACTGTTGTGAAAATAAATTCTCCATGCAAACGATTTTTTCTTACTGCGAAATAAAGTCGTCTAAAAAATGTGCGAACAGCCTCCGTAAATCGTTTGTCCTGAGTAGGGTGGTTCGAAAAAATCGATTTTTTTATTTCGGAATCGCGTTACCTCTCAAAAGTTGTAGTTTGGTATCCTCAGTTGGGGAAAAATAACAAAAAAATTCTAAGTTGACATCTTCAGTTCGCGCATGAGGCTGAAAGTTTGAAAAAATATGTTAAAATTTGAAAATTTAAAAAAATAATAAAATTAGTTTTTTTGAAATTTTTTATAATGCAACAGCCATAAATTGTCAGTATATAGCGTAGTTTGGACCTAAAAAAATATTTTATAGCTTTTACATTATATCTTTAGTTCGCGCATAAGCCTTAAATTGGGCTAAAATCTTCTAAATTTTGAAATTTACGTGTTTAATATACAATAATACATACATGGCATATTTACGTTTCAAAAGTATTTTAAAATTCTAAATGTGTTGAATATAAACTTTTTTTACAGTATTATACGTACAAGTATAGTTACACACACACATTTATATGTATATAATAACATTGCATGTCCTAGCTAATTACAGAATGATATATAGATTTTACCTATTTTTTGTGTCTTTAAGATTCCTCAGATGTGTTGAGCATTGTTTTAAATTGAGATTTATAGTCAAATAATGGCATAGTTGACCTTCAGAGCAAAATTGTCCTTATGAAATAATCCCTGTTCTCTTCTCCACTTTAGTACAAGATTCTGTTAAGAGCTTTACAATTCTTTCGACACTTTTAGTGTGGGAAAGAAATTTAATTAGCTCGAACTCTGGGAGAACATTAGTATTAATAAGTTCTTCTAGGCTTTGCATTGACACATTGCTCATTATTGGAGGAGGTGTAAGTTTGCACTTGGATCAATCTATAAGTTCAATGTAATTTGAAGCTGCAAAATTGATGGTCGGTGGTTGAAAAGTTCGCACCGATTTCCCTTTTGTCTTTTGTTTTCTTGCTTTTAGCAATCTTCGAAAAGCTAGCTGTCTTACGTGCACTCTCTCATCTAGTACCATTGAAATTAAAAGATTTTCGGGATGACAAAAATACGCATTCTTCTGAATGACAGAATCAATTATTTTACGTACCCTCTCGGGTAGCTGTCAAGTCTTCTGTACTAATTTATACACGTGAACTGCTCCAAACTTTACGGAGGGGTGCATTTTAATTCCAAACCATACTGGAGCGTATATCTTCGTAATATAGCTGACCAGAAGTTCAATTTCGTCAGAAAGTTTTACTTCAGAAATATATAGTCTTAAGATCCTATTTGCCCAAATTAACCACCTAGAGTTATTAAGAGGACCAGGATCTTTCACAGCGAGATCTGGCGCACACTCTCCTGTCTTGACTGCTCGATAAATATTAAGTAAATACTGTTGGTCCTTGTTTAAGTCAGTTTTGGTCACATTTATCTCCTCAGTATTAGTCGTTTCAAACTTAGCAACAGAGCGTTTTTCACAGTCAGTCAACTTCTTGCCAATTTGTCCTGAGAAACTATGCGCATAAGGTAAAACTGAATAGACGAAATGGTCAAGAATTTCTTATTTACACATTTCTAGATGATGAAACAATATTCTGAATATTCCGAATTTTTTGCATTGCGAGAAATTCGCACATGATTTCCTAGAATTAGGTCATACACCAAGATTATAGTTGCTGAAACCCGCCTCTTGTAGTCTCATTCATTTGCAGAGATTTTTAATTAACTTTGCCCTCTAGAATATAGGCAAATGCTCTAAAATTCTAATACGGGCTATTAGAACTCGCTTTTCAAGAGGACTAGAATTTATAAGGATGACATGGAACTATTTTTTATAGAGCTACAATTTAGATTCTAGATGTCAGTTACAGAATTTTTCCTCAGTGTGCCTAGACAAGTCGGCAATGGAATAAGAATGCGACGGCGCGGCGCCAACTTTGTGCTTGCCGGACAGTTACTGTTCGTGTTCAGTTTTTGACATTTTTTTTTCAAAGTTTAAGCCTCATGCGCGCACAGAATATGTCATCTAAAAGTTATAAATTTTTTTTTAGGTTGAAACTACGCTATATACTAACAATTTATGGCTGTTGCACTATAAAAAATTACAAAAAACTAATTTTATTATTTTTTGAAAATTTCAAATTTTAACGCACTTTTTCAAACTTTCAGCCTCATGCGCGAACTGAAGATGTCAACTTAGAATTTTTTTGTTATTTTTCCCCAACTGAGGATACCAAACTACAACTTTTGAGAGGTAACGCGATTCCGATATGAAAAAATCGATTTTTTCGAACCACCCTAGTCCTGAGTGAGTGAGTGAGTTATTCATTATCACCCAGCCCAAACCCCTGCATCTAGAAGCACGAAACATGGTGAAACATTCTGTCTGTGACGTAGACAACTACTAAGAAGTAATTTTAGAAAATTCTTCTTCCAAGGAAAGTGGAGGGAAGGGGGCAAAACTTGATTTCACCAAAAACATTATACCTGAAAAAAAAAGAGATATCCGTAAAATTCTTACTTTAAATTATAGCTAACACAAATAGCTAAAAAGCAATTTCTGGAATTTTAGAAATCCGGCCCTTAAGGGCAGGGGGGGGGGGGATGTGATTTTACATGCGCATAAATCGCTATACCACACAATCCTTTATATCTTAATCAACAACAACAATATATATATATATATGTGTGTACAGATACACTTGACAGGTGTCACAAGACATACCTTCTCATTAGAAATTTTTTAATTGCACTCCCTAGCGGGACACTCCTACCACCCCATTGCCAGTGCGCAAATTTTTTCCGGTAAGAAAAATTTTAGATACATTTGTAAAGACATTTAAAACGAAGCTTGCATATAGTGAGGTAAAAAACGAAGGGGAAAAATGGTAGAGTTATTCTTAGAAACACAAATTTCCGAGATTTAGAACTAACCTACCTAAGCAGGATGACTGTTAATTTTCCTCTAATATCCACGTAATACATGAAAAAAGAAAGGATTTATATTGCAATTTTCAAGAAAATCGTCAGAGTCGTTTTTGAGATACCAACTTTTACCAAAACTCAATTATTCACCAGAAAACAATAATTACATAAAAAAAGGACATTTAAAAGTGAGTTAATATGACAAGTTAAAAAAAAAAATCGTACAGCGGTTTTTAAAGGAACGCGCTTGTGAGAACTGAAATTGGGCTATTTATGCAGGACGCCTATTAATTTTCCTGAACTAACCAATTCTTTAATTCGAAAGGACATCTAATAGTGTTAATAGAGCAAATTTGAAGAAAATCGTTTGAGCCTTTTTGAGATACGGACTTACGGTACTTTCCGGTTTCTGATGTCCGACTTCCGGTTTTTCAATTTTCACCAAAACTTAGAAAATTCATAAAAAAAAAAAAAAAAAAAAAAAAAAAAAATGAAGTAATTGGTAGAATTGAATATGGTTTAAAGAACAATTGTGCTTTGCGAACTTATATCGATATTTACCTTGGATTAAATTAAAATTTTATTCATCAAATATAAATTAAGAGTTCTTTCCGTGCATTTTCTTTTCTTTTTTTAATAATTTGCCAAGAAAATTTATAACCTGTGTAAAATAAGTTAGTATGGAAAAAGAAAAAAAATATCATTCTAAGCAAGATTATTTAGCAATAAATATTGAAAATAGTTTAAGAATTGTGTTATTTCTTCAAAGTTAAATTTTAAGCGTCTTAACAATGCGGTGAAATTGAACATAATTTTCATACACATAATTAATATTTTATTTAAACAGAAAAAAAATTCCAGTTTACAAAAAAAAAAAAAAAAAAAAAGTGCTTGCGTTTGAGAATGCGCAGTATATATAAATATTTTCTAAAATCTTCGTACGTGATCAAATATTAAATCTGTATATATTAAAACGTTTGTCCTGAGTGAGTAAATGAGTTATTCATTACCACCCAGCCCAAACCCCTGTATCTAGAAGCACGAAACTTGGCAAAACATTCTGTCTGTGGCGTAGAAAACTACTATGAAATAATTTTAGAAATTTCTTCTTCGAAGGGAAGTGTGTGTGGGGGGGGGGAGGGTGGATAAAACTTGATTTCACAAAAACCGTTCTACCTGAAAGAAAAAAAAAATAGATATCCGTAAAATTTTTACTTTAAAATATAGCTAACACAAATACCTAAAAAGCAAGTTCTTGAATTTTAGAAATTCGGCCCTTAAGGGCAAGGGAGGGGGGGGGGTAAATGAGATCTTACATGCATAAATCGCTATTCCACACAATCCTTTATATCTCAAGCAACAACAATAACAACAACAACAAAAATACAGATACGCCTGAGAGGTATCACAAGACATACCTTCTCTTTAGGAATTTTAAAATTGCACTCCCTAGCGTCATTCCTACCACCCCCTTCCCCAGGCGCAAACATTTTTGGACAAAGCATGTCTTGTGATGCATCTCTGAAAACGTCTCTTCAAGACAATGAATTTAGTACAAATAGTTTTGTTCTCCAGTGATTTTTAAAGAGGTATGGGACTTTTGGAACATGCTGTGCATATATACATATAATGAAATAATATAAATTAAATTAATATGTATTTATTTATTATTATTATTAACGAGCTACAAAACTGAATAGGTTTCTAAAAGTGAACTACGTCCCCCCCCCTCCCCTTTTCCCTGAACCCTCTGTTTTATCTGTCTGTCGATATCTATTTTGCTCTATGTATATATATGTATATATATATTCTTTGTAGCTCATAGGCTTGTGTTAATTCCTTGTAACTCATAAATACTTGTGCAAAATTTGACACGAAATGATTAAATAGCGTACCAGAATTATTTTGCGAGACCTTGTAAACTAATATTCGATTCTATGACCACCATTTCTCACAGAAACTATGCTTACACTGCATAAAAAAAGTAGACGGACACTTACTTGTAATACTTTAAAGCCGTTTATTTCTTTAATTAGAGATATGAGGTTCATTTCTCTAATATAATTATATTCTTGAGACATCATATATTATTATTATTTGGATATAGATTCAATCCTTTTGAATTATGTAGAGAAAAAATTCAGGAAACAAAAATGGTGCATATTTGCACTGTAATATTTCTTAAAAAAAGTAGACGGACACATCTTGTATCTCTAAAATAAAACGTTTTAAGTAAGGGGTTCGTCTCTCATTTGCTTTAATAAGTTCGTATACTCTGTTAAGCATCGAATCAATGAGATTCTGGATTTTTTTTTTTTTTTTTTTTTTTTTTTTTTTTTTTTTTGACAGAAAATTTCCCAAATGTTTGTAAGAGCTTCTCTGAGCTGGTGACTTGATTCATACTGGCGTCCACCCTCATAAATTTTATGAACAAGTATAGCCCAAATCTTTTCTATAGGAATCATATCGGGCCTTTTGGCTGTCCAGGGTAAAACAATGAAGTTGTTATCATGAAACCATTTTTTAACGTTGTTAGCGGTGTGTATTGGCGCACCATCTTGTTGGAAATTCCAGTTTTCTCCTCCAAGATCACACGTAAATGGCAAAAGCCCAATGCTTAGAGTTTCAATATATTCTTTGTGAGTCTGCTTCTTACTTAGGAACACTAAATTTGTCCTTCCACCACAGCCAATAGCTAGCCACAGCATCACGCCACCACCACCAACTTGCCGAGTAGAGTACACTTCATCTTCTTTCTCCAAACTGTGCCAATAACATTGATATCCGTCTGGGCCGTCTAAATTAAATTTTTTCTCATCTGAAAAAAATACAGATATCCATTCTGTAGTCCAAGACATATGGTTGTGAGCCCACTGTAGGCGTTCTGTCACGTGGTGATCCTTCCAGCATGGATGATGTTTTCTTTTCTTATATTGAAAGAGCTCTGAGTGCTTAATGTAGTTATAAATTCTCTAAGAAGTTATGTTAGTAATTCCTGTGCTTATTCAAACTCTGGGAATTGATGCTCCAGTTTTTTTCAGCTCAGTAAAAATTTTTCTTTGGTCTCTAAGCGAAAGTTTCTTTGGCCGGCCACTCTTTTTATTTACGTCATGGGCTTCAGGAGTACGTAAAAAATTGCTGATGCTACTTTCGCTTATTAGAAGTATCCTACTAATTTCTCTGACTCCTTTATTAACATTTTTCAGCACTATAATCTGTCCTTTCTGGTAATCAGTTAGAGGAATTCCTCGTAGCATGGCGCATGCATCTCCAAGAAATTTAACTACATAAAACCATCTTGTCAAGCACGTTAGCAATTGGGAAAATGCCAAATGTACATGTCCATGCAAAACTGGTATTCCACAAGAAACACCCACTTAGATAATTGCAGTTTTTGTCCAGTGTCCGTCTACTTTTTTTAAAAAAATATATTGTGCAAATATATATCTTTTCTCTTTCCTGCATTTCCCTACATTAAAATTATAAATAATTGAATATTTTTATTTGTCTGTGAAAAATATGAAGATTGATAAGTATAAACATGTTAAAGAATTTTAATTGGCATTTCCTATTAAACAAAGACAGGGTTTCAAAAAATTGTAAAGAAGTGCCCGTCTACTTTTTTTATGCAGTGTATAAGCATTTTAATAACATGTGTTTCTTTTATTGTGTTGAATGGAGAATAACTATGTTAAAATACACGTATAAGAAATACCGTCAATAGGCCATATTGGTACGATATTATTTTGTCTGTTTCTGTACTCGAGTCACAGTAATTATATACCATATAAAAAATCTGGTGTGAAACAGCCACACGAATTCCATTAAGCACTATTACACGTATTATGTGTATTTTTTGGAGATAACGTGATCAGAAGACATAAAAGTGACCTAAAGAAGTAGTAGGAGACTAAAATTTTTCCCGTAAGAGAAATTTCATACACATGTAAAGACATTTAAAATGAAGATTGCATATAGCGAGGTAAAAAATGAAGGAGAAAAAAATGGTAGAGTTAATTTTTTAAACACCAATTTCCGAGACTTTGAACTAACCTACCTAAGCACGATAGCTGTTGATTTCCCTCTAATAACTACATAATACATGAAAAAGGAATGGATTTATATTACAATTTTCAAGAAAATCGTTAGAGCCGTTTTTGAGATACAAACTTTTACCAAAACTCAATTATTGACCGTAAAACAATAACTACATACAAAAGGACATTTAAAAGTGAGTTAATATGGCAAGTTTGAAAAAAATCCGTACAGCGGCTAAGGCTCGCGCTTCCGAGACCGGAAATTTAGCTATTTATACAGAACGCCTATTATGTTTTCAGAACTAAACAACTATATCATTCGAAAGGACATCTAATAGAGTGTCAATAGAGCAAACTTAAGGAAATTCGTTGAGCCGACTTTGAGATACGGACTTACGGTACAAATTCTGGTTTCTGATGTCCCACTTCCGGTTTTTCAATTTTCTCGAAAATTTTGAAAATTCATCTGTACAGCAGACCTGTCTCAATTCTGAAGTTTCGTAGTTCTGTCTTTATTAGTTTATGAGATATGATAGCCAGAAGATACCGTACATACATACATACATACATAAACACACATGCAGTGACCAATTGCCAAAAACCACTTTTTGAACTCACGGGACCTTAAAACGTGCAAATCAAGTGAAATCTCGATAACAAATTTTTGGACCAAATACAATACTTCCATTACCTACGGTAGTAAGATAATGGAAGTAAAAATTATACAACTAATTCCTATTAACTCCCTAATATTTGAACTATATTTGGCATAATTTGAATAATTACAGAATGTTATCGGAATACTTTGTGGTTCTGTAAGTAAATTATTTAGTGTATACGTACATTTTTCTACAGACAACATGATTGTAAAAATTTTAATACTTTAATTATATAATGTTGAATGCAGAATAAAAACGTTAACATGCTCCTAAATAGAAATATGTCTATATGCTCTAATATCACGATATTCTTTTCTGTGTCCCTGTGAACAAGCCATAAATATCATACACACCAGTAAAATCTGAACATCTTATTCTATGTAGCTCATGAAAAATTGTTGGAATTTGACATAATTTAGATGAATGAGGAACATTTTCGAAGCACTTTCGTAAGGTACTGTACATTAATTATTATGTCTAAGCATATATTTTTAACAATAGATAGGGTTTTAAATATCTCAATAATGCCTGTTGATTACATACAGTTGAATACAGCGTAAATATTATAAGATGCGTTTAAACGAAATTCTGTCCATAGACCGTAATGAGAAGAAATAATTTGGTGTGTCTCTGTACGCGATCCATAAACTTTATAGAAACCAAAATTTACTTCTGTGTGGCGCTTGAATATATATCCCAATTTGCAGAGGATGTGTTTTTTGCACAGTTGTGGTATACATAAATTCTGTCCATAGGCCGTAATGAAAAGAAAAACTTTGGCGTGTCTCTGTACGCGAACTACAAATATAGTACAGACCAAAAACTATACAGGTAATTTTGACCACTATCGCGAGACATGCATGTATACAGACAAACAAACAAAATGCTTTTGAGTCTCTACTCTCCATACGGAGGCCTCCACTGACGTTTTGACAACAAAATAATTTTAGAAACTCTATAAATTTGGAAATTTCATTTAAAAATTTTAAACACTAATGTAGATTTAACACAAACCCAAAACGGTGAGTATTGAAAAATGTAAGAATTGCTTGTTAAATTAACTTTTTAATTTATTAGAATTTGTATATTTAATAAAATGAAAGTTTGAGAAAATGGTACTTTATAAAGAATAAACACGACATTACGAACGTTAGGTAATAAAAAGTTGTTTAAATATGAGGATCTGTAGATCAGGACCCGCAACGTTCACTCACTACTTATCAGATAATTCATATTTATTTCATATTATTAAAAAAAATTCCTAATATAAAGAGGAACCCGCATGCATATATATGATTAACTCCATGATTTCATAACCAGATTATTAGGTACGTTTATGAGATACGTTTTTCAGGGTTCTTCTGCCCTTCTCAATTCTGTGTTGTATCTATCACTATATCTATATGTATACTTCGTTGTAATTCTTAATATTGTGTTAATTCCATGTAACTCAAAACACTTGTACTGAATTTCATAAAAAATGATTTTATAACATATAGGAATTGAATTGCGTAAAGGTTTTAAATATTATAATAACATATATTTTTCTCTATGTACAGTCAGGGAAAAGAAAAAAAAAAAAAAAAAAAAAAAAAAAAAAACGCAGCAATCGACGTAACTTTGTTGCTAATGGATGTAGAAAAATGTAATAGGTATCATTCGACGGGGAATTGTAAGTAGTTTCAGAAAATGAGCTGAAAATTTGAATTGGAGGTCGTCTACATATTAAAACGCGCACCAACTTTGATTTTTTCAATGGTAATGCCCCATTTATTTTTTATATTTGAATTCCTGGGATCACGACAACGCGAAAAAGTATATTGGTTGTATATTGTACTCTTTTTTTCCCACAGTTATAAGCGTTCAAATTTTGAAGGTGCTAATGTTAAATTCATATTTCAAACTTTTATTAATATCTTCACAAAAAATAACTTGATCGGTATATTTTTTTTTTTACGAGATACAATGAAGAAACCCAAACATAATCCATCATTACTTTTGATTCTGAAAGATATTTTTAAGTTTGAAAAATATTAATAAATTCATATTCATATAAATTATGAATTATGACTTATATTAATTTTTACATAAAATGAATCCTAATGCTGAAAAATATCGGTGTGCAAAATTGCAGCTCATTCCAGTTATTAGTTTTCGAGATATAACTTTTGGAGTGGTTTAGGGGGCCGTCTCTTTTAAAGTTTTGCATGGGATACCGAATCAAATCTTTAAAAATAACAAAGAAAATTAAACAAAATATTTTTATTTTTTATTTTCGGGGCAAATTATATAACAACAACGTCAAACGCAAGGAAATGAAACAAAAATGATGGTTTTTAGACATTAGTGTTAGCATCAAGAATTCCTGTTTTCTAAAGACGACAAGCCCCGCCTTCATCGTTCGTCAATACAGAAAAGAAATTAAATGTGACATTGAGTATTCATGTTAATTAGTTTTCGAGATATAACTTTTGGAGTGGTTTAGGGGGCCGTCTCTTTTAAAGTTTTGCATGGGATACCGAATCAAATCTTAAAAAATAACAAAGAAAATTAAACAAAATATTTTTATTTTTTATTTTCGGGGCAAATTATATAACAACAACGTCAAACGCAAGGAAATGAAACAAAAATGATGGTTGGTTGGTTGGTTGCAGGATTTAAGGCCGATTGACTCCTGATGTGTCCTAGGCCTAGAGGGGGAATGCCCTCCGTGGGGGTCTTTCTAAGGGGTCCTAGCCCGTATTTACGCGAGTTTCGGAGGAAACCACAGGAAACTCTGAACGGCTAGGTCGATGAGCGCGACCTGGGATCGAACCCGGCACCTCCCATGTACCAGCTTTGAGCGCAGAACCGCTCGGCCGCTGGCAAAAATGATGGTTTTTAGACATTAGTGTTAGCATCAAGAATTCCTGTTTTCTAAAGACGACAAGCCCCGCCTTCATCGTTCTTCAATACAGAAAAGAAATTAAATGTGACATTGAGTATTCATGTTAAACCTCTTATTTTATGTTGACAAAAATATGCAGAAGTGGTATTTACTTCATCGATTACTGGTGATAAATTTCGAAACTTTTAAGCGAACACTAGAAGAAAAAAAATAACTAAATAGGCGGGGTTTACTATTTTAAATAGAAAAATTGGTAAATATAAAAATTGTCGATTAAAAAAACGAATGGAATTGGAATGCAAGACAGATTTGTAAAATTGTTTCTTAACTACCGTTATAGTTAAAGGCTGAATCATTTGCATCATATATTGCTTTATTTTTATTTATTTATTTTGTAGGGGTGGGGGGGTTATTATTTTAAGGATACTTTAGTCTTTAAAATTTTAATAATATTGTTTTTAAATATACTTTTATAAATATATTTTAACACTTTTTGCAACCGCAGGATTTTGTAATTTTTACAGTAAAATCCGCCTATTCTCTCAAAATAAAGTATTTCAGAACAAATTTTCTGTATTCACAATTATATTACAAATGGATATACAGTATAATTATATTCTTTTTAATCAATATATTTCTATCCATAGTATATTTCATTGCAAAAATATGAACACTGTTTACACACTTAAGAAATAAGAAACACACAAATTACGAAAGAAATGCCCACTAGGAGAGTTACAGATTTTCAAATGACGTGAACCTACGTCAGCAGTCGCGAAAGGGTTAATTAAAAAATTATATTTTTATAGAAATTATAAAGCAAATTGAACAGTTCCAAAGAGTTCAACTGACCCAAAACTAGTAATTGCGATTAAAATTGTTTAATATTTACTTCATGAACCCTTGCAATAATTTATTCGAAAAGATTTAGTTTATGCGTTGTTGTATATATATATATATATATATATATATATATATATATATATATATATTATTTAATTTCGTATTTTATGTTACACCTACAAAAGAAAATTTAATCTTTATTGGTGATCCCTACAGACATAATAGACACTTTTAATTGAAAACTATTGCAATTTTTTTAAAGAGTGCAGTCTGGGCAAAATCGCAAGTGTAATGTATTTAAATGGACCTAAAATTATTTAAAAAAGCTCTGAAGTATATACAAATCTAAGAAACTGAATTCAAGGTAACTAAGCAACTGTTAAAAGCCAATCTTTTTCATTAATTTTTATAATTATTTTTTTCCTGAAAGATTTCCGGTGTAAAACATTAAAATTTTGTCTATTTCTTATAGGATCATTATTTTATTTTCCTACATTTACAGATAACCCCTAACACATTTTTTATTATAACTCTATAAATACTAAAGATAAAGTATACAAACAGTATACTTTTCCGCACTGACAGACACTCAGAAAATCGAATATGTTGTCAAAATTGGGTGTTGTTATTGAAAAAATCAAAGTTGGCGCTCATTTCAGTATGTAGATAACCCCTAATTCGAAATTCGACAGTATTTTTAAAAAGTGCATTTAATTTCCTGTTGATTAGTGTCTATTAAATTTTTCTGCGTCAATTAATAGTGAAATGGCATCGAGTGCTGCGATTTTTTTTCCCCCGACTGTACAATGGATTTTAACTATATTAAATTAAATTTATATGAAATAACGTCTATAGACTACAATGGTACAAAATTATTTTGTGTATCTGTAAATGAGCCAGAAAAAAAAAATATACAACAATAAACTATATGGTATATATTTCTTTGTAACACATTAATATTTGAACACCATGTGGTCTCATTTTGATGATTACAGAATGTCATAGTAATTCTTTTTGTGTTGCCGTCTAAATAAATTATTTAGTCCATACCTTTTTTTTTAAGCTATTGTATAGCTTTTATCGCGGGCTTTGAGCGCGACGACCGAATCAAAAAATTCCGTAACGAAAAAAAACCTAACACAGTTCGGTAGACTTTGGCTGTTCGGATCGAGACGAGCTGCTCCGAAATCGGACGAATACTTAAGCAGCTGTTTGTGAGAAAGTATATAGGTGTATAGGTTTCTATCATCTATGTACAACAGTGAATAGCTGTACGCGTAAAATTTGTGTATAAAGTAGATCAGATAAAACTTGAATATCCCCATTCGACTTACGGGCCTTTAAAACCTATTAAATACCTTTTCTCTATTAAAATTTGTTTTCTTATCGGTCACCACGCTCAAAAAGTGTAACTTGAATTAATATCAAAGAAAAAACTTGAATATCCCCATTCGACTTGCAGGCCTTTAAAACCTATTAAATACCTTTTCTCTATTAAAATTTGTTTTCTTATCGGTCACCACGCTCAAAAAGTTTAACTTGAATTAATATCAAAGGAAAAACTTGAATATCCCCATTCGACTTGCAGGCCTGTAAAAACCTATTAAAATACCTTTTCTCTATTAAAATTTGTTTTCTTATCATTATTGTTATCTTATTCATTAATATCAAAGAAAAAACTTCAATATCCCCATTCGACTTGCAGGCCTTTAAAACCTATTAAATACATTTTCTCTATTAAAATTTGTTCAATCAGCGCAATGGGATAACACATTTAGATGCTATAGCACGTTAAAAAATATCACCATATGGTCCTAATAGTAAACTAGTCTTTGTTGTGTCCCTGTAAAAAAATTGATAAAACATATAAAACACAGCACTTCACACGTTAAAATCCATGTCAAAAGACTTAGTTTAAAAGTTTACAGTATAAAAGTGAAAAAGAGCATCACGACGTTTCGTCCAAGCATTGTTGCTTGTGCACATCTTCAGGTTTAGTTCGCTTACTGCCAGCGTCTTGATCCTTTAATATATGTAGAATGGGTTGCCATACTTTCGCCAATTCTCTAGAATGTGCATAATTGATGGCGCGTTTATCGTATTTTATTATCTTTATTTTTTATTGTATTTCAAGTTTAATCAGACTGGAGGGGTTGCTATTATTTCAGCTTGATTCCATAGAAGGTTAGCATTTTTATTTTCTAATATGTAATGTTTAAGAGCTGTGTTTCCGTATGGGGATCGTAAATAATATTGATGCTCGGAAATGCGTTTTTTTAAACTTCTTTTTGTTTTCTCTATGAAATAGGCATTGTTATTCTCAATTTCAATGGGTATTTTATAGACGCCTTTTTGGGGAGGGTTAATCTGATGTTTAAGTTTTAACAAACTTTGTAATTTTTGTGTTTTAAATGCTAAATTATAATTATAGTTCTTTAAAATATTTCTGATTGGAATAAATTGTTTATGAAAATCTATTGAACCGATGTATTTATAGTTGTCTTTTTTAATTCTAGTTTGATTTAAGGTAAATTTAACTTGATTATGTATTTTACTGAAAGTTGATAAGTTATAACCACTTTCAAACATAGTGCGTTTGATGTATTTTAAGTCTTTTTAAATAAGAAATGGAAAAATATTATGTGTGTAAGCGCGTTTAATTAATGGAATTATAGCGTTTCTTTTATATGGTAAGGGGGTATTTCAATTAGCAGGTATGATAGAAAGGGGGGAGGAAGGTTTATAATAGGTTTCAGTCCAAATTTGAGAATTTTCGTTATTTCGTTAACATTTGAAAAAGAACAAAATAATATGCTTCCATACTTGGATATTGTAGTACATCGAAATAACGAAAATTCCCAAATTTTGACTGAAACCTATTATAAACCTTACCCCACCCCCCTTTATATCATACCTGCTAATTCAAATAACCCCTTGCAATATAAAAGAAACGCTATAATTCTATTAATTAAAAGCGCTTACACACATATTAATTTTCAATTTCTTATTCAAAAAGTTTTAAAATACATCAAAAGCACTATGTTTGAAAGTGGTTATAACTTATCAACTTTGAATAAAATACATAATCAAGTTAAAATTACCTTAAATCAAACAAGAATTAAAAGAGTCAACTATAAATACATCGGTTCAATAGATTTTTCTAAACAATTTATTTCAATCAGAAATATTTTAAAGAACTATAATTATAATCTTACATATTAAAACACAAGCGATTTTCTGTAAGACCAAAATCGCAAGATTTGTGCATGCGCGGAGGCTGTTCCTGTCTTTAGACGAAACCGGTGACCAATCGCTGAGAGCCTCTTCGGATTTCTAGAGCGAGCAAATTCAGAAACCTGAACCAATCAGAATACGGGTTTAGCTCATGCCTTCTGTGGTATCCTGGAGTGGCTTGCTTACGGTGATAGGGTAATTTGTAAATACTGGGTTTGATTTTCACAATTTTCTATATTTTTTTTAAACAGCAAGGTATGTATGCATTATTATTATTATTATTTTTTTTTTTTTTTTGTTATTATCTTATTTTTTTTAATTAGTTAAAGTTTATACTTTGAATTCTAGAATATTGTAATAGTATTGAAAGATGTGTTCCTTTCCTGTTAACATTTGTATACGTTTATATGAAATGTTAGTGTTAAAATTTTAACCTTCTTACTATTTTGTATTTATTATACAAAATATTACTATTAGCATTTTTTAATGTTTTGTGTGTTTATAGTATGTTCAATATGATAGATAATTACAATTTTTGCGAAATTGCACCTGATGAGCTTTATCAATATTTCTGTATTGCACCGAAAATAAGTATTTTTATTTTTAGTTACTCCCATTATTTACTTCGTTTATTTTATGTTTATATGCTTGATGAATTACTTTTAGCCTATGAATTTCTTTTTGCATTCTTGGACGCTCTTAACACCCCTGCTTAATGTAGATTATTTTTTGAAATAATGATAATGCACAAATCAATTTCCATCAGGTAAATCTCGCGATTATTGTAAGCATATATAATTTTAGAATATACTAAATAAAATATAGATGCAGTAAAAAATGAAATGTAAACAATAACATTTTAAATAAACACAAAAAAAAAAATTGAGTCCTATCTCGCAAAATTCACCAAAAACGTTGCTAATGGATGATAAACTCGCCAATATTGCGTCAAATTTACCTTCAAGTCCAGTTCTCCACACACCCCCATCCACACACTGGAGAGGCTTCCTAGCTGATTTTGAATAAAACATGAGCTATTTCAAAGCCAAAACAAAGTAAAAATGCACAAAATTAGCATTTTATAATCTGGCAAAGCCCTTTTTAGATGAAAATCCTTAAAATTTTCGACTATTATTTACAAATGCATAACAGCATATATACTGGGTGTCTTTTAAGTTTGTAGACATCTTAAAAATACATAAAAAAATGATGTAATTGGTAGAATTGAATACGGTTTGGATACGGTTTTTCTCTTGAAGGGGGATTTTTAATTGTTTGGTACGGGAGAGGAAAAATAAAAAGTTAAATTTTCTTCGGTAGAGAGCGCTGCACCGTCGCTCAACCAGAATTATGATAACCAAAATCGTATAAGTTTCACGGTTTTGTAATTAACAGCTAATTTCTTATTTTCTCTCCTACTTGTGCATGTAATATGAAGTTTTAATTTCGAGGCAGATATGGTGGGCAAAGTGTTATTGGTGGTAAAGATGATATACTTTAGCTATGAATCACCGAATGGAACTGCAGTTAATCGTGCTAGCAAACTATAATTTATAGTTACGGACACAATTAATACATGTTATATGCATGTAAACATTTGCATGCTAATAAATATAGTTTTTCATGGAAATGTGCGATTTGCTCATGTAAAGTACCCCCTATCGACGAAAATTTTAAATACTATTTTTTTTTTTTTTTTTTTTTTTTTTTAACCATACAAAATTCCCCTTCCCGAGAATAATTTTATCACAAATCGCATTCAATTCTACCAATTCCTTCAATTTTGAAAATGTCTACAGGCTTATGGCACACTCAGAATATATATATATATATGTATATATACAAAGAAAGTTTTTAGAATGTTTGACAAACTATTTCATTACAAAATTAATTAAAATGTTATTTAGTAAGAAACTAAGTAAAAAATCTGTGATTTTTAAATTTGTCTATTTTGCAATCTTAAATCAATAACAACTGTATAACTTTTCAAAAGTAATTTTCAGACTGTTATTTATGTATCTATTTTTGTCCTAAACTAAAATATCATATTGAAAATAATTTAAGAAACCCATTTTAATCAGATTGATAAGTCGTATTTTGACATAAAAAATATTACATGAATAATGCATGCCACATAACCTTCCGTTTGTACATTTTGTTGCTGGAAAATTGAATCCAAATCTCATAAAGATAAAACCAATAAATCGGTAGAAGGCTTAAAGAACAATTGTGCTTTGCGAACTAATATCGATATTTACCTTGGATTAAATTGTAATTTTATTCATCAAATATGAATTCTGAGTTTTTTCCGTGCGATTTTTTTATAATTTAACTAGAAAATTTATAACCTTTGTAAATTAAGGCAGTATGAAAAAAGAAAATTCCTTATCAGCAGCATTATTTAGTAATAAATATTGAAAATAATTTAAGAATTGTTTTATTTCTTCAAAGTTAAATTTGAAGCGTCTTAACAATGTGATGAAATTAAACATCATTTTCCTACAGATAAATAATATTTTGTTTAAACTCACAGAATTTTCCAGTTTACATAAATACCTTATTCTATGACAAACCTTTCAAGAAAAGCTTTTAAATGATTCAAATACTATAAGTTGTATAAAGATGAAAAGTTTAACTCATTCTAAACTACTTTTATAATAATCTCAACACCATTTGCAACACTAAAATCAATAATAACACATTAGAAATAAATAAAGTTATAAGATTATATATATATATATATATATATATATATATATATACTACTTTTTTATATTTTTTGTTGAATCGTAGCTAAAGAACTACATTAGCACATTATCATTGTGTATAAAATTTTTAAAGTGATAATGACATCAATTTTTGTGAGATGCATAATTTCACTTTTTACATTTTTTTTAACGTTCAAGTTTAATTAAGTGCATTAATTATTATGACGAAAGAAAATGAACTCGTAATTTTTTTTTGGCAACAATTAACTTATCGCTAATATTTCAATGGCTGTGTTTAAAGCTATTATGAAGTTATTATTTTCATATTGTAGTTAAATAAAGGAAAACTAATCTAAAATTCGAAAATAGGGCTTCGAAGTATTGTATTGTCATCGGGTTCTGGGCTATTCAGAAATTTTCAAATGTCTAGCTAGTGGGGAAGTTAGTTAAAATTCGATTTCAAGATTTGTACCGGACAAACATGAATAAAAGTTAATAAAAACATGGTAAAAATGGAAGTCTCAGTATTAAATTTAAGATAAACTATTGCCACTTAATTTGTAGTTTGGCTGAAATATTTAGTTAGTTAGAATCGTTAACTAAAAATTTAAATGAGAAACACGTATTAAAAAATATTATATATATTACTAAAAAAGTTATTTCATATGAGTCTTTAAAATAAAAGTGTTTTAATGATTAATGTAGAATATTTTAAAATGAGAATAAAATGGTAAAATACCCCAAAAGTGTAAATAAGTGTGAGTTTTACAGTATGTCGATTTTATGTATATTTTTTTCTAATATTAATACAGTGAAATATATACAAAAAAATTATTAACTCAATAAAAATTGGATGCATTATTGATTAAGTCTAAAAATAAAATAAAATTTAATGGCTGTTTTAATATGTTATATTTTTTTAATTACGAGAACTTCATTAAAAAAGGAAAATTATATGTTTTTTTCTATATTCCATGAATGATGAAGTAAGTGATTGTGTAATAAGCATATATATGCACACTTTGTATTTTATCAAAGGGAAACTATAAAAAACTAAAAATATCAAAATATACATTAAAAAAAATAGAAGAATAGAATTAATACAAATTATAAAAACATATTTTAGTTTTGTTTTTAAAGTATTCTTATTGTTAGTTTGTTTAAATATAGTTATACCGATATAGGCTAATTTAGGGTGTTTTTAGAATGTTTGACAAACTATTTCATTACAAAATTAATTTAAATGTTATTTAGTAAGAAACTAAGTCAAAAATCTGTGATTTTAAAATTTGTCTATTTTGCAATCTTAAATCAATAACAACTGTATAACTTTTCAAAAGTAATTTTCAGACTGTTATTTATGTATCTATTTTTGTCCTAAACTAAAATATCATATTGAAAATAATTTAAGAAATCCATTTTAATCAGATTGATAAGTCGTATTTTGACATAAAAAATATTACATGAATAATGCATGCCACATAACCTTCCGTTTGTACATTTTGTTGCTGGAAAATTGAATCCAAATCTCATAAAGATAAAACCAATAAATCGGTAGAAGGCTTAAAGAACAATTGTGCTTTCCGAACTAATATCGATATTTACCTTGGATTAAATTGTAATTTTATTCATCAAATATGAATTCTGAGTTTTTTCCGTGCGATTTTTTTATAATTTAACTAGAAAATTTATAACCTTTGTAAAATAAGACAGTATGAAAAAAGAAAATTCCTTATCAGCAGCATTATTTAGTAATAAATATTGAAAATAATTTAAGAATTGTTTGATTTCTTCAAAGTTAAATTTGAAGCGTCTTAACAATGCGTTGAAATTGAACATCATTTTCCTACAGATAAATAATATTTTGTTTAAACTCACAGAATTTTCCAGTTTACATAAATACTTTATTTTATGACAAACCTTTCAAGAAAAACTTTTAAATGATTCAAATACTATAAGTTGTATAAAGATGAAAAGTTTAACTCATTCTAAACTACTTTTATAATAATCTCAACACCATTTGCAACACTAAAATCAATAATAACACATTAGAAATAAATAAAGTTATACGATTATATATATATATATATATATATATATATACTACGTTTTTATATTTTTTGTTGAATCGTAGCTAAAGAACTAGATTAGCACATTATCAATGTGTATAAAATTTTTAAAGTGATAATGACATCAATTTTTGTGAGATGCATAATTTCGCTTTTTACATTTTTTAACGTTCAAATTTAATTAAGTGCATTAATTATTATGACGAAAGAAAATGAACTCGTAATTTTTTTTGGCAACAATTAACTTATCGCTAATATTTCAATGGCTGTTTTTAAAGCTATTATGAAGTTATTATTTTCATATTAAAGTTAAATAAAGGAAAACTAATCTAAAATTCGAAAATAGGGCTTCGAAGTATTGTATTGTCATCGGATTCTGGGCTATTCAGAAATTTTCAAATGTCTAGCTAGTGGGGAAGTTAGTTAAAATTCGATTGCAAGATTTGTATCGAACAAACACGAATAAAAGTTAATAAAAACATGGTAAAAATGGAAATCTCAGTAGTAAAAAATAAGGTAAACTATTGCCACTTAATTTGTAGTTTGGCTGAAATATTTTTATTGAAGATTAGTTAACTAAAAATTTAAATGAGAAACACGTATTAAAAAATATTATATATATTACTAAAAAAAGTTATTTCATATGAATCTTTAAAATAAAAGTGTTGTTAATGATTAATGTAGAATATTTTAAAATGAGAATAAAATGGTAAAACACCCCAAAAGTGTAAATAAGTGTGAGTTTTACAGTATTTCGATATTATGTATATTTTTTTCCAATATTAATACAGTGAAATATATACAAAAAAATTATTAACTGAATAAAAATTGGATGCATTATTGATTAAGTCTAAAAATAAAATAAAAATTAATGGCGTTTTTAATATGTTATATTTTTTTAATTACGAGAACATCATTAAAAAAGAAAATTATATGTTTTTTTCTATATTCCATGAATGATGAAGTAAGTGATTGTGTATTAAGCATATATATGCACACTTTGTATTTTATCAAACGGAAACTATAAAAAACTAAAAATATCAAAATATACACTAAAAACAAATAGAAGAATAGAATTAATACAAATTATAAAAACATATTTTAGTTTTGTTTTTAAAGTATTCTTATTGTTAGTTTGTTTAAATATAGTTGTACCGATATAGGCTAATTTAGGGTGTTTTTTCTATGTGCTTATTATAAAAATATCAGCGCAATGTCTTTTTGATTATTAAAATTCATTCCACAGTATTTTTTTTTTTTTTTTTTTTTTTTTGTGATGAAGCTTATTCAATCTAATGAGATTTAGGCTTACTGCAGAAAATTTACAATTCTGCTCACTCTCAGAAAATATTGTGTATAGTCTTTTTTACAGAATTATTTAGTTGACATTAGAGGGTCAAAAATGTTTAACTGAATAAAAAATATCTCCTAACTTAATGCATTATTATATAAAATAATGCGTGTAATAACGCACGTAAATACATGTAAAAATATTTCGTAAATACGTGTTTTGTTACAAACACACCACACACACACACACACACACACACACACACACACACACACACACACATATATATATATATTTAAATTTGCAAAAAAGCATTAGAAAAACAAGATAAAATAAAAGATACCCCTTACATTTTACTATTTCCTGAATAAATTACGAATCCTTCTGAACAAATTTCCCTTCCAGGTTGTTTCATGAAAAGTTAATTTTAAATGCGTCACAATCAATAAATTTAAATCACACATATAAATTGAATTTAATGCTAATTGAATCATTATAGAGCAAATTGCGCTCGTTTAGAGGATACGTAAAATTTTCTACTTAGAGTAATTCATATTTGATGACAGATAAGTGGAGCCCTTTTTTGTTTTTCATCTCATGCTAACAAGTCATTATCAGATAAGACTTAATGCAAAATGTAAGCTAACGAGAGAAATAATAATATTACGGAAATAATAATAATAATAAATTATGATTTGATGAACTTTATAATCTTAAAAGAAGCAATCGTGTGATAATAAAAAGTTTATTTTTAGTTAGATCTCAGCAGTTTACCTAATTGATGTTTACTTAAACTGCTACTATTTTTTTATTAAAAATAGAAAATTATAAACTTGCAATAAAAAAGTTATATGTAAGATGTTACACGATTGAAGCAAATCTGCGTATGGTATTTTAAGTAATGACAAATGGGTATAAAATTACAAACTAAAATATGGGAGATTAATAAATACCTATTGGAAAGGCAGAATGTTTGCAATATAAAACTTTTATAATTTTTTTTCTTTGTTTCTTTTTTATGAAATGCGTCTGAAATTAGCTTTTTGAAATTGTAGAGAATTTAGAGGTAAGATGATTGTCTAAATGTAATCTATATGTAAATTTAAAAACAAAATCTTCTAGTTTTGAACTCTTTTGGATTAACATTAAATATTTTCACTCTACATTACTTTTTTCTAGGACAGATGATGGTTCGTTGTTTATTACTTTAAACAAAAAGAATTGTTACTTGTTTAATCAAATTAAGATGTTTGCTTACAAAATTTTTATTCGCCAATACCGAGCATCAGTTCCCAGATGTTTTTCTTTGAATATTTTAATTCAAACAATTTGTCTTAATTTTAGACGTTTTAGTTAACAAAAGCTGTGTATATTAGGAATTTTGGGAAAATCAAACATTAGTATAATAAAATTAACACTAAAAAAAATCATTGAATATATAATTAATAGATTTTTTTAAACATAAATATTATGTATTATATTTTTGGTGTTTATTATTATTATAGTTTAACATTTAATTCTTAATTTAAATTGCTATATATTTTATAGATTGCTATTAATTCCTAATATGATATTTGGAATTTTACAAAAATAATGTTATGCAACCGAGCAATTAGTGCCAAAAGATTGACGTCACTATTCCCTTATAACTATTAACTTTTCCTTTATAACTATAACTATTTCCTTTATACAAAATTAATTTTACATAAGTTGTTTTTTAGAAAAATAGTCATTGTAAATGAAAATTTAACACTCAAAAATGAACAAACGGATGCACTTTATAAAGCACTTATTTGCAATAATATGTTTTCTCATGATTTACATTAGTTAAATACTAGCAGGCTTTGTCCGCTTCGCTGGTCACTATAAATATAAATAATTTAAAAACAAAATCATTCAATTTATCAAATGAAATTTGATAATTTGAAACAATTTATCAAATATTTATATCTTTTTATAAACCAAACAGGAAAAGAAACTCCATTAAAATTACTGAAAACCTCAATTTGTGTCCCAACTGCGTTTGGCAGCGTCATTCTTACCCGCGGAATTTCGTGTGCATGCCCCATTGACTGCCTTTTTTACTTCAGTTTGAGTGCTTACAGGCTGGCAGTTTTGAAAATAACAGTAAAAAAAAAAAAAAAAAAAGTAGCTCTTTTATATATAATTCTAAAACACATATGAACAACCCTATACATATATATAATATTTACTTTCACGCTATTTCCTGTATTTTATTTTATTTATCTGGTAGAACATAAAATGACAGCAAGTTTACGCCAAATTTAATATTTAAATATGCTATGAGCCTATTTTTATCATATGAGACAACTGTATGTTTTATGATTATATACACTTTCCATTTTAAATATTTTATGATCAATTAAAAATGGTATTAGTACTTTACAAAATAAATAAATATGTAAACATAATCATGATACAGCTTCATTATAACTGCGTCTTAAAGACTTTTGAAATTTTGTCACAATTTCGGCGGAAGATATTTTTAAATTTCCTGTTCAAACGACCGGGAGGGGGAGGCTTTTTGAGTATTAATTGTGATAATATTTTAAACTATTACCCCTATTTTTTTTATTGTATTTTCTTTAAATCTATATACAATACATCTTATACTGTTTATATTTTTAATATACGGCTAGGTTTAAAATATTACTTGCAGAAACTAACTTTCTATACTTAAAAATCCATTTTTTTTTTACATGTAAAATGGTTATAATGTGAAACAAATACATAATTTATACGATTATAGTTTCAAATGCTGACCTTCTTCCTTTCTTTTTTTTTTTTTTTTTTTCTGCAATATTTTATAATTTATTCATATTTGTATGTGGTGTTTGCTTTAAAATCGCTGTCGCGTAAGTTCTTGACGAAAAATGTTTGGTCTACTTCAGCGTTAAAATTGCCCAAGAGCATCTATAATTAAATATTTTATTCAAACAATGCTTAATTTGTTTTCATATCAAGCATAGCATTTGTGCCAAAAACATATTTAAAAAAAAATCTAAAATTCTGGTTTTATTAAAATACTTAAGAAACAATATTAAAGAAAATAAATAAATACTGTTTTCTATTATTATTATTATTATTATTGTTGTTGTTATATAATTTTTATTAGTATATAATTTAAAATTTATAATGGCGTCGTTTTTTTATATGAATAAACAAATTTAACGTTTGATAGATTTTTATATTTCGAATGAAAATATATTTAATTTTATGTCGAGAAAAAATGAACTCGTAAACTTTATTTGACGGCAGTTATATTTAAAAATAACAGTTAAATGACTAATTTTAAACTAACATACGGATATTATTTTCATATGTTAATTAATGTTTCAAAAACTAATCAGAAATTCAAAAATCGGCGTTTGAAGTGCACTTGGACTTCTCGAGAGGCATTTTCGTGTGGAATCACTTGACTGTCCAAGATACCGTCTTTGCGCTAAGCTGTCGATCGAAACACAAACACCGATACAGGAGACATAGCTTTGTATATATATATAGATAGACGCTACGAACAATACTTTTCAAATAAATGGCTGTTTTCACATCTCTTAGATGATTTTGATTAGTTTGTTTTTTGTTATAAAAAAATCATAAGCACATGGATTTTTTTTTTTTTTTTTTTTTAAACAGAAACTATATAATTGAAGTTATAAATTATCGTCTGCTACTTGAAAGTGCTTCATTCTTGAAAAAATTATTCTTTTAAAAAAGCAAAGTCTGGAAGGCTACGTGTGCGCTCTTTCCATAGCCAATTATTCATATCTAGTACTAAAGAAACACAGTGAGAGCCATTGTTTTTACCATGTTTTATTAACTCGTTTTGTTGTTAGTTAGTTTGTTTGTTTGTTGGTCCAATACAATCTTGCAATCGATTTTTAACTAACTTCTCGACTAGTTAGAGATTTGAAACTATTAGCCCAGAACACGGTGACAACGCAATACCTCGAAGCCCAATATTCGAATTTTTGATTATTTTTCTTTTAATTAATTAAAATGTGAAAGTATTAATCTCCTAATAACTTCAAAATTAGCCATTTAAATGTTAGCTATAGATAAAGTGTTGCAAAAAAAAAAAAAAAAAAAAGTTATTTTTTTTTTATTTTTTTTTGACATAAAAATTCTTAAACGTGAACATTAAAAAATTATAAAAAGTTAAATTTTGCATTTCACAAGAAATGACGTCATTATCACTTTAAAAAAATTATACACATTGATTAATTTCTAATGTAGTTCTATAACTATGATTCAACAAAAAATTTAGTAACATGGTATATGAAAAGTGTTTTTTTTTTTTTTTTTAATCTTATCATTTTTATGTGAAAATCTTTATGTGAAAAAAACAGTTACAAAATTATTAAAATGAATTAAAATTATTAACTGTAAGCAAAGGGACTAATGTTAACCTGAATCTTAAAAAAATTGAAAAAACACAATGTTGTACGTCGTATTTCTCCTTGAAATATCGCCAAACGCATAACACGCTTCAAAATCCATTATGATAAACATTAATTTGAACAAAAAGGGGAAAATGTTGCCCCAGTAAAGAAATATTCAGCGTATCTAAATGACGACAATGGAAAGAAACCCATTTATTGTCATCAAAGAGGAGAAACAAATATTCAAACAGTGTTCAAAGAGTGTAAAGAAAGTTTTTCAAAGGGATTTATGAGAGAATATAGAAAAATGAAAAGATCAACTCCACATATTCTTCGGTGTATGTTTCATCCCCAATTTACATATATGAAATAATTTCTCTCTATTCAGAGAGAAAATTAAAACAAATTAATTAAATTAACTTTTTTAAAACTCTTTTAAAAAAGTGTAATATCTATGCAGTATCATTTAAAATTTTTCATCAGTTTTAAATAAAAAAAATGACCGACTTTCATCACCAAAGTAGTTAAATCTTGACCAATCAAAACTAGACGTGGTCCGAACGGATGTGTTCCACCGGCAAGCTCTTTGACTTATTTATATAGATTATCCTCATTATCTGTGTTTTGCACGTATGTTATAAAATAATTCTTATTTCAAAATTTAATTTTAAAAAAATGTAACTTAAATATCTTGAGATTAGTATTCTGAAAGTGTCGTTTTAGACTTTTTAAATAATTGTTATATTAGCATAACCTATTTTTATAAAATTAATGAATAAAAGTTATAGAATGTACACATTTATGTTTTATTATTCTGCAAAACTTGCTAAATGGTAATAAGAAATGTATTTTTTTTTCCAAAACAAGCCTATAAAAATATATTATTGGATTCATTCTTAGATGATTTGTCGTCATAATTATTATATACAATATATATATATATATATATATATATATATATATATGTATGTATAATCAATACGTAATAAAAAATTAGATTTAAAAAATTACCAATAGATATTATAATATTTTCAGATTTTGTGGGTTCAAGTTATCTTATATTAATAAGTTATTTTTTTTTAATTCATCTTTTATATCATAAACGATGAAGCAAACAAAATGCACTACTGGACTTCAAAATTGTTACACCAAGAAGGAATGATAATAACGGAATGAAAGTTGTTGGACACATATATTATAGTAGGAAGAACAATTGGTTAAAATTTCAAGAAATTTGGAGTAATATGTACTGAGAAAACAGTACATAAAGAAGGGACCTCTGTAAGCATTAACAGCACTTATTTGCCTAGGCATTGAACCGAACAGCGATTGGGTGACATGTACGGGTACAGCACTTTATGAAGTTTTAACACGATGCCACAATTCATCGATCGAAGTTACTGGTGAGTGGTTGGGGGCCAGTCGCTTTTCAACGATTAAACAGTCCTTTTCATTGGTGCGAGATCAGGAGAACGCGCTAGCCAGAGCAACAGTCGAACACATTCGGCATCAATAAGGTCCAGACAATATGGACAACTTGCTTTCGTGCATTGTCCTGCTTAAATGTTTCGCTTCGGAGGCCTTGAATATAGGGCAGAGCGATGGGCCTTAACTCGCCACAAATGTAATGGCTGGTATTCAGAATGGCGAGAATGAAAACAAGAGGTGATCGGGACGTGTATCCAATGGTACCACATACTATCAATCCAGGTGGTGACTCAGTATGCGGCTTCCAATATTATGATTACCCTCAAAACTGCATGACTGATATGGGCACCATTAATGTGTGATCAACGATGAACCTAGACGCAGGAATGGCGTGAAGTCACTTTTCAGACAAATCACAATCCTGTTTACAGCATCAAGATTGCCTTATCCGTATTTACCAGCATTATGAATAATGCACATTACCAGCTGGGATTCGACATCACCATACTGTCCATCATTTGCAATGGTGCTATCGGTTCCCATTGGATACACGTCTAGATTACTGCTTGTTCGTATTCCTAGCACTCTGAACAGCGGCCATTAAATTTATGTTGATTTAAGGCCAGCCCCTCTGCCCCGTATTCGAGACCTCCGTAGCGCAAAATTTAAGCAAGATGATGCACGACCGCAAGTTGTTTCTATTGTCCGAACCTTCTTTGATAACAAATGTGTTCGACTGTTTCTCTGGCCAGCGCGTTCTCCTGATCTCGCACCAATGAAAATGATTGTTTAATCGTTGATAAGCGACAGGTCCCCCACCACTCACCAGTAACTTCCATCGATGAATTGTGGCATCGTGTTAAAATTTCATGAACTGCTCTACCCGTACATGTCATCCAATCGCTGTTCGATTCAATGCCAAAGCAGATAAGTGCTGTTATTGCTCACAGAGGTCGCTGCTTTATGTACTGTTTTCTCAGTACATATTACTCCAAATTTCCTGAAATTTTAATCAGTTGTTCTTCCTACTATAAAGTATGAGTCCAACAAATTTCATTCCGTTATTATCATTACTTCTTGGTGGTGCAATTTTAATGGCCAGTGGTGTAATTTGTATAAGTTTCATGAAATAAATGTTTAAGCAAATAATAATTCGATAGATCTTATAATTAACCGAATCACTTTAAAGTCCACCTAAAATCTGAAGCAATTTATTAAAATTGTCAATCTAGTTTTTTTTTTCAAAATTTCAAGAATATATAATTAAAAAAAAAAAAAAATTGAAATCTGACAAAAAATTAGATAGGTTTTTCAATGCAGCGTCTTCCTCCGAGAAGCATGTATGGTCAGTGCGTTAGAGATTATTGTTTGAAAAATACGAAACTAATGTATTTATTTGCTATTTATATGCTTAGATCATATGACTAACAAGGAAAAGCCAGTAAAGTTGTATGCAGTGATTACGATTTGAGCGAAAACATCGATCGCAGTCCTATCTGGATGGCTTAATTTTTTTAGCAGTATTTTAAGTAATCGGTTATTACTTAAAATACTTATATTACTTTTGATACACTGTATATTCTAGGTGCTGAACTAATGCTTAATTTCATAACTTGTCGTCTCTTTCCATAGATGCTCTCTATACCCATTGGTTATACAGAGACAGGCTCGCGACATGACCACCATGAACATTAATGGTGGCTGGGGTACGTAAAATTCATCGTTGCGGATCGAGGAAAAACACTGAACTTGACCTTTTCTCAAGAGAGGTATACTGAAGATTATTCGAATTAATGTTTGGTTTAGCGTAGCAGGGAGTATGAAATGATTTCTCAACTTTTCGCGATCCCTTATTATAAGAGTTAGGGGGGGGGGTTCTCTTGATTAGCTGTATTTTGTAAAAGATGTCCCCTTTCAGATGCGACTGTGTGCCGTTACTGGTATTTCAGCATAATTATTTCAGCATACGTTATTTCAGTTTGAAATAACGTAGACATTGCAGCTACTTGCTTCATATTTAGAAAATCTTAAATAGGAATTATAAATAACGGTAAATAATGTCTAATTTAACTGCAAATGGCAGACTTAATTCAAGTTTCTTATAATTTTCCTTTATACGCAATAAAAATGCGGTTGGTTTTTCAAAGTGGGTGATTCGACGACTATACAGTTCTTGCCGAAACTTACCTTTGTCAGTTACGATAGAAAATGCATCCTTAATTTACGCTCGTGGTCGGCATAAGTTGATGTTTCGCCCAAGCTAAGAAATGCAATGGTCTCAAATCAAGTTTTACCCCCTGCTTTAAGACTATATTTTAATACATTATGTTTTTCAGCATCAGCAAGTTTATTTAAATCAAAATGTTCATTAAAGTTTTTAGAAAAATTCACTAACATTATTTGATACTGTAATATATACTCTTGTCATTAAACTCGACACTGGGTTATCGCTATTAACAGGGCGCCACTATAAGGGTATATACTCTACCCCTCCTTCCTTTCCTGCCATATATATGCCGTCCATACAGAAGAGTTTCATATTAAAAAGAAACTAAAAATTTAATGCTTCGAAAATTGACGACATACGGCTGCTCGCACCTAGTAACTAAAATAATTGTTTTTATCCTACTAATACGAAAGATTAAACATTGCATGCTGATTCATGTCGATTACAAGAAGCCATAGACATCTTATCTCTTCTCTTTCCAACTGACCTCGACATAAAGTTTTTTTCTGATAAAAGCTATCACTGAAAAATAAATTTGCATATTTTCAAACATCATCAAAAACCTGCAATCGGCAACAAAAATTTGAAGCACACATTCACATTTTTTTTTTCTTACATTTATTTATATATTAGTTTGATCGCTAATTTTTATCATCAAATTATTTTTTTATAAAGAGCAAAAGACTAAGATAATGTCTCGATAAATATTTGCATAATAAAACAGTATTAGATTGTTTTCCTTTTAAAGGGGAATTATTGCAGTTCTTCAATATTTTTTTCTGTCGACTGTACTCAACCTGAATAACCCAGAACTGTGAAAACTCGAAAACGAATAACGACCTCTTATAACCCGGGTATTACTCCACCAACCGACGTATTAATTCTATTGGAAAATTATTGAAATCTGCAAATTTATTGAAGCGCAAGCAATAATTCCTTCTTAAAAATTATTTGTCGAGTCATGATCTTAGCCTTATAAAGGTTATAAAAAAATAATTTGATGATCAGATTAGCGATCAAACTATTATATATATATATAATGTGTGGATATGTGCTTCAATAATTTTGCTGCTGTCTGTACACTTTGGTGCAACCTTTCAAGAATTCAACTTAAACATCTTCAACCATGAATTATTGTAAAGAACCTCAGATAGTACCTTTAAAACAAGAGTATTTCATCACCAAGAGAGATATTCTGCACTGCTACGCAACCTTCCAAGAACTCAACATAACTATTTCTTCAACCTTCAGATATAAAATATTCGCAAATCCCCAATAGTTCTATAAACATTGTAAGGCGCCTTACAAATGTATACAAGAAAGAAAATATATATATATATATATATAATCGAATCTCATAAATTAGAGAAACAATTTTTAATTGTACATTCCCGTTACTATGTTTAAGTTTCACCCTAAAAAAAAAAATATATTTTGTTAGTGATATCTAGAAAATAAATTGTAGCACTAGTAAAAATAGTTGCAAGACATCCTCATAAATTTTAGTTCCCTTCGATATCGAGTATCAATATACCCGGATGATTTTGATTACTTATTTAGAGGCGTGTAAAGCAATCATTAAAGCTAATCATATACCACATACTCAGAATAATTATTTTTCTTTATTAAAACAATTTTGAAACAAGTGAATGAGAAAATATTTTTTTTTAAATTGTCTTTTCTTACATTTATTTAGCTTCATTAATCTTTATAGAGCCTTATATAATTTAGAAATTCAATTTGCTGATATCGTGAATTTGCTCATATTCAAAATTGTAATTTAATTGTTTCACTAAATAAAGGGATAAAATGCGATACCTAAAAGAATATTTTGGATATAATAATTATATATATATATAATTCAGTAAATTTAAATATTTATGTGAAATATTTCTAAAAATGTGTATGATATAGTTATGTTAGATTAAAATAATACTGCCTCAAATTATCCGAATTATTATTATTATTATTATTATTATTTGAAATTTAGATATACGTCATTAATTTAAATTATTAAAAAGAAAAAAAAAAAAAAAAGAACCAGTCGGCATAGGTGGATTCTGCTCAGTTCCTCATCATATTTATGTGCTCATAAATTTCTAGTGCGAGACATATTATAATCATGTTAAAGGAAATGAATTTGACTAAAGCTTCATACAGTGACCGGATGAAATGCCCGCCTAATAGGCTATCCACCTGTCACTTCGATATATTTATCTTGTTCTAATCTACTAATTTATTTTATCAGGGTCAATTCCGTTGTTCAGTTTTCATGTTACTATTTCCAATGCAATAATCCTCAAAATTCACATTTATATGAAAAAATTACAATTTCGCTATGTTGATAAAATCATAAATTACGAATAATTAACGAAATTTTCCTATTAGAATATTTGTATTCAATCATGTTCAACCAAATATCATAAATGTAATTTTGAAGTTGACTAATGTATGTATGATCCTCAAAGAGGAAGTTTATGTTCAATTTTGCCTTATTCTGACATGTTAAGTGAATAGTAAATTCCAAATAACTTACGAATTTTTTAAATTGGAAAAATCATAGTCTATGATAGTCATGGCAGTATCCTGAATAATATTTCGAAAGTGGTTTGACATCTTTACGATGAAAATATCCCTCAAGGTTGACGTTTATGTGAAAATTTTCTCTATTCTGCCATGTTAAGAAATTCGTAAATTTCCAATAACTTACGAAATTTTTACATTGGATAATTCATAGTCATTAATATTTTGCCAGTGTCCTAAATAATAATTCAAAGTTAGTCTGACATCTTCACGATGAAAAAATCTCTAAAAATTGACGTTTATGTGAAATTTTGCTCTATTCTGCCACGTTAAGAAATCCGTAAATTCCCAATAACTTGCGAAATTTTCAAAGTGGTATATTTATAGTTACTGATGTTTATTCTGGCGTAAAAACTGATATTTTAAAACTGGTCTGACATTTTTACAGTAAAATGTTTCCATTTAATGCACGTTTAAGTGAATTTTTTTCCTATTCTGCCATGTTAAGAAAATCGTAAATTTCTAATAACTTACGAAGTTTTTTAATTCAAATGTTTCAAATGAGTAGGGTTCTTGCCAGTATCGATAGTAATATTTAACAAGAAAGAAAAATCATGCAGTACGCATTGATTAGTAACACTTTCCAACTGAACGCAATTGCTGTATCCAAAAACTATTAATATTCTTTGCCTACGTTATCGCACAAGACAGAAGAATTGGAAAAAAAAAACAGATAAACTAACTGATTTCAAAATTACTCTTAGGCATTTTGCAAAGTGTTAAAATGGCTTAACGCAAAAGAAAATGCAGCCGTTAGATTATAATTCAGCTTTTAAACTTTCTGAATATTTTACTGTAGCCCTGTAAATCTGAAAACCACTCCCCTGACCCTTTTCGACAGATTCCAGCAATTACAGACAATAATGCAATCCAAGAAATTAAAGCATTCAAAGGGCTAGAATATCATTTCTCCTTAACAAAAGGCATGGTAATCTCTGGCATTTCCCTCCCATTGTATCATACTGGAAGTGGACAATTAATAGAGCACCATAATGGGGCGAGTGTTGCTCACATAAGCCGAATGACTGATAAAGAAATTCTTGGAAACCAGATGAAGAACAAACGGAGGAAAAAGCAAATTCAAGGAAACATCAGTGGTCAAGTTACAGAGGGTAAAACCTACTAAAAAGTGGTCAGCATAAAACTTACGGAGGTGGTCAACATAGATAGGTAAATCTCCATTGAATATGTGTTATGACCATTCAAACTAATAAATTTCGGTCAACGTAGAGAGGTGACCAACTTCGGTGGTCAACTTTTCTGTATATTAATTAATGAAGTGATATATATTTGCAATTTTGTTTTAATATAAACTGAATGCTTATGTAGTCTATATACTGGAAAAACAAGTATAGTACATGAAGTACTGTGTTGAAAATTACAAAAGGAAAATTGCACTAATCAGTGATTAATTTTATAGATCAATTAGAATAAAAAAAAATCATTGTACCGAAATTTCAAATGTTAGATTTTTTATTAATTATCAAACTTTTCTTCCCTGATTAAAACTCTGTTTAACCTTAAACATTTGGGAAAGAAAATAATATTTACGTAGAAGTCAACTTTGATTAGTTATTTTTAGGCATTTTTCTATTAGTGGATTTTCTGCAAATAAATCCCAAATATTTAAAATCAAATGCACTCAAGAACTAAAAATTACAAGTAAGTTAGTTATATGAAATTATTTTTTTGAAAGCTCGTAATTGAAAATAAATTATATATAATGCAATAGGAATCTTGCTAATATAACAGAAATATTTAATAATAACCGGAAATTTCAATAAAATAATTATAATTATATTACAGATAATAATGTCTGGTCAACAAAAAAGAAAAATACATTAATGATGTTAAGACGAGACAATACTAATGGGAACCGTCGTCAATAAATTAAGTGTGAAAGATATATTATACAAAGAATGAGTTAATTTAATGACTTAATAGGAAGTTTATACACATTTTTATTGCTAATATTACTTATGTTATATTAATTATTTTTGTTACTTATATGGAACATAGATATTTCCTTTTTGATATAGATTTTCCATAGATTTTCCTTTTTGAAAATATACCTACATTATATTGTATTATGTTAACAAACTAAAGTAATATACATTTTTTTTTAATAAATTAATGTATGATAATAAATTTAAGGATAATATATATATATATTCGTTATAACAATAAATTATTGCCCAAACAAGTAAATGTAAAAAATCATGATAGATAATAGAAAAAAAAAATTCCATACTGCAAAAAATAAATAAAAATATAGTATGCCATGGAGATTACATAACTTTCTTATATATAACAGCGTCACTTACCGTTTAACAAGAACATATATTTAACCCTAGTTTCTAACAAAAAATAATTCACCTACTCAGTTTGATGCAATTTTAACAATTGCTGAGGTGTAGTAATATAGAAAATCTCATATTGTAAGTTGTAGCAAAACCATCTGTCAGCAGATATACACAAAAAGTTAGCAGTATTTTTTAAAATGCCATCTGACATATTATAACTTTTTTCATTTATTTACACTGCTGAGATTTACAGATAATATTTCTGTAGACTCAAAGCATTCTCATATCTGTGTCATCTTTTAGGTAGGCTCCCAAACTGAACCAACACAATCTTTTATAACGTTCCTCTTACAATTTAATATTTGTAAAATTATACATATTAGAAGCTGGGTCATGGCCTTCCGTAAATATGAGAAATGACAACACAATATATTTGCCAGTTAAGCGATTTGCACGGTACTTTGGTCGGCACTAATTTATGTTAAACTACAACTAACTGCGAAATTGTAAGGTATTTTACTCATCAGACTTTGTGCTAGACCAGCAATAAAGAAATTGGTTGTATATATACTGGCGGTTAAACAGATATTTCCTAAATGTTTTAAAATTTTGTTGAGAATGTTTCAAAATCTGCGATTCTATAGAAAAGCAGAAGACAAACATTTTGATAAATACAATGCTAGCTTCAATGAATACAGATGAACTTATGTTTGATGAAATATATCGCAAACTAATTGCTGGAAATAGAAAAGACTATCATTTTCTATCAAGTCAAAAACAAGTTACACTGACAAAACTAATGTCTAAAATTTATTCATGTAAAAGTAACACTTTCTGACGTCCTGCATATAAAATTCTGAATTGGTACGCATAAAACAAGCTTAATATGCTGAAAAACACATATATAATTTAAAATTGAGTTCCAAATGATAACATAATCAAAAGATTACAAAAAAGTTAGACCACGAAAATAAACTTATCTATGCAAAATATAGTGAGTTATAGTTAGCTAAAAAAAATTACATAGTGTAGTTTAAAATATACTTTAATTAACATTTAAATTAGCTACTTGGTGCACATAGCTGTTAAAATTACCGTTTGCCATGTAAACTAAACGATGTTTTACACATGATTAACAATAGTGAGATTGAGATAAGCTAGTCAGACCATAATTAAATGGTTTTTTTTTTAGAAAATACTGCTGAGTTAAACATGCTGAAATATAGATAAATGAGCAAAATATTTTTTACACACCGCAAAATATTCGGATCTGAAATAAGTTATTGCTGTTTTGAAAAAGATGGCATTATGACTACGGGCCTGTAATTTCAGATGGTAACACATCTACATGAAAGTATTAAGCTTGATCTTCAGGATATGCTAGTTCGCCATAGTGTCAGAAACGTTCTTTATCTTTCTTAGTCCTAAAAATGTTGAATTTCGTACCATGTAAAGTGTATTTTAGTGAATTTCATTGTACTATTTTATTCATAAAATATCTGCAGCTGAAGCACACAGGATTTTTGTTCAGATTTACGGTAAGCATGCTCTGTCGGAAACAGCATGCAGAGGCTGGTAAAATATTTCAAAAATAAGGATTTTGATCTTGGAGATTAAAAAAGCTCTAGTGCACAAAAAACTTTCTAATACAAAGAATTGGAGGAATTAATGAATAAAGTCTTATACTAGGCGAGGTGTTTGAAGCCCTCGCCGGTAGGTTTAATGCCCCAACACTTCCTCCCCATCCTCGATGTCTTCTTCTAGTCAATTTTGTCCTTTTATTTCTACCGGTGTCAGCATTCTTCTTCTTCTTTTTTCCGTTTTCCTCTTACGCTTTCTCTATGGACATTTGACTGATTTTCCCGCCGGTTTTCTATGGATTTTTAGCTTTTTTTCATAGTTTTCTACATTCTACAGTGCGGAGTCTCATACTAGGCGAGGCGTTTTAGGCCCTCGGCGATAGGTTTACACTAGACACTAGCTGACACTAGATCTGGACACTAGCTAAACTTTCATAACCATTACAAAAAGATAGCACAACATATTTATAATGTTTAAAAGCATTAGAGATTATCCAAAAGCAAGGAACGACCCAGTACCGTAGAAAAAAAAAAAAAAAAAGCTATAACTTATTGAAGGTCCTAATACATTAAATATAATAGTATTAGCTGATATGTACGTTGTATTGTAAAAGACTAGTTTTTTCATGATTTTCATATTTTTCTTCAACGTACAAAATATTACGATTTCTACTCTCTGTGCATGAAAATTAATGCAGAGATATGAATAAAAAAATGCATGATGTAGATATATATTTACACTTATAAAATTCCAAATTTAATACTATCTGTTTAGTGTATTGTGCTATCTTTAAAATCCAATAATCAATAGACGATTTTATATGGTTGTTTCCATTTTCTTATTTATCTTATTTATCTTATTCATTTACTTATGTTATTTACTTATTTATTTGGTAAGAATATAAGAAATAATTAATTTTCATATATTGAAAATGTGCTTAAATTTATTATTGAATGATTTTTATGTATGGGTTTGAAGAACAATTATGCCGTCATTTTTTTAAGGATCATCATAACAGAACCTATTGTTTAAAACGGATTCCAGATAACTACGGGTGGATCATAAATATACGGATAGATTATAAATGGGGCTTCCAACCCAACCTCTGGCAAATACATATGAACAACGAAACTATAAATAAAGGCTTTGAAGTAAAGTCTTAATCAAAGAAAAAGAACAATTTACTTTGTAAATTAAATAATTATTGAAATTTATCTATATGTATTTTACTATTTTTCATCTATTGTGATGTCTGATAAAAATTTAATAAAAAAAAGTAACATTTTAAGAACTTTTTTAATTTCGTACTTTTGTTAGGTAATATGCAATAAATGTCATATTCCATAAATTAATCGCAGTCATTTCCCTTTGACATACTGTACAGTAAACATAAAATTAACACACACTCCAAAAACTATTTAACAATTCCATCAAATTCATTAATTTTATTAATATTGTCAGCATTTGAATTCTCCCTGCAAAGTCTACACATTTCGCATGGTTGTGCATTAAAAAGGTTATTTTGAAGTAATTACACATAATTAAAATAATGAGATTGCATTCAAAATATCTCAAGATACTTTATCACTTTACAGACTAAAATTCCTCGGTAAGGAAATATACTTATCAACAATATAGTTGACAAAATTGTTGCTTAACAGGATAATTATACAATAACTTGGAACTGTCAACCATTAAAATTCTTCACGTAAAACATTAGCAAAGTTTATTTCTTTAATGACAATTTATGTGGCTATATATTTCGATTTTAAATATTTAAAACAATTATTATGCAAAGTACAGTACCTAATTAAAAAGGCATATGCATTAAATTGGATAATTAATACAGTAAAAGTAATTTGTTAATTGTAGATTTAAAATTTAAATAAATGAATGATGAGCAGATCAATGTGTATAAATACCAACGATAAAATATAGTATAGGGGCAAAGTATATAATATCATATATATATATATTAATACTTTGACTTCAAGATTACTTAATGTTGGGTTAATCATAAGTTCAATTCTTCTTAATACTTAATTGGTGCTAAAAATTCTTCTTATTACTTGATTGGTGCTAAAAATTATCTTAATCTTGCAGTCAATACTTCTAAATTATCTTAATCTTGCAGTAAATACATCTTAATTACACTCCTTATTGCATTGGCTTATTCTCCTGAAATTATTTAACTGACTTAATGTTTTTAAAGCTAACCGAAAGATGGCGCTGGCACTCTGATGTCTATGCCTTCCTTCTTCAGTCCTTCACTTAAACGATTTAATTATTAATGTATTTGGTACGATTTAATTTAACTCTACTAGCAATAATTTTAATTAACTCTAAAATCTATTTTAACATTATCATTTAATCTTTACTCTGTGTTTTTTATCTTTAATAAAAATGCTCTGAAGTATATTCGATTAATCGATAACTGTCGAGCTTTTATTTTACTTCAATTTTGGTTTTGGCATCATTCTTTTCTCCAGTTGGTGTTAAATGTTATACATGTGGTTACTCAGCTTTTTTCAGGATATCACTTTGGTTTCAATTAAGTTTTTAATTAATCTTTATTTAATCTTTGTTTTAATTTAATATTTCACTTATTTCTCATTCTTTATTGTTCTTACTGTATCGATCTTTCTCCAGTTGGTGTTAAATGTTATGCATGTGGTTACTCAGCTTTTTTCATGATATCACTTTGGTTTCAATTAAGTTTTTAATTAATCTTTATTTAATCTTTGTTTTTATTTAATATTTCACATATTTCTCATTCTTTATTGTTCTTACTGCATCGATCGGGGCGTGAAATGATATAAATTGCTATGAATAGCTATATCGTTTTACGAAATCGTTGCAGTTATCACAGCTTTATGAAGTATGCTTCTAACTTTAAGCATTTACATCCAATTAATTTTGTGATTTTTTATATGTTTTTCTCTCTCATAAGTATAATGGTCCTTTTTTATTATCATTCAGGTCGGTGTAAGTATTTCATGTTACTATCGTAACTCATTGGTTCTTAATCTATATCGCAACATTTTGTGTAATTCTTTCCTCTATGTTAAATTCAGTTCTATATTTTAGTGTGCTGTTATTGTTTTAGTTCTATTAATTGCTAAATTTTAAGATTAAATTTTATTACGATATCTATTATATATATATATATATATATATATATATATATATATATATATATATATATATATATATATTCCTGCACTTCCATAAATATATATATATTTCCTGTAATTTTTTCCTGCACTTTCTGCTGTTTTTTTCCAAGCACTGGCACTATCTGATAAAATTACAGCACCAAATTTTGTAAAAATTTATTTCTACCGCTCGCAACCAATAGCAACATGACTTCCTTTGGACATTAGACGGAATTTTGCGGTTTGTAGCAGATGTTCTATATCTGAACTGGCGGCGAGGCAAACCGTGATATTCGATATACAAGGCAGGGCTTTCTTAATAACCGGGCTAAGACAGCTGAGGAAACAAGCATATGTCATGTGATCAAAGGAGGGAGCATTTGAACTTCTCGTTTCACCGAAAGCTGCTAGCATGTTTATGATTGTGGTGATGCACGTGCTTCCTGGATTGATTTAATTATTTCATATTTAGTGATTATTGTAAAGGATATACTTATTTTGTAATAAATAACAAGAAATCGGTACTCAATGCTGTATTCCTGACAGTAAATTCAATATAAAATTGGCAAGAAATATTGTTTGTTCGTTTATATTCTCGAAGGCTTATCATTTGAAAAGAAATGGTTTACTGGATTTCGTGTGATTTTTCTTCCTATAAAGATTGTTTCGTATGCCGAAAGCATTTTGTTTATGAATGTATGATTCTAGAGGATATTGTTACATGGAACGAAACCATAGAATGGTAAATATTATACGATTTTTTCAACATTATTCTAAGACTGCTCAACCTATTAAAGTAAAAATATTTTAGTTAGGAAAATACTGAAAGAAAGAGAATGCAGAATTTTGAAAGTGATATTTTAAGTAATTTTTTGGAAAAAACTCATTTATTTTTAAAAAGAAATATAATATATATATAGATTATAGTATTTTACCATAGTATAAATTATAGCATTTTATATTGATTAAATATTTCTTGTGTTATGAATATTGTTACTGAAAAATAAAATGATTAATAATCAATAACGGTTCCATGAGTTTTCTTGTTGTGTTTCTCAATGGTGTTTTGAACGTTAAAAAAGTACAATTTTGATACTTTTCTTGATCAAGAATATACATACCAGCCAAGTCTAGTGCTGTTACCAGTAAACTACTATTTTTTAGCTATTTCTATTGGTCTACTAGTTTTTGTTAAAAATCTACTGTGTTTTAGGAACCTACAAGAAAAATCGTAAAATGGAGCAATTTTCCTGTAAAAAATATGTGGAGGATAAGAGAATAAATATATTAATATAATGAGGCTTATTAAATGTATGTGTAAAAATTGAAATATTGATTTTAATTATTTCAAAATAATCTTAAATTTTTCGGTGTTTTAAATAATGCTTTTGTAATTAAATATATTTACATAGTCATTGTGAGTGTATTTTCACTCATATGAGATAATTGCCGAAACGTCAGTGGAGGCCCTATATTGAGACTCAAAACGGTTTTGGGCTGTGTCTGTCTGTCGCGCGATAGCGGCCGCACAAATAGCGCTATTGACTTGAAATTTGGTACACATGTTCATGAGCCCCACGAAATCAGCTGTATAGTTTTTGGTATGTATTCCATTTGTAGTTCGTATACAGGGACACGCCAAAGTTTTTCTTATCATTACGGCCTATGGGAGGAATTTGTATGTACCGCGGTAGAGGCCGCAAAAATAGCGCAATTGACTTGAAATTTGGTACACATGTTCATGAGCCCCACGAAATCAGCTGTATAGTTTTTGGTATGTATTCCATTTGCAATTCGTATACAGGGACACACCAGAGATTTTCTTATCATTACGGCCTAAGGGGGGAATTTGTATGAATCGCGATAGCGGCCACAAAAATTACGCTATTGACTTGCAATTTGGTACACATATTCATGAGCCCCACGAAATCCTCTGAATGTTTTTGGGTGTGTATTCCAATTGTAAATCGTGTACAGGGACATGCCAGAGTTTTTCTTACCATTACGATCTACGGGAGGAATTTGTATGTACCGCGATAGCCACCGCAAAAATCAAGCTATTCACTTCCAATTTTTGACGAAACGTCAGTGGAGGCCCTCTGTTGAGACTCAAAAGGATTTTGGGTGCCGTCTGTCCGTCTGTATGTCTGTCTGTATGTCTGTCTGTCGTGTGATAGCGGCCGCAAAAATCACGCTATTGACTTGAAATTTGGTACACATGTTCATGAGCCCTACGAAATCAGCTGTATAGTTTTTGGTATGTATTCCATTTGTAGTTCGTATACAGGGACACGCCAAAGTTTTTCTTATCATTACGGCCTATGGGAAGAATTTGTATGTACCGCGATAGCGGCCCCAAAAATCACACTATTCACTGCAAATTTGGTACACATGTTCATGAGCTCAACAGAAATAACTGTATAGTGTTAGGCGTGTGTTCCATTTGTCGTTCGTGTACAGGGACACGCCAAAGTGTTTCTTATCATTACGGTCTATGGGAAGAATTTGTGTGTACCGCAATAGCGGCTGCAAAAATCCTTCGATTGACTTGCAAATTTGCGCACACTTTCCAGCTTTGCATATAAGTAGCTGTATAATTTTTATTGCTATATTGTTTATAAACTGTGCACAGGGACACGCCAAAATTCTTATCATTACGGCGTATGGGTTGAATTTCGTTTAAACGTATTTTAATACTATTACTTTGCAATCAAGAAAATGAAACTAGCGTACGTGAGTAAGATGCTTAAACTTATGTTGTTTGAAGAAAATATGTGCTTTTAAGATTTCTAATTAATGTACAGGACCTTACAAAAGTGTTCTGACAATGTCACGGTGTCATCCAAACGATGTTACATTTCGAACAATTATTAATTTTAAATGCAAAATAAGCTGAATAGTTTTTACTGGTGTATACAATGTTTATGGTTCGTTTACAGACACACACAAAAAAAATTCGTAACATTGGAGCCTATGGACAAATTTTTATTTAAGCGCGCCCTTTAATGCGTTTATGCTGAATTGAAATTAATAAAATTAACATACATTATAAAGATGCTTAAAATCATGTTTTCTCTTAAAAAAGGGTATGTATCGACTAAATAATTAATGGGACCACACAAAATAATTACGAGTATGTACTGTAATCACCCAAATAATGACAAATTAGTTTAAAAAATTAATGACTTATAATTAATTAGGTTTATTCTTATTATTGGCGTTTATAATGATTGTGGCTACTTTACCGGGATACATAAAAGAATTTCGTACTATTACGGTCTATAGTCGGTATTTCTTAAGAGTATTTTAACATGGTTACACTACACCCCATCAAATATAATGAAATTTTATTAAAATTTTAAAAGCATTTTTTCCTGTGGAAAATTGTGGTATAGAATTGGTAGTTAACTTAAAGGTTACGCAAAATATTTCCGATATGCTATGTATTTTTTTTTTTTTTGTATGGAATTTGGTAGTTATTAAATTTGGTAATTATGAATTTCAGGGAAATAATACAAGACCGTCGTTTATTAAGAATACATATTGTTGCGTACTTGGGGGGTTCGTAAGTTGTCCGAGAATGAAAGGCGAAACTTGTAATAATTCAGTGATTTATTCACAGAAAATTCCAGAAGAATACAGGTCTATAAACCAAGTATCAGCTTCAATTCAACCAGTAAACACAGCTTAATCAATAGCCGTTAACAGCACAACAGCAGCACAAACTGTTTAACAATAACACATAAAGCAAGTCTCATTCAAAAAGGCTCAAGGCAAAGCAAACTGACGCAGATCTGAGACTGACTGCCTCGGTGAAAAAAATGCTCCTTTTATACTTTTCTATCGAACCCAGGCTGTTCTGGAAAATTCTCGTATCTCATCAGCCAATGAGATTAGTGCGTCCATATTTGGTATATCCCTAATAAGGAATTTCTTGCCAAGGTCGCCAAAAAATCGCCAAAGAGGGAAACAGTCGCCAAATTTGGCGACAAATCCATTTCTTCCCTTCTTGGAGCTTTGTAATGCGTTTTTAAGGGAAAATTAGGCTATTTTAACACTAAAATGACTAGAAATGCAGAAAATTAGCATTTTATCAACTTACTAAGCCTCGTTGAAAGAATTTATGGAAAAGTAAATACAATTATTTATAATTCCGCATCACTTTATATGATATACAGATAAGTATACAAAGAGAGACAGAGCAGGGGGTTGAGGGAGGCTGCAGCCCCCCCCCCCCTCAGGAATGTATCCGATTATGATAACAAGTCTATCGAATCAATATATACTGTTATATAAGAAGGAATATATAAAAATGACCTATTGAATAATGTCTGATACAAATAGGACGTTGAGGCTCCTGATCTGCAGATCCACTAGTTAAAAACTGAATTTTGATGCTCATTATCTGATGAAAATCTGGAGAATATTTCAATTTCTAAATGCAATGAAAGTTGAATGAACAACAATTTAATTATTCTTTTCTTAACAAAGCAAAATCTGCTACAACAATGTAAAAAATTGTGTTTAAGTAAGTATTATTGACAACATTTTTTTTTTTTTTTTTTTTTCTTTTCTTTTTTAAATCTATTTTTGGGACTTAAAATTAATTTTTTAATATACATAATCTCAATATTTTATTGCTTTTCATTTGAAAGATTAGCGATTTATTTAAAAATTATTACTATTTATAGAAAATATTTTATAAATTCATATATTTTTTTTCTTTTCATCAACTATATATTTATATAAATTCAGACTTTATTGTTAAAAATATCAGTTTATGAAATCTACTTTTTTTTTTTTTTTAATTGAAGGTTTGGCAGGTATGTAATATTATTACAGAATAAAGATCAATTTTTATTTATAGCAGTTTATTATTGTTAGTTTAACCTAGCGTTTGATTTCATTTAAAATAATAATAGTAATAAGCATGTGTATCTCTTATAAGATACTATTTACTATTCTGATAGATAATATAGATAAATAAATATGGACAAGTATTATTTTTGATTCCTTAGATTTGAATTTTAATGTTTCTACTTCCAAGATTTAAAAAAATACAATAAATAAAAAAATAACTGAAATATATCTACTATTTTTCATGCAGTTGGAAACACATCTTTTTATTTTAATATTATTTCAAGTATTTTTACAATTGTACTGTTATCTTTTTTTCTTTCCAAAGACTTTGAATCATTTTTGAAAAAAAAAAAAAAAAAAAAAAAATCAAAGTAACTTGTATAAACTTATTTATACAAGTACTTATATAAATAAATTGTATAAATACTTGTATAAATAACTGAAATAAGTCAATTTGACATTTTATTAAAAAGTAAATGAATAAATAAAATTAAGCCAAACATTTTCAAAAATTTCCGTTTGTGTATGGGAAAAAAATGTAATTAAGCATATATTTTTAATTTCATTTAAGATTATGCTGATTAATGTATAACTAATCAGTAATTAAAAAAAAATAACTTTTTTTTTTTTTACGTAATTTACATATAATTTATTATTGTATCAACTTTAAAAATAAATAAATAAATAAGTGAAGACGTTATTTATTAATGCATTTTTAAATGAATCATTTTAATTTCTCTACATTTTTAAATGACATTACCTACATTTAATTATTCTGTTTCAATTTGATATACTTTGATTCAATAATATGTTAACGAAATATACTCTAATTAGATTCGCAATTATCCTATTCAAATGATACCTTATATATTTATAATGATTTGATTTTTTTTTTTTTTTTTTTTTTTTTTTTTTTTTTTTTAAGGAATTGATTTACAATTTCTAAAGTAAATTATTTTTACTATCCTACTTCTTTTTCCAATGCAGATTTTTTTTTTCAAGTACTTTTTAAAATTTCAAAAATATTAATTAATTCGAACAGTTTAAATTATATATATATATATATATATATATACATACTTTTTAGAATTAAATTCTTGCGTATCATACATAATTATTCATCTGGCATATACGAACAAGTAATAATATATTGAAATATATGTGTATGTGTGTGTATAAATAACATTTTTGAAATAAATTAAATGCATCTTATGGATTACTATTTTTATTTATTTATTTGTTTGAGCCATGTAATTAAACATTTATAATAAAAAAAAAAGGCTGTTACTTCATTATATCTTCATTGCCATAATTTTTATAGAATTTCATCTTATAAAAATACTAGGAAATTAGTAGATATTTTTTCCTTCATTCTCCTAATCAAAAAAAAAGAAAAATCAAATGTGTGAAGCTATCTTTTTAAGTAAAACTTCAATTTGAAATAAGCCATTTTAAGCTATTTTTAAATTTTGCTAATAAGAAAATTTTATACAGAGCAAGGGAAGGGGGAGAAAAAAAATATTTCAATATTGAAATAATAATAATAAGCGTCTTGAAATTTAGATAATGTTATAATGAAGATTTTGCAGTTTGTAATAAATAATTAAAAGTTATTTTTTATTTTGTTTTATTTTTCTTATAGATAAACAAAGAATTTTTTTTTCTCTCCTTCCTTGTATGTTTGTTGGAGCAACATTAAACATTGAATTATTTCATCAAATCACGACTGCCAATTTTATTCAGAATTTTTATCTTATAAAAATACTAACAAATTAATATTTATTTTACTGTTTTAGATTTTTTTTTTAAACTACACAGTTAATTTTAAAAGTACTTAAACGAGTTAAATTCTCTTTGCATTTATAAAGACATCTTGTAATAACCTATTTTTTAAATTACATTACTGATATGAAAAAGTTACATATGTTAAAAAAATAAAGACAGAAAGAATTGAAACATTGATGCAATGAAATATTTTCATCTTAATATTTTAATGTAAAAAAAAAAATATATGCAGTTTTTTTTTTTTTTTTTTTTTTTTTTTTAATCAGTTTAAGGTAGTATCTTATCTACTATCTTTTTCTTCCCCTGATGGAAGTTAGCCCCTTTGTTTTATTTAAAAAAATAATAATAATAATAAATAAACAATAGTTTTCTTTGTTTGAACAACGTAATTAAACATTGAAATATTATTTCATCCAAATCTCCATTGCCATATTTTATGTATAGTTTTATTATAAACAAATACTAATTGGTTAAAAAAATTTTCCTCTTTTTTTTTTTTTGTAATTCAAAAAGAATTTAAATGTGTTACGCTCTCTGTTATTATTTATAAATGCAATTTGAATTAAGCTATTCTTTCAAATTAAATTACTCAAATGAAAGTTTTTCTCATATTTAAAAAAAATAAATATTAATATAAGATATAATTAATATTTTATCTCGAAATTTATATAATGTTATAATGAAAATTTTCTGCAGTTTGATTATAATAAACAATTTAAGTTAAGGTTTTTTTTTTTTTTTTTTTTTTTTCCAATTTTGAAGAACATAGATCCATACATTTAATATAAGCAACTATATCTTGTAAATTAACTAACTAAAAAAAGAAAATATAGATACAATAATTCATTTATGATATATGCATAGTATACTGCACGGTAAACAACCTTCTCTCCTTTCCCCTAGCGGTGAAAATGCTGTCTAGGCCTCTTAAATATCTAAGAAGGCCTTGTACAAGGCCACTTCTTTCTTCCCCCGTAACCTACTGACAAAGATACTGTTCTATATTTATTTTATTTTATTTATTTTTATGTTACATTATTAAAGATTAAAAATATTTTAAACTAATTCCTAAATTTTAAAATTTATAAGGAAATTAATTGTTTTTTGTGTCTTATATGTAACTGTTATTAATGTGTATATAACATAAAAAATTCTATCGTTAATAAAGCGATAGGTAAAGAAAATTACTTTGTAGTATAGTTGCTGATACACACCTTAACAAAACATATTTTTCTTTTAAGAAACTATACATCGAAACATTCTCTCAGACATTAAGTGAAAATACATTAAGTGGCATTAACTGAAATAAAATCGTTATAATAAATTTAACTATTAAAATGATTTTATATTCTAATAATTATTTTTATATATAATGCTACAGGAAAAATTACATTTTAATGGCATCTATATATTTTCCTATTTTTCTTTCTTTGCAAATTTAGAAAAGCAAAATATTTAAATTAAAAATAAGTATAGTTGTCAATATGTGAAAATCTGAAATAATACATGCTTCAAAAAATTTATTTTTCATTAGAAAGATGTATCATTTAATAGTCGTTTTTCTTGTTTGTAAAACTTTGTAATAAATCTGAAAAAAGTAAAAAAAAATGTTTATTTTTAGCTTGAAATAACTAAAAATATAAATATTCAAATATAAACATTTTGTTTACATACATGCATATGTATAATGTAAATCAGAATATTATATTGGGGAAAGAAAATAATTTTTTTTTTATCACATCAATTAAAGTAAATAAAGAATTCTTTGCCGTTCTATTTTTTTTTTTTTTTTAATTTTTAGGTGTGTATGAGAATTTAATTAAAAAGTACAGATTTTTTTTTTTATGTATGCAAGAATTCTTAAGTACAAATTACAGATATTCTTCAGGAACATGAGCAGTAAATATATATATGTATATATAAATGTTCATATATCAGCGAATATCAAACATGTGAATTTTATGTTTCATAGCAATGTATCTCTAATCTTTTGTCAAGTTTTCAGCATCTTTTCTAAAATTTTGTTTAAATTCCTTCTTGTTATTATTTTTTTCCGTAAGTTTTTCTGTTTAGAATTTTTAAAACGTTAATTATAAATTAACCTGCATAAAAAAATTTGCAATTCCACACAAAAATTCCATGCAAATATTGAACATAATAAGTACAACAATGTATTAAAATTACAAGACATTTGTGACATTTTTATGATACAGGGTTATCCAAAGTGTTTTTGCTTTTCTCAAATTTATATTTAATCCCCTAATTATATTCCCATGTGAGCATAAATATTCTTTAGATGTCTGTAGTTCAAAGCCATTACGTCCAGTATCTTTTTTAGAAAATCGGAAAAAAATGTCAAAAATAAATTAATAAATAAATAAATCTAATAATTTGATCCCTCACAGTGTTTTTTTTTTTTTTTCTAATTATTATCTCTTGGGGAGAGAAAAAAAAAAGTTTTTTACAAGACTTTATTAAACAAGTAATAATTAAATAGGTAGGATTCCTGTCAGTGTAACGACAATTATCTAAATTCGGAATAATTGGTATCAATTTTGCGATTAGGAATAACAAATGTGTCATCTAGAAAATTTGTCATTAAAATATTAGGTCTACCGGAAAGTTCTGTTCTTTTGAATTAATAAAATGAAAATTTTTATTTAACCATTATTATCTTGAGAGTTACACAATAATACCTTAAATATTATCCAAGATAACTTTCCGATGTACGTATTTTAATTAAAAAGTACAAAACTTTCCGGTAGGCCTAACATATCTAATATTCACATTGGAAAAACAAAACGTGAATTGCTGCTAGCAGAATCATGTTTTCACAGAGAACCAAACATCATTTCCCTATTCTTACCTTTATAATTTTGATGGCACACCTACACTGCAGTTCCCCTGGTGTTCTCCCCAGGACACCCTTGAGATATCTTGAGAAACAAAGAACACATTCCCTAGAGATATCACAAAGATGTACTGGGGGTGTATTGTTAGGTCATCTGTGCGAAAATACTTTATTTTTTTATGACTTCGTAATAAAAAGAATAAATAAATAAAATATTTCGTGATTTCTGCAATTAAATATAATACAGGGATCGGCGCAATCACTTTTTTCAATAACACTATTTTTAAAAAGTAATATCTGTCATATTCAATCAAAGATAACTGCTGTTACAAAAATAGAAACAAACTGCATTTTTTTTTTTTCTTTTCTTTTTTTCTTTTTTTTATGAAAAAAAAAATTAAATTAAACATAGCACTTAAACAAAAAGTATGTCAACCACTCCTCCCCCCCCACAAAAAAAAAAAAAAAAAAATTAACAATTAATTATAGACAGGATACAGCAACTATATAAAAGGTTGAACCAAAAATCGGAAGCAGTATTAAAAATTTATTATAATTGATTCAGAATTTAAATCTGTATCAATAAACATGAAGTAAAACTTAATTTTAAAAATGTTAACGTATTTTTCGCATTAATTTGTCTAAAATTTGTTATATTTGAACCACACGACCTGGCATTTTGGATCATCTAATTTACTTGTCTGGCAAGAACTCTACCAATGTAAAAAATTCTTGCATAATAGTATACATCTAAAAAACTGATTACTGATATTTGGATAGCTGCAGTTGGATATATATTTATAACAGACAAATCATAAACAGAGTGTAATATAATTTTGTTAACAAATTATAAGCATGTAGCTCAGAAAGTGAGACTTTATAATACTAAAAGTATTTTCTGAATAGAAAAATAAGTTTTCGGAAAGCTTATGAAAAGCATAAAAAAACAAGCACATTCAAATAATAATAATAGTAATAATAATTATTATTATTTTATTTATTTATTTATTTTATTTATTTATTTATTTATTTATTTATTTATTTTTATTTTTATTTATTTTTTTTGTCAAACAAAAAATTAAGTTACAAATACAATAAGAAAATAAATACTATAAAAAATTTATTTTTCAAAATGGTATTAAATTTTGAAGATATTTTAATCAGAGCAAGGGTCAGAATATGTCCAAACGCCCGAACGATGTTCGGGGGAAATTTAAACTGACTGGGGAAATTTGAATACTTTTTAAAGAGAAAATAAAAATGTAAGTCAAAAATAGCAATTTGCTACTTTGAACTTCTTATAATATACAGTAACAGCGATATTTTATTGTTACACTGTATACTTATTCTCTTAAAGATATATTACATAGAACAAGTGACTTTGTATAGCAAAGTAGATTTTTGTATTATTGAGGGAAATTTATACTGTGTTTGGGGGAAATTTCCGAGATCTGAACATTTTCTGCACCCCTGAATCAGAGTACCTCAAATTGGTCGAACCAAGCTAAAATGTTTTTTTTTAATCTTTAAGCCATAATACAAAATCAACAGGTTTAACTATCTATTGAGTAAGGAAAAGTAGAAAATACTACATTCCAAAAATAGTTTAAATTATTAGTCCATGTCTCCAGTTATACTTTTGCTGAAGCTTTATTTCAGGCTTAACATGGCTTTAAAGAAAAAAAGAAAAAGAGAGAAAGGGGGAGAGAAAGATGAAAAAGAAATAAACCGATCTTTTCATCTGTAAGTTGTGAAATTTATAGCGCTGATAAGAACACCATCCTGTAAAATTTGCAACAAAATGTAGTGAATTTTACAGAATTGTGAAAAATGAGAGTTTGTAGCTCAGCAAATGCTCAGAATCTGAAGCAGCAACTGAATTAAGATGACATGGCACCTTTGACGGCATTATTGAATGCAGCACTCGTGCCTACTTTGTTCGCCTGACAAAGGATTGTGATTTCTTTCGACCCGAGAAATTATTGCGAGTTTATTGCATTTTATGGTGTTTATCCAAAGTTCTGTAATTATTTTTGAAGTAAGTTTCATATAATAGCCTATATTTCCACTTAATATTTATAAACTGGACTATAAGGTTTGTCTATTAAAATATATATTCCGGTATCAATTTTTGTGGGTTTTAATACTTTTTTTTTTTTTTTTTTTTTTTTTTTTTCAGCATTGAAATCTATAAATTATGTTTTCTCAGTATGCTTTTTTTCATGAATTAATGATTATCTTCATGAATTACATTCAAACAGCTAAAACTTTTAGAGATATTTAGAAAAGAACTGGCAACTTTTTTGCATGTTTAAGGGAAACAATTTAAAAAGAATTACGTATGGGTTTTGAAATTTATTCATTAGTTAAAAACAAAAAAGAAAAAAAAAGAAGTTAAAACGTGCTTGGTAAAATTTGGGAAGAAAGGGGAAAAAAGGTGATTTTTCTTAATTTTTCTTTTAAAGTTACTGCAAAATCGATCTCCAATTCTTTTAAGTTCTATTAAACATCCATACATATTAAGTATATTCTTAAATATCTTTGGAAATCTTACATTTTGAAGATCATAAATTCATGAAAAAATGTAAACTGAGAAAACGCTATTTAAAGATTTCAAATCTGTAAAAACAGTCTATCAAAAACCTTGAGAATTGTTGCCTGACTACATATTTTATTGAACAAACGAAAGTCATAAATATTAAATGTAAATACAAACTTTTAAATAAAGTATACTATTAATAACAGCATCTTATGAAGTTTACAGCAAAGTGCAGTAAATTTCACATCACTATTAAAAACACCAACTTTTAAAATTAACAGAAAAGTGCAGTAAATTTCACATCACTGTTTAAAACAGTATATTGTAAAATATACAGCAAATTGCAGTAAATTACACAGCACCGTTAAAAACAGCAACTTGTAAATTTTACAGCAAAGTGTAGTTAATTTTACAGCACCATAAAAGACAACAACTTGTGAATTTTACAGCAAAGTGCAGTTAATTTTACAGCACCAAAAAAGACAGCAATTTGTGAATTTTACAGCAAAGTGCAGTTAATTTTACAGCACCAAAAAAGACCCCAATTTGTGAATTTTACAGCAAAGTGCAGTTAATTTTACAGCACCGTAAAAGACAGCAACTTGTGAATTTTACAGCAACTGTGCTGGCAGCCGCGGTGCCAGCAACTTTTGTTGTAAAATGCCGATTTTTTTTTTTTTTTTTTACAGTGTATATATTACTTCTCTACATATGTGTACTTTGTAAAAATGTTGCATATTTCTAATAATTTTTTACTTAATTGAATTTGTATTACAGAATATTACAAATTCGTTACAGAATCCATTATTTTCAAGAAAAGAAATGTCATAAACATATTTCACTATCCGATTAAATTTCACATGATAAATGAATAAACTATACATGGAACCTAAAGGGTAAATATTTAATTCTCACCAGAATTCTAAAATTTACAAAACATTTTGTAAATATTCACTTTTCAAAGCAAAGCAGAATATTTATGAAAACACGTTTTGGAAATCTATTAGAGATTGTTTTCCCTAATGACTTTTATGCTTTCTGTTTCCGTGAATATAATTCATCTAGATTTCATAAATTATTTATTTTCGAACATTAAAGTTGCTTTAACATTCAGAGAATCTTTGCTTATTTTACATAGGTTTGTCTTGTTAAAACTAATTTAAAGTCATCATCATGTTTTTTCAGAATTATCATAATCTACTTCCACTTAATTCTTTATACAAATGACGAAAAAAGTATATATATATTAACCCTTTAACGTTCACTACTTAATTTATTTTAGAAATTACTAAACTAATTTAAAAAATGGCTTTTAGACACATAGCTGATCATGAATATTTAAAAAATATATTTATTTTTCCTTTTAAGAAATTTTTGGTTTGAAACATCAATAATTTAACCTTATTAAATTCAAATAATATTTAATTTAATTAATAAAACAGTTTGTAAATAAACATTATCGACTACAGAAACTCGTAAAAGTTATTTCAGGTGAAAATAATAGTCCAGCTCTTCATTAAATGAAAAAAAAAAAAAAAAAAAAAAGAACTAGGCGTGAGTGCATCATCAAACCAGCAGTTCGCACTCGCGCACAAAAAGAAACTTCGAAGAAACTTATGCATTTAGCTTCCTTTGAATTATTATTTGTTAAATTTTGGAATAGTGCTAATATCTACCAACAGAAAAAGAACAAATGTTTAAAACTTGATTAAAACAAGGGGGGAAATGTAAAAAAAAAAAAAAAAAAAAAAACTGCTGCATAAAATTTCTTAAATTATGTCAAATGTTTGGATTCGCTGCTAAACCAATGAACGTTAAAGGGTTAATATGTGACAAATTCAACATATTTAAAATTAAATATATAATTAAAAATACTTTTATCTTTTAGTAATGTTTTATAACATATTAAATAAAATATATTAAAAAAAGAAATTAAATAATTACACTTAATATACTACAGTTTAAATATCCTAAAAATACATTAACAACTGACTTGTAAACGTTTTTTTTTTTTTTTTTTTTTTTTTTTTCAAAATCACATAATATTATGTAGAAATGCCAAAAGAAAAAAAAATACCATGTTTTCATAATGCGTTATTATGAACGGTTTTTTATGCTTTACACTGTCAAAAATATAACAGTTATCTGCTTCACAATTACGTTATTTGAACTTATTTTCTCCAATCACAGAGAGTTTCTTGCAGCACATAACTGTTATTTTTTTACAGTGTACTTTTCAATGATCCAATGCGATATTATTTTATTTATTTTTACATTCAAAATTGATGTTAAGATGTATTTATTGTTCAATGTTAGTAATTTTATTTTGAATTTTTAAAGAACAACATTAAGCCGCTTACAATAAACAATAAAATACATTGAAATTGTCTGAAGGTGCATTTAGAAAGCAGGACTTATTATTACATAAACTTGTGCGGTTACTTTTTTCTTCCCCTTTTCTTTACAAAACTGCAGTTCAATAATACAGAACTTTATGAACTATCAGAAAAATTATACACGAAGAATATGAATGGTAAGTATTTATTCATTACCATTTTTAATAAAATTTTATTATATGGAACGATACATGCAATTTCACACCGCGTACAAAATTTACAGCAATAACGATAATTTAAAAATTAAATGTTAGAATTATTTTACAGTTGGTTTAAAAAATGAAGTGTGTATTGATATGTTATTATACCAAGTTATTATACTGAAATAACCGAAAAATAATTCTAATATTTAATAACCTAAAAATATTTTCTTTTTTTGTTATTTTGTGACCCGTGTAACATTTAACCCTTGATTTCCCTATCAGTAAAAAGGAATAATTTTGACAAATGAGATGTCACAGTAGGGTGACGTGAAAAAAACATTTTTCGAATCTTTATCATGCACAACAGCTGGCTATGGCGGTGGCATAAAAAACATTTTTTCTTATATTTTTCTTTTTTCTTTTTTTTTTTTTTTTTTAATTGAATAAAATCTTCCGATCATGTACCTTAAATTTTCCCGAATTGAAAAAACAAAAAGTTTTCGCAGTAAAATTAAAAAAGAAAAAAGGAGAAGAAAAAATTTTTTTTTTCACATACTATACCATAAAAGCATAGCGCATGACAGAAAAAAAAAAAAAAAAAAAAAGAATGGATGGAAACGAATGATGTTATTGGATCTCTCATGTACTTTAAACTTAAAGAAAACACGGAATTTTCACTAGTTTTTATTAATTAATTAATTAAATTATTTATTTGTTGTAAATGTGATCTATTGGGTGGCTTTAATTAAGATTGGCTTATTCAGCGCTCTCCGTAGTTGTAACTAAAATGAGTAAAATATTTGCACAAAAACAATTCAAAAGATGCACTTGAAGCTTCTGCAAAAAATCAATAAAATAAATATATAAAATTCTAGTGAGAAGGAGTACACTAAAATAAAAACAAAATACAAATTTCAATGCAAACATGTTTATTAATGCAGGCCTCTTTGATATTTTTAGAGACTGTTTAGTAGCGTAAACGATATTGTTCAAAGTGGATCCCATCATTGAGTTGTAAAATCTGCAGCCTATGCACAGAGTTGAACAGCGGACTGCTAGAGATTTTTCGCACATGCAGTGTTATGCGATGCGTCCCTTCAAGACATCCAATGTTATTACATTTCCATGAAAAATCAAACTTTTTAAATGGTCCCATATTCAAAATTCATACGGATTAAGGTGGGGAGAAGTCCAGCGACAGTGTGGAAAGTGAATGGGTAATCACTTTGTCATCAATTAACTTTTGCTGCAAAATTGAAGGATAAGTTTCTTTGCAAAATAAGTTAACAAAATAAGAATAGCAGTTTTAAATGCTGTGTGATTTGAAAATATTAAAATGAACCACAGTTATTTATTACATACTAGCAGGCTACGCCCGCTTCGCTGGTCACTATTTTTATATGAATCACCATAATTAATGAATTCTCAAAATTGCATTAATTTTTTTCATGTGATGAAAAAAGAGAAAAAAAAAATTCTGATCGGGAAAAATGTCGCACCGGGTCCCCACTGCCTTCGGCAGGGTAGACCCGTGCGCTGCGCGCACGTATTCCTTCACCATCCTTATGACTTCTCAAAATTCCATGTTATTACTCATAAAATTTCATTCTTAAGAAAAGGAGTTTAAAAATATATCATTTAGCATCGGGTAGAAACTCACACCGGGACCCCACTGACTTCGGCCGCGCAGACCCGTGCGCGCGCACATGTTAAGATATACTTGCGGTGAGCGCACATATTCTTTCTGAAATCAAACACTTATTCTTAAGAAAAGAAAACTAAAAAATCATTTCTTATAAGGTAAATTGTCGGATCGGGTACCCACTGCCTTCGGCAGCGTAGTCACGTGCGCGCAGCGCGCCTATTCCTTACCACACTTCCAGCCCCTCCTAATTGACTTACATATACCAATTTTGAATGGTCTTACTCATTTAGCTGAGATGCAAAAGAAAACCTCACCAGGACACCTTAAAATTGTAAATAAGGTGAAATCTCGAATTCCACATTCGATAATATAAAAGAACTTTAAAATATCTTTCGAATGATGTATTAGAAATAATTTAATCATAATTAGAATTTGAAATATTGAAATTTAAAAATATTACAGCGCCATCTGGCGGTAGAAATTTCTGTAATCTATTGTTCCATTCCAGATCAACACAGCTTTCAAATGATGTATTACTCATGAAATTATTTCAATTAGATGAGATACAAAAGAAAACCTAATCAGGACACCTCAAAAGGCGTAAATCGGGTGAAATCTCGAATTCCATTTTCGATGATGTAAAAGTACTTTAAAATGTGTATCAACTCAAATAAGCTTTCAAATGATGTATTACTTATGAACTTTTATAAATTAATAACTGAGATACAGAAAAAAAAAAAAAACTAATTCAGGACACCTCAAAACGTGTAAATCTGCTGAAAATTTTCAGTAATTTAAAAGAACATTAAAATATCTTTCGAATGATGCATTAAAAATAATTTAATCATAATTAGAAATTGAAATTTTAAAATATTACAGTGCCATCTGGCGGTACAAATTTCTGTATTCTACTGTTCGATTCCAAATCAAAAAAACTTTCTAATGATGTATTACTTATGAAATTATTTTAATTAGTAGCTGAGATATAAAAGAAAACTGATTCAGGGCAACTCAAAACGTGTAAATCTGGTAAAAACTTTCGATAATTTAAAAGAACTTTAAAATATCTTTCGAATGATGGATTAAAAATAATTTAATCATAATCAGAAATTGAAATTTGAAAATATTACAGCGCCATCTGGTGATAGAAATTTCCGTAATCCACAGTTCAATTCCAAATCAAAAAAGCTTTCTAATGATGCATTACTTTTGTAATTATTCTTATTAGTAGCTGAGATACAAAAGAAAACCTAATCAGGACACCTCAAAACGTGTAAATCGGGTGAAATCTCGAATTCAAGTTTCGGTAATGAAAAAGTACTTTAAAATGTGTATCAACTCAACAAAGCTTTCAAATGATGTATTAATTATGAAATTTTTTTTTAATAACTGAGATACAAAAGAAAACTGATTCAGGAGACCTCAAAAAGTGTAAATCTGGTGAAAACTTTCGATAATTTAAAAGAACTTTAAAATATCTTTCGAATGATTTATTAAAAATAATTTAATCATAATTAGAAATTGAAATATTGAAATTTTAAAATATTACAGCGCCATCTGGCGGTACAAATTTCTGTATTCCACTGTTCGATTCCAAATCAAAAAAGCTTTCTAATGATGTATTACTTATGAAATTATTTTAATTAGTAGCTGAGATACAAAAGAAAACTTAATCAGGAGACCTTAAAACGTGTAAATCACGTGAAATTTCGAATTCTATTTTCGATAATGTAAAAGTACTTTAAAATGTGTATCAAGTCAACAAAGCTTTCAAATGATGTATTACTTATGAAATTGTTTTAATTAATAACTGAGATATAAAATAAAACCTATTCAGGACACCTCAAAACGTGTAAATCTGGTGAAAACTTTCGATAATTTAAAAGAACTTTAAAATATCTTTCGAATGATGTATTAAAAATAATTTAATCATAATTAGAAATTGAAATATTGAAATTTTAAAATATTACAGCGCCATCTGGCGGTACAAATTTCTGTATTCCACTATTCAATTCCAAATCAAAAAAGCTTTCTAATGATGTATTACTTATGAAATTATTTTAATTAGTAGCTGAGATACAAAAGAAAACTAATTCAGGAGACCTCAAAACGTGTAAATCTGGTGAAAACTTTCGATAATTTAAAAGAACTTTAAAATATCTTTCGAATGATGTATTAAAAATAATTTAATTGGAATTTGAAATATCGAAATTTTAAAATATCTGGCGGTAGAAATTTCTGTAATCTACTGTTCAATTCCAAATCAACAAAGCTTTCAAATAATGTGTTACTTATGAAATTATTTTAATTAGTAGCTGAGATACAAAATAAAACCTAATCAGGACATTCTAAAACATGTAAATCACTTGAAATCTCTAATTCCATTATCTATATGTACTGAAATTTTATTAATGGAAGTAAAAAGAAAAATAAATATTTTTTATTTTCCCAAAACCTATATATACCACGGTAGTCGGGTAATCGAAGTAAAAAAAAAAAGAAAAAGTATTTTTTAGTTCCTTCAAATGTATTTTGTTGCTATGGAAACTCCTATGGTCTATTGAAAGATAGATTACGTGTTGGAATAAAATTTAATTTCAATTAAAATGTAACTGCTTTGTTTATTAAAGAAAATTGATGAAATTTTAACTGCAGGTTGGTTTTGTGCTGAATAGGTTGTATATTAAGTGTTGTTGTGTACGAAAAAGAAAATTTGAAGCACTTTGAAATTTGCATTTTTTAACCCCAGTTAAAGATCATGTGACATTAATGACTTGCACATGTTTTGTTTCCGTTAGACACAGCCGTTAAAATCGTCTGCTGAATGCTGATAGAATGCCTCTTTTTAAGCAATAAGGATTTTTGGTCATTTTTGCGATCGATATGGGTCAACATTTTAATTAATATCTCCGAAACTAATTAAGATTTTTAAATTCTGTTTCGAAGAAAACATCGGAAAGGCTCCAGAGCATCCGTATATCAATTCTTGTACTTCTGCGTTCAATAGGGGCTGAACGTATAAAAGAACAGACAGACAGACAGACAAACCTTTCCATTTATTATTATAGACTAGCAGGCTACGCCCGCTTCGCTGGTCACTATTTTTAAATGAATCACAAAACTTAATGAATTCTCAAAATTGCATTAATTTTTATCATGTGATAAAAAAAGAGAAAAAAAAATTCTCATCAGGAAAAATGTCGCACCGGGTCCCCACTGCCTTCGGCAGCGTAGACCCGTGCGCTGCGCGCACGTATTCCTTCACCATCTTTCTGACTTCTCAAAATTCCATGTTATTACTCATAAACTTTCATTCTTAAGAAAAGGAATTAAAAAATATATCATTTAGCATCGGGTAAAAACTCACACCGGGACGCTACTGCCGTCGGCAGCGCAGACCAATGCGCGCTGTGCGCGCACGTTTGAGGATATACGTGCGCTGTACACGCATATTCCTTCTCAACTCAAACTTTTATTATTAAGAAAATAAAATTTAAAAAAAAATCTTTTATCAACGGGTAAAAACTCGCACCGGGTCCCAAACCCATGCGCGCCTATTCCTTCCCCACCGTTCCAGCCCCTCCTAATTAACTTGCATATACCAATTTTGAACGGTCTTACTCAATTAGCTGAGATGCAAAAGAAAACCTGATCAGGACACTTTAAATTGTAAATCAGGTGAAATCTCGAATTCCACTTTCGATAATGTAAAAGAACTTTAAAATATCTTTCGAATGATGTATTAGAAATAATTTAATCATAATTAGAATATGAAATATTGAAATTTAAAAATATTACAGCGCCATCTGGCTGTAGAAATTTCTGTAATCTATTGTTCCATTCCAGATCAACAAAGCTTTCAAATGATGTATTACTCATGAAATTATTTTAATTAGTAGATGAGATACAAAAGAAAACCTAATCAGGAGACCTCAAAACGCGTAAATCGGGTGAAATCTCCAATTCCATTTTCGATAATGTAAATGTACTTTAAAATGTGTATCAACTAAAATAAGCTTTCAAATGATGTTTTACTTATGAACTTTTTTTAATTAATAACTGAGATACCAAAAAAAAAAAAAAACTGATTCAGGACACCTCAAAACGTGTAAATCTGGTGAAAACTTTCGATAATTTAAAAAACTTTAAAATATCTTTCGAATGATGTATTACAAATAATTTAATCATAATTAGAAATTGAAATATTGAAATTTTAGAATGTTACAGCGCCATCTGGCGGTACAAATTTCTGTATTCCACTGTTCGATTCCAAATCAAAAAAGCTTTCTAATGATGTATTACGAAATTATTTTAATTAGTAGCTGAGATACAAAAGAAAACTAATTCAGGAGACCTCAAAACGTGTAAATCTGGTGAAAACTGTCGATAATATAAAAGAACTTTAAAATATCTTTCGAATGATGCATTAAAAATAATTTAATCATAATTAGAAATTCAAATATTGAAATTTGAAAATATTACAGCGCCATCTGGCGGTAGAAATTTCTGTAATCCACTGTTCGATTCCAAATCAAAAAAGCTTTCTAATGATGTATTACTTATGAAATTATTTTAATTAGTAGCTGAGATACAAAAGAAAACCTAATTAGGAGACCTCAAAACGTGTAAATCGGGTGAAATCTCGAATTCCATTTTCGATAATGTAAAAGTACTTTAAAATGTGTATCAAGTCAACAAAGCTTTCAAATGATGTATTACTTATGAAATTTTTTTAATTAATAACTGAGATATAAAAGAAAACTGATTCAGGACAGCTCAAAACGTGTAAATCTGGTGAAAACTTTCGATAATTCAAAAGAACTTTAAAATATCTTTCGAATGATGTATTAAAAATAATTTTATCATAATTAGAAATTGAAATATTGAAATTTGAAAATATTACAGCGCCATCTGGCGGTACAAATTTCAGTATTCCACTGTTCGATTCCAAATCAAAAAAGCTTTTGAATGATGTATTACTTATGAAATTATTTTAATTAGTAGCTGAGATACAAAAGAAAACTAATTCAGGAGACCTCAAAACGTGTAAATCTGGTGAAAACTGTCGATAATATAAAAGAACTTTAAAATATCTTTCGAATGATGCATTAAAAATAATTTAATCATAATTAGTAATTGAAATATTGAAAGTTAAAAAAATTACAGCGCCATCTGGCGGTAGAAATTTCTGTAATCTATTGTTCCATTCCAGATAAACAAAGCTTTCAAATGATGCATTACTCATGAAATTATTTTAATTAGTAGATGAGATGCAAAAGAAAACCTAATCAGGAGACCTCAAAACGTGTAAATCGGGTGAAATCTCGAATTTCATTTTCGATAATGTAAAAGTACTTTAAAATGTGTATCAACTAAAATAAGCTTTCAAATGATGTATTACTTATGAACTTTTTTTAATTAATAACTGAGATACAAAAAAAACTGATTCAGGACACCTCAAAACATGTAAATCTGGTGAAAACTTTCGATAATTTAAAAGAACTTTAAAATATCTTTCAATTGATGTATTAAAAATAATTTAATCATAATTAGAAATTGAAATATTGAAATTTTAAAATATTATAGCGCCATCTGGCGGTACAAATTTCTGTATTCCACTGTTCGATTCCAAATCAAGAAATCTTTCAAATGATGTATTACTTATGAAATTATTTTAATTAGTACCTGAGATACAAAAGAAAACCGATTCAGGAGACCTCAAAACGTGTAAATTAGGTGAAATCTCGAATCCCACTTTCGATAGTATAAAAGTACTTTAAAATATCTTTCGAATGATGTATTAAAAATAATTTAATCATATTCAGAATTCGAAATATTGAAATTTAAAAATATTACAGCGCCATCTGGCGGTAGAAAATTCTGTAATCTACTGTTCCATTCCAGATCAACAAAGCTTTCAAATAATGTATTACTTATAAAATTATTTTAATTAGTAGCTGAGATACAAAAGAAAACCTAATCAGGAAACCTTAAAACGTGTAAATCACGTGAAATCTCAAATTCCATTACTGATGATAGTCGGTTAATGGAAGGTGACAGAAATTTGTGGCGTCTACTCTTGAAATTCCATTCAAATAACTTTCAAAATGACATATTACTTTTGAAATTATGCTAATTAGAAGCTGAGATACAAAAATGATATAAACACTATTATAAAACGATTTATGTCTGACTTTTTCGTGGTTTTCTCCGAAACTTGGGTAATTCCGGGCTAAATACTGTTCAAAATCCATAGTATGAAATGTGAAAGGAGTATCAGAATTCGAAATTCTGCAAAATATAAAAGAATAAAGGCGTTCTGGGTTTTCCGTTGTTTTCTCCGAAACAACTGTTCCTTTTCTACGTTTTTGCCCCTCCCCCCCTTTCCGTCCCTTCTAATAATAAATATCCGCAATCGGTTTATCTTTCCTTGAAACCTAATAATAACAATTTCAAACGCTGTAACTCTTTTTATTTATTTATTATTTATTATTATTATTATTTTTTTTTTTCTGGCCGTTTGCTTGCCCCCCCCCCCTCCCCTTCAAGCCCTTCCTAATAATTCTACACTTTCAAAAATATTCAGAATCGAAATATCGGGCGTTAAAAACACCAATATTACGAAATTTCAACGGCATATCTCAATTTAAAATAGTTGAAAATATAATACAAAATTTAATCTCATTTTTTTGTTTATCCACATATTTTCATGAAAATTGAACAGTAGCTTTATAATATGCTGTCTAGGCCGAATATGAATTCAAATGTAACGTGAATTAAAATTTGAAAAAAATTGAAAATTGCAATATTTTTCCCTACTACAAAACACGTGACATCTTGATCGGCTGCAATCATTTCCTTTTTGATGACAGACGATGGGTCTTCATTACTGGCATTTGAAATGATGTTGCCACAGAAAATTCATACTTTAGTTAATTTTAAAAAATCTAATTGTTGTACCGATAAACCACTTGCACACTTAGATTCAGAAAAAATGCCCCTTTCATTTGGTATCGAAATTGTAACGATCGGACAAATATTTCTAATTTATTTTCCACTTTTTCTGCTTTGAGATCGCTTTTAGATTAGACATGAGTGGACATTTTAATTAATATCTCCACAACTAATTAAAATTTTTAAATTCTGTTTCGAGGAAAACATCGGAAAGGCTACAGAGCATCCGTATGTCAATTTTTGTACTTCTGCGTTCAATAGGGGCTGAACGTATAAAAGAACAGACAGACAGACAGACAGACAGACAGACAGACAGACAGATAGACAGACAGACAGACAGACAGACAGACAAACCTTTCCTTTTATTATTATAGACTAGCAGGCTACGCCCGCTTCGCTGGTCACTATTTTTAAATGAATCACAATAATTAATGAATTCTCAAAATTGCATTAATTTGTATCATGCGATAAAAAAAGAGAAAAAAAAAATTCTGATCGGGAAAAATGTCGCACCGGGTCCCCACTGCCTTCGGCAGCGTAGACCCGTGCGCTACGCGCACGTATTCCTTCACTATCCTTATGACTTCTCAAAATTCAATGTTATTACTCATAAACTTTCATTCTCAAGAAAAGGAATTAAAAAATATATCATTTAGCATCGGGTAAAAACTCACACCGGGACGCCACTGCCTTCGGCAGCGCAGACCCACGCGCGCTGCGCGCGCACGCTTGAGGATATACGTGCGCTGTACACGCATATTCCTTCTCAACTCAAACTTTTATTATTAAGAAAATAAAATAAAATAAAAAAATCTTTTATCATCGGGTAAAAACTCGCACCGGGTCCCAAACCCATGCGCGCTGCGCGCCTATTCCTTCCCCACCGTTCCAGCCCCTCCTAATTAACTTGCATATACCAATTTTGAACGGTCTTACTCAATTAGCTGATATGCAAAAGAAAACCTGATCAGGACACTTTAAATTGTAAATCAGGTGAAATCTCGAATTCCACTTTCGATAATGTAAAAGAACTTTAAAATATCTTTCGAATGATGTATTAGAAATAATTTAATCATAATTAGAATATGAAATATTGAAATTTAAAAATATTACAGCGCCATCTGGCGGTAGAAATTTCTGTAATCTATTGTTCCATTCCAGTTACTTATTCTTACTCAATTAGCTGAGATGCAAAAGAAAGCCTGATCAGGACACTTTAAATTGCAAATCAGGTGAAATCTCGAATTCCACTTTCGATAATGTAAAAAAACTTTAAAATATCTTTCGAATGATGTATTAGAAATAATTTAATCATAATTAGAATATGAAATATTGAAATTTAAAAATATTACAGCGCCATCTGGTGGTAGAAATTTCTGTAATCTATTGTTCCATTCCAGATCAACAAAGCTTACAAATGATGTATTACTCATGAAATTATTTTAATTAGTAGATGAGATACAAAAGAAAACCTAATCAGGACACCTCAAAACGTGTAAATCGGGTGAAATCTCGAATTCCATTTTTCCATAATGTAAAAGTACTTTAAAATGTGTATCAACTAAAATAAGCTTTCAAATGATGTATTACTTATAAACTTTTTTTAATTAATAACTGAGATACAAAAAAAAAAAAAAAAAAAAAAAAAAACTGATTCAGGACACCTCAAAACGTGTAAATCTGGTGAAAACTTTCGATAATTTAAAAGAACTTTAAAATATCTTTCGAATGATGTATTACAAATAATTTAATCATAATTAGAAATTGAAATATTGAAATTTTAAAATATTACATCGCCATCTGGCGGTACAAATTTCTGTATTCCACTGTTCGATTCCAAATCAAAAAAGCGTTCTAATGATGTATTACTTATGAAATTATTTTAATTAGTAGCTGAGATACAAAAGAAAACTGATTCAGGACACCTCAAAACATGTAAATCTGGTGAAAACTTTCGATAATTTAAAAGAACTTTAAAATATCTTTCGAATGATGTATTAAAAATAATTTAATCATAATTAGAAATTGAAATATTGAAATTTTAAAATATTACAGCGCCATCTGGCGGTACAAATTTCTGTATTCCACTGTTCGATTCCTAATCAAAAAAGCTTTCTAATGATGTACTACTTACGAAATTATTTTAATTAGTAGCTGAGATACAAAAGAAAACTAATTCAGGAGACCTCAAAACGTGTAAATCTGGTGAAAACTGTCGATAATATAAAAGAACTTTAAAATATCTTTCGAATGATGCATTAAAAATAATTTAATCATAATTAGAAATTGAAATATTGAAATTTGAAAATATTACAGCGCCATCTGGCGGTAGAGAATTCTGTAATCCACTGTTCGATTTCAAATCAAAAAAGCTTTCTAATGGTGTATTACTTATAAAATTATTTTAATTAGTAGCTGAGATACAAAGGAAAACCTAATCAGGACACCTCAAAACGTGTAAATCGGGTGAAATCTCGAATTCCATTTTCGATAATGTAAAAGTACTTTAAAATGTGTATCAACTAAAATTAGCTTCCAAATGATGTATTACTTATGAACTTTTTTTAATTAATAGCTGAGATAAAAAAAAAAACTGATTCAGGACACCTCAAAACGTGTAAATCTGGTGAAAACTTTCGATAATTTAAAAGAACTTTAAAATATCTTTCGAATGATGTATTAAAATTAATTTAATCATAATTAGAAATTGAAATTTTGAAATTTTAAAATATTACAGCGCCATCTGGCGGTACAAATTTCTGTATTACACTGTTCGATTCGAAATCTAAAAAGGCTTTCTAATGATGTATTACTCATGAAATTATTTTAATTAGTAGCTGAGATACAAAAGAAAACTGATTCAGGAGACCTTAAAGCGTGTAAATCTGGCGAAAACTTTCGATAATTTAAAAGATATACTGTTCAATTCCAAATCAACAAAATCTTTAATTCCATTATCTACGGTAGTTTTATTAATGGAAGTAAAAAGAAAAATAAATATTTTTTATTTCGCCAAAACTTATATATATATATACCACGGTAGTCGGGTAATGGAAGTAAAAAAAAAAAAGAAAAAGTATTTTTTAGTTCCTTCAAATGTATTTTGTTGCTATGGAAACTCCTATCGTCTATTGAAAGATAGATTACGTGTTAGAATAAGATTTAATTAGCAATTAAAATGTAACTGCTTTGTTTATTAATGAAATTTGATGAAATTTTAACTGCAGGTTGGTTTTGTGCTGAATAGGTTGTATATTAAGTGTTGTGTACGAAAAAGAAAATTTGAAGCACTTTGAAATTTGCAATTTTTAACCCCAGTTAAAGATCATGTGACATTAATGACTTGCACATGTTTTTTTGTGGTTAGAGACAGCCGTTTAAATCGTCTGCTGAATGCTGATAGAATCCTCTTTTTAAGCAATAAGGATTTTTGGTCATTTTCGCGATCGATATGGGTCAGCATTTTAATTAATATCTCCGAAACTAATTAAGATTTTTAAATTCTGTTTCGAAGAAAACATCGGAAAGGCTCCAGAGCATCCGTATGTCAATTCTTGTACTTCTGCGTTCAATAGGGGCTGAACGTATAAAAGAACAGACAGACAGACAGACAGACAGACAGACAGACAGACAGATAGACAGACAGACAGACAGACAGACAGACAGACAGACAAACCTTTCCATTTATTATTATAGATTATTTCAAGTATTTTGACTGCAATATGCCTGCTAGCGGATTTTTTAATTATTTTTGAAGTGAAAACTTCTGTAGGCGCGTTGAGCACTTTTGTGTGAACAAAAATCATGAAACTCGCGTCATCGTCAGCTAACATTTGAATGAAATTCTGCAGGCGTTCGTTACCATGACAACCGAGTCACAGAGAATCTGATCAGGAAGAAACATATTTTTTGCGAATTGACATCATGTGGTTTTTCTACTAGGAATAAAAAGTGCAATTTTCAAAATGCTTCAATTTTTTTCTAATTTTTTTTTAATTTTCTGTGCGCCATTTACGGCACAGGGGATAGTTGCAGTTCAAATTTCATCCATTTTGGAAAAAAATTATATTATAATTGGAAATTAAATTTTATTCTAATACGCGTATTTCAATTTCTAATTATGATTAAATTATTTTTAATACATCATTCGAAAGATATTTTAAAGTTCTTTTATATTATCGAAAGTGGAATTCGAGATTTCACCTTATTTACAGGTTTTGAGGTCTCCTGAATGGGTTTTCTTTTGTATCTCAGCTACTAACTAAAGTGATTTCATAAGTAATACAGCTTTAGAAAGCTTTGTTGATTTGGAATTGAACAGTAGATTACAGAAATTTCTACCACCAGATGGCGCTGTAATATTTTAAAATTTCAATATTCCAAATTCTAATTATGATTAAATTATTTTTAATACATCATTCGAAAAATATTTTAAAGTACTTATATATTATCAAAAGTGGAATTCGAGATTTCGTTTGATTTACACGTTTTGAGGTTTCCTGAATGGGTTTTCTTTTGTATCTCAGCTACTAATTAAAATAATTTCATAAATAATCTATATTTGTACCTAATATAAGGCTTAGTTCATTTAATTTCGGTAGCTACAAATATTGTGCTTAATCATATAATACAGATCATAAACACTTCTTTACAAACCAAAAATAATTCGAAAATAATAATCTAATAGCTCGACGATACAGTTCACAAGTTACTTAGTTTTCACTTCTATCGGCAGTCCCTAAAGACTGCTTTGATTTATTATTATTATTATTTTTTTTTTTTTTTTTTTTTTTTGCAGAATCTTGGAGAGCACATGCTTTGAATTGTCGACATATATATTTTTGACTCAATCTACATTTTAGTTACAGACACAGAGATCGCTGAACAGGCCAAGTTTAATTATGGCCACCCTGTATTTTTGCATTTGTATTCGCATTATTTGTTTAGTTTACAGACAAATCTCAACGCTGCAACGTGATTTAAATCCTGCAGCTCCAAGCTTATTTGATATAATAAAATTAAGAAAAATTTTCGGTATTATCTAAACAACATATAACTCACCACGAGGAGGTGGCTGTACTTTGAGTTTAACATATGATGTAATGGAAATTCATTAAAATGCTTTAAAATATCACACACTGTAATGGATGGTCAATACAGACTTCTATTTAAAGAAGGACACCATTTTTCCAGCCATTATTAATATTAGTACTAACACATTCAACAAAATTTAGATCTTTAAGCAAAAATTCCTTTTTGTTCAAAACTGATATTCTGCTACGGCAATATCATTTACTTTTCAGGAACTTAGGGACATACGACCAGCATCCTAATTAATAATGCAAAGTGTTGTTAATCCCATCCTTCTTTCCTACCAGTAAACTTGTCGAGTAATAGTCTCCAAATGCAATTACGATTAAATAAGAAGACAAAATACTCTAAAAATATTCTGGTGTGTAAAAGACGTCGGGACAACCAATAATACACAATATTAATTAGAATGTTGGCAGATGTGTCATACACATGCTCGAACATCAAACAGCTTAGCAGGCTGTTTGATAAAGGCCTCATTTCTGTTTTAAAAAACTCATTTTTCCTTACATCATATGTATAAATTTCTTAATTTGTAGTACTCATCGTGGTACGCGTTAATAAGTTATTTTATATTGTGAAACTGTGTGGATCGCTATTTATTAAAGGCGAACAATCTTTTTTATCCTCCAAACCACTTATTACGGAAAATTTTACCCTCTTGTTGTTACAATCTTCTGGTAATTAAATTCTCTCTTCAAAACGAAGCACACCTTCGTATGTTGAAAGTTAATTTGATAAGGAATTTTTCATCTTACATTTTCGCCCAGAATCTGGAGAAGTATGCAGTTATTTATATTGAATCATTGAATTATTCTGTTTTCATTTAGGGTGATTTAGGTTCAATAGGAATTTTATAAATATTCTCCTATAAAGTTCATTTTATGTGTGTTTGTGTAGAAATTGCCTATTATATGTTTCATCGCTTATTGTCCTTCACAACCCACTCTGAATCCTTTGTTTCAGTCCAGTATTCTATTTGATTGCATTTTCTCAGGAAATGTGTTTTTTGCTCTTGTTAGGATCTTAGCATCTTCACGTTTGTCACTATCCCACTTTAAGTGTTTGTCTGCCTAAAATGACTTAAAAATTTTTCCTGCTTTTTCTCTCAATAATCTGGATGTGTTTGGATGTTTCACAGTAGGAGTTTCAATAGTCCCATAAACTGATGGTCCACTATTTTCATAACTCATCCCCTTCTTCTTTTATTCAGCATTTTTCACTATAGATAGAAACACACTACAGAAGATTATAACATAATTTTTTTGGTTGATAAATAAGAGAAAAAAGCAGAATCATAGGATTTTTGTACACTACAATTACTTTCTAGACGTTCCTCTTTCTAAGAAAATATCAGACACGTAAAGTTTGCATAAAAGAATAAAATCAAAATCAAAACATTGTTTTAAATTAGACAAAGTATCTAACAAAATTTCATATCTAGTAAAAAAGTTCTTCATTTTTATTATTATTATTATAATTATTATTATTATTTTAAGTTTGTACAGTACTGCAATTTAAGATAAATTATTTACGGAAACAGATGACTGAACTACTGATAAACCTGTTAAATAAACTGTAAAATGACAAATTATAAAAACTGGTAGATTAGAATAACAAAATCAAATTCCAAATTCGAATGGAGCTTAAATAATAGAATAATATAAAAATATGTGTACCTAGAACACTGTAAAAAGTATATAAAAAAATAATTAATTAATTAATAAATATAAAAATATCCTTTTATATTACAGAATATTTCTGGCAGAAAGTTGCCAGAAAATATCAGCAAGCAACGAGAAAAAAAATTTAATCAGAAATTTTCCGTAAATGAACAACACAGAAAATATTCGTATAAACAGATATTTTTTGTAGCGCACATGGTAAAAAATAACTGACGATGAATAAAATTTTCCCTGTCAACCAGACAGGATCAAACTAGATCCCACCGCGCCTTAGTCAAGCACTTCACCTCAAAGCCATAGAATCACAATTCAACTTGTTACTTAGCACTTTGCAATCCTGTTTGATACCAAGTTTTCCGTATACAAAAAAAAAAAAAAAAAAAAAAAAAAAAAAACATATACCCTCACAAGATAAAATCTGTAACAATAGTTACAGATTTTACCCTGTAATGGAAAAAAAAATGTACTTTTTGACAGACTGAAGTATAATTCATGATTGTATACTAAATTTTTGTAATTAGAAAAAAAAATCAGTAAGAAAGTTACAGAAATTTTCTGGTTTTTAACAGAATGTTTTTACTGTGTGTATTTCATTCGTTTACCTACCGAGTGGATCTAATTAAAATACTGCTACATCCAACAGTAAAACAGGCGAACAGATTGACTAAAAAATCTGGACATCTTCAAAGTTTCGCTGAAGGAATTAAGAGATAAATTTTCAGTTAAAAAGAAATGTCTGCACTTTAAAAGCATTCTGTTAAAAGTAGAAAATATCTGTAACTTTCTTCTTGAAAATTTTTGTTTTCTAAAATTACATCTCAATCTGTCAAATGATATTTTTTCTGTTAGGGGGTATTTATCCAGCGGGGACTTTTATTTCTGTTTTATATACGGAACACTTGGTATCAAAGTACCATTGAGAAGTTCTAAGTAACACTGTGGATCGGGATTCCAGGGTTAGGAGATAAAGTATTTTCCTATTCCGATGTACAATCTGGTAGATGCGAAATATTTAATTTAATGTAAATTATTTTTTACCACGTACACTACGAAAAAAAAAAAATATGTTTGTACCTGTTTTCTTTGTGTGTGTTAAATTTATGCCTTAATTTTTTTCTTATGGCATACTGAGGGGCCGCGGTAGCCCACTCGGTAGAGCGTCGGCCTCGTAATTGGAAGATTGCGGGTTCGGTACTCGAGCCGGCCAAAGACCGTCGTGTACACTAATGGTGGCTGGTGCACGTAAAATCTGTCGTGGCTACAATGTCCTCCATGTTCCCATCAAAAATTATACCTCAGGGGGTTACTGAAGCGGGAGAGCCATCCCTTCCGTGGAGGATCAAAATTGTGATAGCATGTCTCCGGACCACCTCTAGGGGTGTGTCCCAGACTGTCGCCAATTGTCCATCTGCGCAGCATTAGTGCGACGTAAAACCCAATCACCAATCACCAAGCATACTGATATATATATTCTGGAAACTTTTGCTGCCGGAAAATTTCGGTAATATAACTTTTTTTTTTTTTTTTTTTTTTTTTTACAGCGTATTAAATCATGCGAGAAGCATATGGATTAAATATAATTCCACATAGAAACGCGAAACTAACGAATAATAAAAATTAATGATTTGATTGTGAAAATGCTACACATTTATCAAACAAAGACAAAATCATGCTTTTTGCAAGGCAGCTATAGGTGAATGCTTTATTATTATTATTATTATTATTATTATCGTACTACTGTTTTCATAGCATAAAATTTATTCAAAATTTATGCAGGGAAAGAGCAAGTTTACCTGTGAAAATATATTATACAATTTACTTACTTATTTATTGAAATAGGGGCACTAAAAGAATAAAATAAATGTCGCGTGTGGTAGTCCTGGACATTTTTTTTTTTCTGAATCTGCTCTGGACTAACTGGTGGTGAAATTATCATCACCATGATTTTCATTTCAAGGTGCCAGCTTTGAATAATCGTCGAATGAAGCTAAATGGGCAAAAAAGGATCATATTACTATAAAAAATCAATCGACTCCAAGGTAAACCTGAATCTTTTTAGCTGCAATATTATTTCAATAATTTAAACTTAAAACTGTTATTTTTTTTTTACTTGTGTCATTTTATTTTCTATTTGGGAAATGTTTGCAATTTAGATTGTGCATACTTTGTGCAAAAAAAGTGAATATTTTAGAAATTTTCGAAAAGTATATACTTTTGTGCAAATAATCTGCATTTTGTATGCATACAAAAAACTATATATTATAGGTTGTAAAGATTGTGCACTTTTTATGCATAAAGTAAGCGCATCAGTTGTGTTTGCTATAACTGAGCTTTTTTTTTTTTTTTTTTTTTTTTTTTTCTTTTGACAAAAAATCTATACTTTCCTATTTTACAAAAAATAGCTATTTTTTATGAATACAAATTTGTATATTCCAAATATGCATTATTTTTCTATGCATGATGTCTATTAAAATTCTGTAAAATATTTAAGGTCTATATGAATTCATATAACAATAAAAATATTCCATATAAGACACTGCCACCAACATTCCACCATTTGTTTTGAGAAAATATTTTACGATATTTATTTTTTTTTAATTAATTAAAAATGCTATCAAAAATTATCTCCTTAAAATTTTTAATCAAGCAGAAACGGTCGTTTTGCCAAGCCAAGCTCAGAGAAAAGCAAAACAAACAAACTACCACTAACACAAAGCAGAACGCGCCAATAATAAAATCGACAGAAATAACCCAAGATCGTTAAATGCTTATTATACAGAAATCAACTTTCCCATGTTAAATCGGCAAATTTTTTTTTCCGTAAAGTTTTAAATATTGGACGAACCAAATATCGCAGTAAAATGAAACAAAAAGTAAAATATTCGTATCAACGAGATCTTTAATTTGAGATAAAAACGAACTTTCTAAGTTAATAAGTAAAAAATGGGAGCATTTTCAATTTAGCGTAAAATTAGATGTTTTGACAACTTTTTGAAAAAATTTCTTCTTCAAGAAATTTTTTTTAAAACAAGCTAGAGAATTCATAAATGTGCAGAATTCTTTGAAAACTGGTTTTTCAGATAGACAATTACTTAATCTAGGAAAATTTAGCTTTTAAAAATCAAAATTTCCTATCTTAATTGCTGAAAAACTGTTAAATATCGCCAAAGAGACATAAATCGCCAAATATGAAATTGCTTCATCTCAGTTTACCCGAAAAATATTAATTTCAAATTGAGCTGCTTTTTCTTTTTATAAGTTATTTTTTTAACCAAAGAATCTTTGCTTTTATTATTTTGTACAATTTTAAATTTTATATCCCTGAAAACAGAAATAAATGCATTTTTGAACAACATTTGTTTCAAATCTATAACTTGAATTGCTGATTTTTTAATATTTTTCATACCTTAGAATAAGAAAGTCAGTGCACGATATAGTATCCAATTTTAATATCCTTCAATTCAATCTAGCAATGATAATTATGATGCATAAAGATTTCTACTTCCTTCTATATAGTATACTAGCAGGCTTTGCCCGCTTCGCTTGTCATTTTATTGAAATGAATTTCGACTTTCGGTTTTTAATGGATTTACACGTTGTAAGAGCTCCTGAAAACAATTTGACTATTTTTAGAAAATTTCTATTTGCGTGTGTGTGTTCTATGTGTGTGGCGAAAGTTTTGTTCCAACTAGATATCAGGAGATACTGCTCAGAATTACATATAAATTTATATGCAATTGAACCTTGATGTATAATAGCGTTTATCAATATTTGGTGTCAATTGCTCAACATGGTGCTGCTATGCAGTGATTGCCGCAATTTCAGAGAAGGCTATATCTGAGTAACTAATACATGGAATTGCATAAATTTACAAATAAATTTACATTGTTACAAATTGTAGTGCTTATCAACTTTTGTACCAATATATCAACATGTGGCGCTGCTATACAGCGATTTTCGCAATTTAAGGAAAGGTTCTGTTGCATATAATGAAACAAAACTTAATATGTGAAAAGGCCATTATGAGACATTATGCTGATTCCATCTCGATGCCTATCGGCCGATAAGTGGAGCTCATATACTACAATTTTTTTTTTTAGAACTGAAAGGATGCCATCTGCATGGTGAGAATTTACTTCCGTTGGACATTTTGTGCAACAATACCTATCTGAGTTGATAATATTCAGCATTCATAATGAAAAAAAATAATAAATAATTTGTGCTACGTTAATATGTATAGGAAAATGTAGAAGAAAGTTTTGTGATGGACACGACATACTAGTCTGCATAGAAAACCCATGGCTAATGTCTAGCAACCAGAATTATGGAAAGTTTAACGCAAAGAAAATTTTGTAATACAGTTTAACGCAAAGAACAACATCGTACGAAAGCTGAGTTGAAATTCAGGACATATCTGATGTAAAGTATCAGGTTAATTCCAGTAAATATAAAAACTATTTAAAAAAAAAAAAATGATATCTACAAAAAAGACGCTTAAAATGTACAAAAAAGCCAAGCTCAAAGAAAGAGAATTGATTAAGTTGTGTCTAACAAGGGTGTGATATCAAATTCCCAAGCTTACATTCAAATATTTATTTAATATTCCCTTTTAACTAAATTTTCACATGTGAACCAAGTGCCTTATGATATGTTGATAGAAATCCTTCTTTCCTGTACTAAATACATCATAGCGTGTTTCTGAAAAATATTATTATTTTTATTTATGTATGATGGGCTTGGCGTCCATCTTTCAAGTAATGATTAAACATTCACACAATTTGAAAGAAGTTTCTTAAAATATATCTCATATAAAATTAGTTTTGCTATTCCATTCAGCAGAGACGGAAATATTTCGATAACATGATTTCTTATAATTATTTAGTATTAAGTGCACTTCCATCCTATAAATGCCGGGAATAAAGAATACAAAAATTTAAATTTACGTAAAAACATGAAGGAGAGAGGGGGGGAGCATAGAAGCTTCCCCCCCCCGTTATATTTACCCAATTTGAATTTAGCTTCTCGGAATAAATATCTCGTAAAAATAATATGGTTATTCCATTCAACAGGGGTTGAAATATTCAGATTAAAAAAGAAAAAAAAATGCATTAAAAACATCGCAAAAGCCCCGTTAAGCACACAAGTTCAATCAATTTAAGTTTTAACAGTGTTAAGTTTGGCGCACTCCCATCCTCCCATCCTATAATTATTTCTCATTGCGCAGCACTAGTGCGATATAAAACTCAATTAACCAACCAATCAACCAACTCATCCTATAATTAATGAGATTTATAGAATTCAAACTAACGCAAAACTTTGAAAGATGACCGCCAAGCCCATCATACATAAATAAAAATAATAATATTTTTCAGAAACACGCTATGATGTATTTAGTGCAGGAAAGAAGGATTTCTATCAACATATCATAAGGCACTTGATTCACATGTGAAAATTTAGTTAAAAGGGAATATTAAATAAGTATTTGAATGTAAGCTTGGGAATTTGATATCACACCCTTGTTAGACACAACTTTAATCAATTCTCTTTCTTTGAGCTTGGCTTTTTTGTACATTTTAAGCGTCTTTTTTGTAGATTAAAAAATGCTTTTCATGCTTTATTGTTTGAGTCATTGTTTAAGTCTTTATTGTTTATTTTGTCAGAAAATTCCTCCCATTACATAATAGAATATGTTTTTAATGGGGAAATCCTGTACATTGTTGCTAACTTGTGTGGACATTTTTAATTTAAAAATACAAATTATTTCGATGAATAGTTTTCGATATAAATAATAATCGATCAGACAAACATTACAATAAAACTTAGTAATGGACATTGAATATACGACGGTAAATCATTAAGTAAGTCGCAAATGCATATGGCATGATTTAAAGTAGTAACATATATCTCCAAAGAATGGTGATAGATGGCAGCAGAATACAGCTTTATGATATTCAATTCATATTGAGGAGGTAGCATTCACACGCATGCGTGATGCATTTTCAAAAATAGCTGCGTGCTGTGGTCCGATTTTTGTGGGCGAAAGGACTTGAATCATAAAATATTCATAAATAAATGTTACCTGTTTCTGGAGAGAAGTTTTTATCACCTTACAGCCCCGTCTTAGCCCGAAGTGATTTTCATATGTTTGGTCCACTGAAACAACATCTGGGAAGCAAACAATTTACAGGTGACGACGACGTTCAACATAAAGACCTACACTGTTAAAACTACAGGTGACACATGGCACCTTTTAGGGGTGAAAAGCTTGTCTCACTGGTGACACCCCTAAGGGAGCCAAAATGGCACCCTTAAATAAGGTGAAAGGACGGCACCCTTAGGGCACCTTAGATTAAGGGTGCCGTCCTTTCACCTTAGTTAAGGGTGCCATTTTGGCTCCCTTAGGGGTGTCACCAGTGAGACAAGCTTTTCACCCCTAAAAGGTGCCATGTGTCACCTGTAGTTTTAACAGTGTACACTCTTTTTGCACATCGTACACACTTACTAATAATCAATTAGCTATGAAAAAATTTATAAATATAGTGTAAAAGTCTATCTTATAAACAAATTAATATATATATATTTAAAAAACTTCATACAAACAGTTTAATAACAGAACTGCTTTGTGGTTGTTAATTAATCATTGTCAAATATAATGTTTAAAATGTCAATAATAATGTTCATATATTTACAAAAAATTAAAAAGATATAAGATTTTTGAAGTAACAGTGTAAAAATATGTCGAACTCCAGTGATGACACGTGGTGTTAGTTGACCCCAGACGACCTTTTCTATCCTGTCAACACACAGTTCGCCTCATGAACTTTTAGAGTAATGCTGTATGCTCTTTGTTTCCGACGGCCAGTATTTCGTTCATTTGTCAAAAGTTTGAGAACCTACATCGGTATTCACACTCTACATAAAGGGTCGGGTTAAGCTTATAATGGAAAAGGTATTTCATGAGTTGACTCTACAAGAAAAGGGAATATCTGTCATTGATGTAGCCAGAGATTTGGCAGATCATTCTAGATGTATCCAGTTGTAGCCACCTGGCAAATGTAGCCAGACACCCGTGCCTAAACGGCTGCAGTTGGTAATAAAATGTAAATATGAGATGACAAAATACTGACCGCAATGGGATATTTACAATAAACGACTAGAATATTAAGATTTTGTCTTAAATGTTTACATCTTAATGACATTGTAAAGATTTTCTACATCTGTCTACATGTAGAATGATCTGCCAGATCTCTAACTACATCAATCACAGAGATTCCCTTGTCTAGCAGAGTCAAGGCATGAGATTTCACTTCCATTTTAAGCTTTTTCTGATCCATTGTGTGGAGTGGGAAAACCGATGTAGGTTCTCAAACTTTTGACAAATAAACGAAATATTGGCCGGTGGGAGCAAAGAGACTACAGTTTTACTCTAAAAATCCACGAGGCGAAAATAGTGTTAATAGGATAGGGAAAGGTCGTCTGTGACCGACTAACGCCACGTGTCATCAATGGGGTTAGACGTATTTTTATGGCGGGAACGGTAATTGACATGTAAAGTTTTCTTTTATCACTGAATTGTAAAGATTCTTTTTTTCTTTGCCGGCACTGTACTTACATTAAGTTGTGACTTTTATTTCAGTGTTGCCCAATTGGGGACATTTTTTATTCAACTGTCACCAATTATTTTGAGACGTAAAATTTAATATACATAATAGACGATTAATTTTCGAAGTGGTTAGGCAACCGTTACAATTTAATTTTAGTGGTGGATATTAAATAAACAAAGTCCCCAATTTGGCAACACTGTTTTATTTAAAGCTAACTTCAAACAAACGGTTGCTATGTTTAATTTTAAATTTATTTAAATATTTATAACTGTATTTTAAGAACTTTTATACACAATGCAATTAATGTACTTTTTATACTCAATTTATTTTGTATATGTTTTAGGGCCGAAATTAATTAGTGCACTTTTTGAGCGCAGTTCAATTTGCACTTTTTATGCAAAAAGCAGAAATGTCATACACGATAGGATTTTGTACCGTTTTTCCACCCTTTTTTTCCAGACGTTTTCTAGATGAGTTGTGGGGGTGTGATTTGCACTAAAAAAAGTTATAGAACATAACTTTGTATATGTTTCTTTGTCTACCACGGTATAAGATCCTTCCTCAAACATTTTCATCGTTTTACATGTTTTGGATCACTAAATTTTGCCATAGTCCTTATCATTTACGTGTGTATATACTTGCAAATACTGTTGCCAGATCTGGTGGATTTTGTATTCAATAATCACCAATAATTTAAAAAGTGATATTGGATATACATAATAGACGATTAATATTCGATGCGATTAGGTAAAGGTTACAATTAAAATTATTGGTGATTATTGAATAAAAAATCTGCCAGATTTGGCAACACTGCATATAAGGTAAATCTATCTAGGAGAGATTGCGAACATAGAGGATCGGAGGAAAGGAATAAAGAGCGAAGTCTGCTACTCAAGGTAGTTGTACAAAAGCAATAATAGAGTGTCGACTTGAATGTTCACAAATACGTGTTGTTTCAATCACCTAATATAAAACGTCATAATATTGCCTTGTTTCAAAAAAAAAAAAAAAAAAAAAAAATACATAAAACAAAATAAATAAATAAATGTCTTGAATTTTCATATTACTTCCCAGGAATTTTTATAGCATAACAGTAAGTTAAAATATTTTTTAACTAAACGATTTTTCCTTTTCATAAGCTTAGGCTAACTTACACTAAATTTAAGTAGCCCACTGAAGCGACTTAGATTTAGATAAACTTATACTAACGGTACGAAAACCAACAGCTCTCTAAAATAGCGTTTAACTTTTTGGGGAGAAAAAAAAAAAGATTTTGCGCAATCTCTTCTACTGAAAGAGGAGATCTTGGACATATGCTATTTAGATGAACTTGCGCATTGATTCTATTAAATTCTATACCAGGAGAGATTACGTCGCTTATTAATAATCACAAAACAATAAGGATGAGTTTTTTTATTGTATGGAAGTGTATCAGGGAAATTATCAACAAATAACTGGACTAAATTAACCCATTCGAGACGGCAAATCTTTTGAGAGACCTTCCGTAGAATGAAAATTTAAATAATATTTAGGAGAGGAGTGGCAACAATCAACAAAAGTCACATCTCTGGAGATATTTACCTTTGGAATGTCAATTTAAGTTTATGGAAAATTTATTGCACATTATATAATTTTAGTGTATGTTTCTTTAATTTCGCAATATTTTAAATATTATGGTGAAGTTTTGTGCAGTTGTCAGCTTCAGTGATAAAACTAAAGCGTTGAAATTGTGTGCAATCAAAAAATTGAGAGCTTTCTCTAATTTAGTTTTTAGAACTGCAAAAGCCTAAGGGAGTTCGTACTCCGCGATATGATTATTGTATGAAAATATTGTAGAAATAAAGACGGAAATTGCTCGTTAGTAAAAGTGACTAGTAAAAATGACGGAAAGTACGAATTCTGTCTAAATTTCAATAAAATAAAATAAATAAACTTTTTCTTTTCTTTTTCTTTTTTTAAGCTGAAATGAGATTTCAAACAAACTGAATTTTAGAATTTGCGTTTTGAACATTTTTGAAAAAAAAGTTTGAAAAAATAACTTTAATAAATAATAAACGGGGGGCTGAACCAAACATATCACATTGCATATACGTTGGTATGCTTGGACGAGATGATATTACTTGTCATTTCGGCTCGGAAATGTACTGCACAAGCGGTGTGCAATCCGTAACAAATGGGTTAAATTGTAGCAGGAAGTAGTGTAGCAAAGCTGTACCCTTTACAAAAATCAGTGTAGGACTCGTGAACAACGACTGATTAGGTCAGAAAATACAAAACTTTTTATATTGAAAAAAAATTACTAATTTTAAGTTAAATGTATTATCTAATAAGTTAATGTTATTTTGTAATGTTATCATGTGTTTTGTTTTCTCTTTCTTCGTCTTATTTTATTTGTGTATTTATTTAATTCTTTTTTAATTTTCTTTAATTTTTTTAAATTTCTTTATTTTTTCTGATTTTTTAATTATTAAATTCGAATATCCACTCTGAATACAAAAATATTTGTTTACAAAACCTTACAAAAATATTATTTCAGTGTAATCATTTTTATTAACAATTTTACTGTAGTTATAACTAAAGGCAATTTTTCCCTACTCATGTGCGCAATTACACCTTTGGCTTTATTACAGCTTTTTCTTTAAATTATAAAATAACAAAAAAATAGCAGTGGAATGCATAGAAAACGAACCAACTCAAAAATTTTCAGCAATAGTTCAACAATATATATATATATATATACAGGGTGGTTATAATTAAACTTCCCCTATAAACACCATCCTACAGCGCAAACAGGTGAACAGAATGCAACGAAATTTGGTATATACACTATACACGAGATGCGCTCACGGACTCTCGAAAACAAAAGTTCCAAAATTTTCACCAGAGGGCGCCTTTTTACGGAAAAACATAACATTTAACACAATAAACGACGAAAACGGAATCCAGAAGCATTTTTAACGATCCAGAGAAAGAATTATGAGTGATAATATGTAAAACCGGAAAAAAATATCAATTCTGCGAAAACAATGTCTAGATTCGCATGCTTGCGAAGAGGAAGCTTTATACAAAACAGGTTAGGGTATAGAACGTTTACAACGACAAAGTGATCAGAACTAGTCAATAAATGTTAATATTGTTTCTGTATTTCCGTTTTTGTCGTTTATTGTGTTAAATTTAATGTTTTCCCTCCCTCAAAAAGTGCCCTCTGGTGGATATTTGGAACATTTTTTTTTTTTTTCCAAATTCCGTAAGCGCATTCGTGTATAGTTTATATACCAAATTTCGTTGCATTCCGTTCACCCATTTGGGCTGTAGGATGCTGTTTATATTGGAATTATAATTATAACAATCCTGCATATATAACTCTGTTGAATTGTATGCAAACTCTTCCAGCTTCACCTTAAATATTGAGATAACAACAATAAAATTTACAATGCATCGCACGTATTTTTTCAGTTATTTTTAGTATGAAAATTATAAGATAATAAATATTTCTTTTTACCAATCTCGATTGTTTATCACGATATCAGTACCAAATGTTAATGTAAAGGCAATTTAATAATTCTTTGACAAATAATTAATGTATAGACAAATTGAAATCTTTAAAATACAGTTCTAAATTTCTATAAAAAAATCAAAAGAATTCCATTATATTTCAATTACTAATGTAATTATAATACATCATTTTATCGAGTTAGTGACAAAAATATTTGAAAGAAAAAGTAATTTATTGTATGATTCTGGCTATATAATAGACAGATACAGTTATTTTCAATCACGTGAAAGCTAGAAAATTTTAATTAATTTATATTACAGTGTATATTTTTTAATGATATTTTAAAAAGCAACATTATTGTTCATATTCGAATAGCTTTCAGTTTCTCCCATGACGGATGTGCCAGGTCTTTTGCGGTTTTATTGAATTAAGTGGTTAAATATTTGTGTGGTTTTATTAAATTAAGATTAATTAGCAAACACTTAAAAGTGTTTAATTCTTATCACCTGCAATCTTTCAATTTTAACCCACCCTCGCATCGCAACACGTCCCTCTTTCTTCTTCCTTTTTCTTAATATTACCTTCAAGTAGTAACATTTATCATCTATATACAAACAATATGTCTCAATGGTTGAAAAAATAAAACAATATAACTAAAAATTAACGAAATATATTTTTTAATAGTTTATTTCAGTTTTACAAGATATTTAGGGAGAATAAATTTATCAAAGTTCTACTATTAAAGTAGATCATAATGTTTAACAAGGACTTCTTTCTTCTTCGTTTCTCCAATCAAGTCCCCATTCATCTTTATTTGGACATTTCAGCTTAGTGATGCAAGTATGTTTATATCCTTCCTCGCAGGTGCATTTTCCAGATCCAAACCAAGGACAGCTGCACTTATGCTTTTTACCATAACACTGACAATCATCCTTATTTCCATCACATACAGAACCGTACGGTAAGCTTGTAGGTCCACCTGTGCGTCCACTGAAATAAAAATCAACAAAATTTAATGTTATTTTATAATAAATAAATAAATAAATAAATAAATTTATTTATTTACTGTTTTAATTAATTAATTAATTAATTAATTAATTAATTAATTAATTTTGTTGTTGTTGTTTTTTAATAATGAGCCAAGGTAGAATGGGTAAATCGGTAAAAAATTTAGTTTTTTAAAAATAATTCTCAAATTCTCAACATTTTTTCTCTGTATAAAAATGGCCACAGCTGGGAAGTACATTAATGTATCACACCAAGATTATTTTATAAATAAAAAAAAAAATGTTACCCAAATAATAATAAAAAAATAATAATAATAAATTAAAAGTTATATCCAATTTACCCCACGTGGTGTAATTTGGAGATATGTCTATGAAACAAATTTATACTAATGTTTAGAGTGTGAGGCGCAGTAGTTCTCAAACATCAATTAAAATCTTTACAGAAAACATACTTTCATTTAAAAAAATAAAATAAAATAAAATAAAATAAAACAAATTAGGCTTCAAAAAATGCTGTTAAAAGTAAAATTGCCAATTCTGACCTTTTGTTTTTTGTTTGTTTGATTGTTTGTTTGTTTGTTTGTGTGTGTGTGTGTGTGTGTGTGCTGATCTCCTCATTAAAGACATAAAGTAAATAAGAATTCGATTAAGGAAAACAAACCTATTTACAGAATTTTTATTAGAAGCGTATAAAATTTGACAAAAATCAATGTTTTTTCTCCTGAAGAAACTAAGTAAATTCATTACTTTTAAAATTAGGAAATGTACTCATTAAACGAATATTTTAAAAATGCAATGGTAGGAATTTTAAACCTTTATAAGCTCTAAAACAAATATCACAGCTGTGCACGTTTGTTATACAACGATGATTTTACTGAAGTCCGCTTCAGTAAGACCGCTGTGCCTAGAAGACTCTTGATAAATGTCCAAATTAAGCTAAGCGATCAAAGAAAATTTACTAAGCAAGTTGTTTATAACATTTAGAAAAAATCTAAATTAAAATAAATTGACAATAAAAATAATAAAAAGTTCCATCAATTTCTTCATATCGGCTATTTCGGGGTAAAATTTTCAGCTTTCAACCCTCATGTACCCTGTAGATAAATATAGCTTAGGATATACTTTTACTTGTGATTACATATTTCGTCTTTTTTTTTTTTTTTTCAAAATATGTGTAGTTTACAAATCGAACAGAATTTAAAGTTCTCAATAATAATAATAATAATAATGATAATAATAAATAGATATAAACTTTTCAATATGTCTATTTTTCTTAATAATAGGTATTTGAACACACACACACACACATATATATATATATATATATATATATATATATATATATATATATATATATATATATATATATGTATATATATATTACTATTAATAAAGGAATAAACAACATTTTGGCATTATTAAAATTTATTTATTAAATTATATGTATATAAAAGTCATTTTTTTTAACCCCTGATTTACCCCACACTACCTTATTCAAGTTTAAAAATTGTGCAATAAATCTCAATCGATTAAATGTAAATAATTTATTTTTTCTTCTTTAAGGACAACTTACTTTCTGGGATATATTAAATTTTATATAAATGAAATTTAATGTATTTTCTTGTCGTAGTTATATTTAATAATTTTAAGTAGAAATGAAGTAACTCTTACATTTGGAAAATTTCAACGTTCATTCAATTAATTAAAAACGGAAAATTTTTATATTATTAAAATAAAAATCACTCCCTAAACTATGATTATCTTTATTGGCCTCAACTACATAAGATGCACTTTTGAAATACGTCTAAAAATGAAAGATATACTTATATCCATGAAAATAATATTATTATTTTGAATTCGATATTGAAATCACATGCAAATTCTGTTATACATAAAAAAATATCGCATTCAAAATATCAGTCCTAATTAAAAGCCTTTTTCCTTTTTTTTTTTTTTAATTGGTATCATTTCATGTCCATTTTTAGTGATTAAAAAAATCCGCATGCTCATAAGAACATTTCTTATATTAAGCAAAATTTTAAAAATAGATTTTAAAATTTTCTAAATATGTTTTCCAAAACTGAATTTTATTTTGTACACATAAGAGAGTTTTATATTTTTGAATATTTCCTTAACATAATATACAAGATTTTTTATTGTAAATGTTTTTTACCTAACAAAGAATATTCACAGCACGGAAATTTCTGTTGTGCAGAAGTTTGCGCAGAATTGTAGTATAATCTTAATGTAACAATATATTAAAGCATTAAATCATGCAATTGAAGCATTAAAGCAAAACAATATCACGGAAAATGTCTTTAGAGTTTCCATAAAATCATTAGTGTAAGTCTTTTCTACGGATTACCAACGCTCTAGTGACACAGATACTAGTATGAAGAGTACAGGCTCGATTCTAACAAAAGGTAATTGATAAAATATATTATACAATTTGTTTTCAAATTAAATAATCGGAATAATATATGTTAAAAATAAAAACTCTAACTCTCTCTTTATGTTCCAAAACTCTTCTTCAGAATTATAAGGGTGATAGAACATATTTGAGATTTTCGTCATACAGCATTGTCGTCATATCTGCCTATTTCTCATTTGCAAAACAAGCCATCTTTCATCAATCACCAATAGGAATGGCAATTATTGAAAAAAAAATGCTCATTCTTTAATTTGTTTGAAACTTTAATACTGTTTAACCGTAAATCTATAATCTGGAATAAACAGTTAAAACTGCTGCCACATATATAGAAAAATCATTGCAAATAAAATTTTAGAAAAAATTCTATCAGAATAAGTAGTTAAAAGCTGTTGCAATAAGTACCGTAAAATCCCTTCCAAGGGAGCATGTTTAACAAAATTTTGTGATCTACAAAAACAGATAAAAGCCGTTGTAAGAAGTACGTAAAAATTATTTGCAGCATAATTACTTGTAGACATTTTTTTTTTTTTTTTTTTTTTTTTTTTGATTAATTTACAACAGAACAATAGGGCAAATTGTGGTTCATTCGATAGTTTTGTTGCCGTCATCTTTGCATTCAATACTCGTCGTTATCACATATTGTGTTTTTATATTATCTATAAGTATCTATAAATATATATATTGAAAGATATTGCATCCTATCTTTAATGATATAAATAATGTATATATATATATTTAATAAAACAATGAACCAAAGAGAAAAAACAAAATTTATGTTTTTTTTTCCATGTTATTTATGCATGTTATGAAAACCTTACATTAGACTTTAATTTAAAATAACCACATGAAATTCATTTTAAATAATCTGGTGTGTCACTCACACGACTTTCTTTTAAACTGAAATTTAAAACTATAAATACAGGTTACAGATTAAAAGGCAAGATAACGAGTACTGTTCTGTAAACCTGTGTTAAACAATTCATATTAGGCTTCTGAAGAGTTTTATATGATAATTAGTTCTGTGTGAGGGAGGCTACCGCTCCCCTCAAACCCCCCTTTCATTATGCACCTACATTTATATAGAATTTAATTTGGTTATTAAAAAAAAATTATTAAAATTATTATTTCAAAAAATTATCTTTTATGATAATGCAGACGATTTCCATATTAGAGAAGTAGTATAACACCAAATATCCAAAAAAAGTGCATTTTATTCTTAATATTAAAAAAAAAAAAGTTTCTTTTTCGTTAAAAGTAAAAAAAGAAATCGATAACTTTGTTTTAAATTATCGCAGATCGATGGCACAACCATTCGTTTTAAAGGTATGGGCGAGCTCTTTTGAAAGATACCTGTCATGAAAATTTACTCCCCTCGAGGGGGGACTTTCCCCCACAGGGGTGGCGGCGAGGCTCCTACATACACAATTTTTTTTCCCAGTTCACTACCTCTATTATAAAAAATATATATTCGTTTCATTTGGTTTAGTGCAGTCTATAGATGTTAAACTCTACTTACCTGCAATTTCCCCCATAGACGTAATTAGAATTCGCTTGATTGTCCCTGTACACGAACCGTTTGCTTGGTCTTAACGAAAAGCTTACTGTAGCATCCCTATATGATACACATTTATAATACCAAGTTTGAACTTTCTGCCATAATTTGTTTTTGAGATATGCTGATAACAGACACACACACACACAGAGACATACACACAGACCATTTGTAAAAACATGATTTTCGTATTCAGGGGACCTCAAAACGTGTAAATATAACAAAATCTCGCATTCGAAAATTTGACTCAAAAACAATACTTTCTCTACCTTATGGGTAAGAAATCGATTTCATTACAGTAAAATATTATTTTACTGTACAGTATTTCATTACAGTATTTCATTCAATAATAATAGTTAATAATTCAAACAGTATATCATTACAGTATTAAAATATAAACATGTAACAGAAAATCTGAGTTTTAATATTATACTCACTTTCTTCTTTCTTCCTCGTTTACATCATGCACAGCTGAAGATATATCTGTAAATTTCGAATGATATGTACGGTTACATAATGATAATAAAATTGCAAATTAAACATAAAAAAAAGCTGTTTATTTGGTTGGTTAATTCTACCAAAATCATAACAATTTTAATTATAAATGATGTTTCTGCTAAAATTATTATATGCCCAAAAATATTCCCTTTACGTAATCTTGAATATCTATATATTTTTTTTTTTTTTTGTTTTTTACTGATTATTCATGTAAGCTTTACTTTTGCATGGTATACACAAATTACCGTAATTTCTGGTAGATACCCTGCAGGTTATATAATCGAATTTTGCACCAGAAATTTCAATTGATAAATAAATTTATATTTCTATGAGGTTTTCCTTCAAAAATGTATAGATTTCTCTATTAAATAAAATTTCTGGTGGGGAAATGACATATCTTACCTTCGGCCTATCTAAAAGAAATCATGGTAATTCTTTTTGCACATAATCTTTACTTATCAACTCTTGTCTTATTTTATGGATTAATACACATACATACATATATATATATATATATATATATATATATATATATATATATATATATATATATATATATATATATATATATATATATGTCTATATACAAAAATATATGTAATAAGGTGAGAATTTTTTTAAATAGCTGTTTCCGGAAATTTTTACTAATAATATTTATAATAAAAATACTTGATTTATATTAAATATTTATCATTAGGATTTAATGTAAAATGCTGCGGCCGCAATTCTTTATCTTCTCTAAAATAAATAGACATAGGTGTTAACGAACCAGGAAAAAATGTGATGGCATGTCTCTGGACCATTCCTATCAATGATTTTGAATTTCCGACATTAGTTAATAGCCTATTAAGTAGATCTAGTGCGGAGTTAAACAACCAAATGAAATATAAAGCATTATCATTTAAGAATAATAATAATATTTAAAAAAAAAATGAATAGTTTGCTTAGATTATAATAACAAGTTTAGACTACATTATTTTAATAATAGACTGTAATTATTTTTAAATTATTAGATAATTTCTAAGATATAAACAATATATATATTTATTTATTTATATAATAAAATAAAAAATAAAAATAAATAAAAAAGATTCAGCATTGAATAACAATTGAATCATACAAAAAAGTTTCAAAAACTAATTTAATTTAATTTCATTGTATTTTACTTGATATGTTTAGACATTTAAGGTAAATAAACATGAACAGAGATTCTTAAAATATATATATAATATTGCTGTTTTTTAAAATATACAAAACTTCAACACTGTAATATTGTATATCAGTTAAAAGAGATCATATGCAACAATACTAATAAAGAAATATTAAGACTTCTGAAAAATCTTCGACAATAACATATAAAGATAACAAAATGTTAATTAAAAAAAATCTGAGGAATAATTTTGATATGAAGATATTTGTTATGCACGTGAAAGTAAGCTTCAGAAAATGTAAAAAGACAGCACGTATTGTGGTCACCAAATTCTACCCATATTTCTACAATATGCCTGTTTCCCACGGACATCTAAGTCTTGATAATTAAAAAAAAAAGAAAAAAAAAATCTAACCTTAAACAAAACGAAGTAAAGTTGATAACAAAAGAAAAAAAAAAGTTCTGGCATTTCAATTGAATTTAGTAGTTGATTACGAAATATTTGTAAAAATTCAATATATACACGATAGGTATGTGTGTATGTTAAAAAAACAAACACAAAAGCATAAATAACGGATATGAATTGTACACCAGTAAATTATTTAAAAATTAAATTAAATGAAAGTACACTTAAAATCATATTTTTGTAAAAACCAATATAAATAAAGTATTTTTCAGTCTGAAATTTAGAAAACTCTTAAATAAGGTTAGAAGAAAGTTTAAAATAACATGAAGGGAAAATAAAACACGAGAAGAAGACAAATTGGTTATTGTATAGAATATTGTATTTGAATAGTATATATATTAAAGCACAAATGTTTTGCTCGAATTTAAATATAAGTGTTGTTAATATTTTTAAAAAAATGTATAATTGTTTCAATAAGTTTCAGAAACGAAAGTTATTTATTAAAATATTATTCCTCAGTATTTTTATTTATTTATTTATTTATTTTTTATTAAGAAAATTGAAAACTTGTAAGTTAATATATTACGGAAAATTCACATGTAGTCTGTCTAATTTCAAATTTATACAGAATTTTTTTTTTAAATTATTCCTTAAATTTTTATCTTTTTCGTGTCACCATTCTTTCAATCCTTCGCATAATCTCAAAATTATTACATTAAATAATCTTATCATTTTATCTATAATGCATTTTGTTACAAATTCATAAATAAGTTTAAAAAAAAAAAAAAAAAAAACGTGATAGATACTTCAATTTAATCTTTTCTGAAAGGTAACTTGAATAAACACCTCAGGTGTCCTAAGGAATAGATATATATATAGAGAGAGAGATAATTACAAGGCATATTTAAAAGATTAAAATTTATCCCATAAAAAAGGGTGGGTTTTATTAAAACTCGAGTGAATACGAGCTAGGATTATAAATAAAAACCCCTCACGTCGGACATTCTCCCCCCCCCCCCCGTAGACAATGAGTACTATTCCTTTCACTAAAATACCTTAAAAACTATGCAACTATTAAAATATATTAAAATTGCTGCGTCGCAGTTGTGTAACTCCGACAAATATCGAATTCCTTAAATTCTAGGAATGTTCATATATTTAGTAAAAAAATTATTATTATTATTATTATTATTATTATTACAATTTTTTGAATTTCTTAAAAAAAGAAGAAAAACATACTAGATGGAATGGTCTTGAACTTCAGACATGCAAAGAGCGTTTAAAACTCACATTCTTCACAATCGATTTAGTCCAGACTGCAATAAGGGGATCAACAACGAATTGAAGAAAATCACGGATACTTTGGATCAACCTGCATCATAAATAGCTACAAATGACTTGTAACTTTAACTCATTGTTGCACATACCATGTACAATATTTATTTATTTTATTTTTATTTATTTATTTATTTTATTTTTATTTATTTACTTACTTATTTTATTATTATTATTATTATTATTATTATTTTATTTACTTATTTATTTTTATTTTTATTTATATTTGTATTTTATTTTTTTCTTTTTTGTGGGGGAATTGCTAAATTATACTTTTTTTTTTCCAAAAATTAACAGTATTTTGGGAAGTTTTTTGCTTATAACAAGAATGAATTGTCATTAATTAAAAAAAAAAAAAAAATGCAGGAAATTAACTAAACGTTAGAGAAACATTATTTTGAAAAATAAAAATTTCCCGTATAATGTTAGCTGAGATTTATAGCTTAACATTTTTAGTAAATATAGCAAACATAATTATATTCATAGTAAATAATGTGTGTGGAGGATAGAAAATTTTTTGCTACATAGATTTAAAGCTAGATATATTGGACAACGTATGTCCAATTTTGATATATATACAGATAACATTAAGTAAATCATCATCAAAAGAGCTAGAAAGATTTCTGGTATTTTACAAAGTTGAAATTTAATAAGCGGTTTTTCACATGCCACGTATTTAATTTGAAGGTTCAATTATTTCAATCAAGTTGCAGAAGATTTTTTTTTTTTTTTTATGTGGAAAACCCTTCATGTACAACATACAAATCTTAGTAAATAAATAAAACTATGTTAGAGTCTCAAGTGTTTCTTCAAAAGTTGGAAAAAATTTCAAATGTTTTCAAAAGCAGCAGAAGATTTTACTGAAATTTAAATAAATGGGATTCATTTTTAGGACTAGAAAGATAAGTACAGAATCTTATAAATGCCTAACTATTTAGCAAATTTTTTGTAATAATATTTTAATTAATACAATCTTTATTATTATGGAGTTATAGTTTAAAATACAAATATAATTGATTCAGTTTCACAAAATCTGAAACAAGTATTTACCTATTCCACTTTCTACCGAAAAGGAGTAAACAACATTCACTAGTAAAACAACATCCACTAGTACAACTATAGCTATTACAAACGTCTTCATCCTGGAATTTCAGTTGCTGAAATATAAAATAATTTTGTAGTAATGGCAATATATACGTGTTATATATTTAATAATTATTAAGAAATGTCGTTTATTAAGATATATTTCTGAAATTATATTTATTACTACTTAAAGTTTTGTCGAAATATAATCGCGTTTCTTTTTATCTTATATATATATATAATATGTTTTACTTTTCAAATAGTAACAGAATATATTTTTAAAGTTTGCAGTTCGAATTTTCATTATATGTGACGTTAATTCGTACTGAAAAGAAAAAAAAAGAAAAATAAATAAATAAATTTAACGTTCAGAAAAATACGTTCTTAAATTACTATTCATTGCTAATATTTTAAACCAATTCATTAATTTATATTTTTACTTGCGTTTTTCATATTACCTAATTTTTTTTTATACTTTTAAATAAACATTAAATACTAAATAAGATTTAAAAATATTATACGAGAACTTTTTTTTTCAATACCAGAGTTTTCTTTTTAGATCAGCTTTTGCACCACCATTTTTGTGTTGTAATATTTTACTATAATTTTCTAGAAATTAATAAAGTGTACATCATTAGTCACCAACACTGCTTTGATACCAGCACAAGTGTGTGACCCATGCACTAGTCATCCAAACTAGCATAAACAAAACGCATTATTTCATATTTGTCTTAGATCATTATGTCTAATAATTTCATTTGTAAGGAAAATAGTTATTCGAACGTCATTTAAATGTCTACATAAAATTGAAAAGTACCATCTTCATTGAGAAAGTGTTACTTATACTTATATTATCCTCTAAGATCTCAACCAATAAAAATTTTATCAAACTTTGCAGCATTAAAAAAAATTTACAATAATCCTCAGGATTTTATCTTCTTAAAAAAAAAAAAAAATCAAATAAATTATATACTGATAAAAATAAATTTGCCGCTTTGCACCGAAGGCGATACTAGTTTAGATAAAACCAATTCAGACGGTTCCAATTTAGGCAACCATATATTCCACGTCAAATTTCATTATTGAACAAATATTCATTACAAAAAAGGTACAACGTCGTTTAGATTGACATTGATTAAGTTCTGAAAGATAAAAGCTTAAATATATTTAATTATAAATTGCCTGTCATTCATTTAAATGTTTAGAATTCAATCACCAAATTTCTAAAATTATTGGCACCAGATACAGGTGATTATTCTGGCTTTTTTCTGATTTTTTTTTTTTTTTTTTTTTTTTTTTTTTTTTGTGAAACGATAAATTGTTGTATATATATATATATATATAATATTAGTCTTTATTGATTTTTTATCGTTGAAATGTTGAAGATGTAATTTCTATCTTTGTTGTTATACATATTTATAAAAACAATACAAAAATATTTGCTTTAAATTCTTTTCAAATTCATAATTATAAAAGTTCTAGAAATGAGTAATTAAAATTCTAAAACAAATATTTAAAATTGTTTCAATCATAAAATTTCTTTTAAATTACAAATAAAGATAAAATATCATTTCAAAATGAATGCTGAAAAGTACTAGTTACACATTGTCCCAAACTCGCAAGTAAATTACGCAGTGACGAAGTAAATTACATAATGACACAGTGACGAGTCCAGCATTTTCCGCCACCATTATCTCTATACAGAAATTTTCAACATACTTTTCCAGTTATTATTTATTTATTTATTTATTTATTTATTTATTTTATTATTATTATTATTATTATTATTACTTTTCTTAGGGTAAACATTTTTGTAAGAAAGTACTGGTGGCAAAAAAAGGAAAAAAAAAAGCTGAACTCTTTTATCCTTGATTACAGATCATCTTACGACCACAAATGAATTTCAACAAAATAAATTATATGTTAAACTGTACATGCGATTACGACATGTAAATCTAATGCTGATTTAAAAGTGAACATTATATTAATTGAAATAATTATACAATAACATTGAATTAAATAATATATTCATTAAATGTACTTTCTAGTACAGTAAAACCGAATTTTATCAATAAAACTGTAGAATTTCATAAAAAAAAGTAATTATAAGTCTTTTGGGTATTAATTATAAACTTCAGTAACTTGGACATTAAGATAATGAAAGTAAACAACATTAAAACTATTTTAAATTTTTGAAAGTAAATAAATAAATAATAAGAATAAATACTTTTTGTTATATGTATTTTTATGTAACTTATAAAATTTAAATTATTTTTCTATAAAGTAATAAAAATAATAATAATATATATATATATATATATATATATACACACAAAATATGTATACTTAAAAAAAATCGAATAAATAAGATGAGTCCTAAATGCTTGCGACAGTTAAAACTTTGATGCGAGGTCTCACTGCAAAGCCGATCACGCGTCATCGTGTGGACGTAGCTTAAATTTTTAAGCGGAATGCTATAGCGTCTAAAGCGAAACAGTGAGTAATATTTATATTGGCCACTAGGGAAGGGAGACATATATATTTTTCTTTCTATTCGTACAAATTTCCAATTTACAATTTGTTAATGAGCGTGTTAAAATTTAAAATGTGAAACTTTGTAAAATATGTTTAAGGAAAAAAAAATAATGTAAAATGATAATAAAAAGAAATGTAAATATTGAAAAAAAAATCACAAAACCCCTGATTAAAATTGTAACATACTCTATAACGAAAAATATGCGCATTCAAAATAAAAATATATTCATGTATATAATGGTAATTCCTTATAAAATAAAAGTTATTAAAAATAAAAGTAAATTTACGGGAAAAAAAAAAAAAAAAAAAACATATATTAAGCTCACTTCAAAATAATCGCCAATTTTTAAAGATGAGTTTAATAGAAATATTTTTATATCTACATGTCATTATACAATGTTTTCTCCTATTACAAGTTTAAAATATTTAACAAAACATACCTGAAATGCTGATTTATGTTTGCTCTTGAAGTCAAAGAATATTTTATATGTACCTTTATTTTCTTTTTCTTTTTTTATAAAAATCTGGGATACCTATAGCATTAGTTTCTTTTGCAGCTACAATTATCTTTCAGTATTATGACACATGAATAGTGTACTTGTAAAATGTTATTTTTATTCCCTCAGAATTAAAGAGTATATTGCTTAATAACTGACCTTTAAAATAAAACCACCTGTTAAATTAGGTGGTTTTCTATAACAATGTTATATTTTGTTGAGCTTTTAATGTTAGGAAACAGTGATTATTTTTAAAAAATCTGTAATTTTTAAATAGCACAATGGTTTTGATAAACTGCCATAATTTTTCATATGTTCTGCAAAAAAAATAGGTAAAAAAAAAAAAAAAAAAAAAAAGAAGAAGAAGAAGAAAGAATTCTGAGAATTTTTCAAAAGGTCATATTCTAACGTATTTGTAATGGTAGCGTAACGTAACGTAATGGTAGAAATGGTCTTTTAGAAGATGTTGGAGTGTATAATCATTTCTTTCTCTCTCAGGTAAGCCAATAATAATGACATTTTAAATTCTTATATATAACACAAGATAACTATGTGTTAAAATCGCAAATTTTTAGAAAATTCAAATGAAGAGTAAATATTACAGCATGTTTATATTTTGAAATTCACTGTTTTTCTATTATTAAGTATATGCAAGACATTTTACATAATCTATAACAATGTAAATTGTGCATGAAGCATTTTAAAATACATTTCATGAAAGAAGTAAAATATTGGATATATGTTTTTTTTTTAAGATTTTTTTTTTTTTTTTTTTTTTTTTTTTTAAATACCAAACTATAATTTTCAGATTGAAGTATAATCCTCTATTTGTTACATGAATAAGCAAGATTTTATTATTTGTATAGTTATTTTAATAATATTACAGAATTATAAGTCAAATGAACTAAAAACATGCTGTGCTCAGTGTGTGTAAGTTACTATTTTAAAAGTTCATACATGAATACATCTGCTTCTAATTTTATTCTGTAAAATATAATTAAGCTGTGTGCAAGACGTTATAAAACTTACATTTTTTATAATCTTATATTCAGTTATTTTACTTCATTGAATTAGCATTTAACTATATGTCTTCGATTTTTCAAAAAATTACATTTTAGTATTTTTTAAGAAGTTTTAGAAACTATATGTTTAAAGCGTTCTTCCAAAAGAGGTTATTTACACAACAACTGGAATAATATGAATAAACTTTAATTATACGCTTTTCTATAGAAATTTCTTTTAGTGTCTATGGTGTTAAATGACAGGAAAACTGGAATTTTCAAAACGTTTTTAAATAAATAATAATAACGGTGTTTAGTCAACTATCTATACCATTATTCGATATATATATTCTTTTGGAACAAAAAAGAAATAACCAGAAAATTTAAAATGTTTAATATGTCACAAAATTATTTACTTCAAAATTTAGAACAGCATTCTGGAATATTTATTAATCAATACCTAATAAGGAGTATTAATAAATTCTCACATGGCTTTATAAAAACTTATTTTGTTTATTTTCGATTCATCTTTATTTATTTTTTTTTTATTAACCACTTCACCAGCCACTGTAGTGTGTGGAAGGCTATACGTTTCTTCCCACTTATCTTGGGGAGGCCGGTGAAGTAGTTAAGTTTGCTTCTTCTTTATATTCATTAACAAATTAAAAATTAAACGGATTTTTCGAATATTTTGCCATAATAAACTTTCTATGAGCTAGATATTTCATAAAACAAGTTTCAGACCCAAAGATAAATTTTCTTTTTAGCTCCCCATCATACTATAGGTGTGGGGAGCTTGAAAATTTTTTATTTCAGTTTTCTGACTTTTTTAAACGTTTTGAGGCTTGAAAAGAAAAATAAATAAAAGGTAGGGCGTTTGTTTTCAAGATATCTACTAGTGTATTAGTTTATTAGCTCTTTAGTGGGTAATTTGCTAAGGAGTGTTTTAGAATAAGTACTCGATATCTAAAAAATAAAGGGTTGTCAAGAAATCGCTCCAATTTAAAATATCATTTTTGACACGGACAAGAATTTTACTTATTATCAATATTATAATGTAAAATTTTCTTAATTTATTCAAAATTTACTATTTTCTTAACGAAGAAGAACAGGGCAACATACATTAAACATGCATTAAAAAAATATTTGTATAATAAAGATGTCAGAATACTTCTAAAATATCAGTTAGGATACTTGAATGACCATCATTAACTGCGAAATTTTTACATTAAAAAATCCGTAAGTTATTTCAAATGCACGAATTCCTTAACATGGCAGGAGAGAGCAAAATATCGCATCTTCATCGTAAATATGTCAGAACAATTTTAAATAGTATTTATGAAACCGGAACGATCATCATTGACTATGAAATTTATTCATAAGTTATTTGAAACTTACTATTTTCTTAACAGGTGAGAATAGCTGAAAATTTCACTTTTTGTGGAACATTTTATCGTAAATTTCTCAAATCACTTTGAAAATATAACTAATTGCACTGGTTTGAACATCATTGACTATGAATATTCTAATTTGAAAATTTTGTATTTTAATTGAAATTAAAAAATTTCTTAACACAGGAGAATAAAGCAGTATTTCACATAAATTTGCTTTATGGGCGTCTTGCATTGAAACCATTATGTGGAATTGCATGAAAAGTAAAATATGAAACTGACTCCAATGAAATTTATTCGCATATTAGGATAAAGTAAATGTATTGAACTAAATGATTGGTAGACTAATAGGTGGTGCATTTCAGCCTGTTACCATATCAATCAATCTGTCAGATTCATTTCTCTAATCATGCATATAGTATGCCCTGCTATAATAAAAAAATATGAGAACAAATATATGATGGAGAACTAAGCAAGTACACCAATGTCAAATAGTTCTATTGTAAAAACGACATTGCAATACGAAAAAATTACAATTTTTCATTTTTATTTCTGCACCTTTCCCAACCTTCTTATTAAAACATCTCTCTCCTTAAAATATCATGAAATAGACGACTAAAATAAACTGATGTAACTTACCATACTGCAAATATCAATGAATTGACTACTTAATTAGACCATTCTCACTTGGGAGCCAAGTTTCGGCACACATGAATTTCATTTTTATTGTCTTTTTCGTATGTCACTGTGTTACCATTTGTCACGGGAGCGCTCTTCTCGGGCGACTTATGAATTTTTTTTTTCTTTCTTTCTTCCTTTCAATAAATTTCTGGTAGGACAGACTTTTCTGGGAAACCCCGAAGATTTAGGGACTCATCCGTGAAGCGTTCAGTTGCTCAAGATTGCTTAATTAGCTGCGGTCTCGTTATAATCCTAATAATAATAATAATCTAAAAGTGTTCTTAGAAGTAAAGTCTCTCTCTCTCTGTATAAGTAGCAAATATGTATTTATCCATTTCAAATTTATTCCCTTTTTATTTTATTTGGTAATCTTTGTTGTCGATCAAATTAATTGTTTGAATACTGTTAATATTTAATAATCCTTAAATTTCTGTGACTGATTATCAATATATATATACATGCTATACATGCATATAACTGTCGTAAATTTATCATAATATATTTCAGTTATATAACAATAATAATAATAATAATAAAATCTGGATTATGAATAAATCACACTAAAGTGTACTATTTATTACACTTTATATATATATATATATATATATATATATATTTAAATCTCTGTACTCTGCTTAACATAAATGGTAATCTGGAACAAAATTATTGCAATTTTCTAAATCATATACATTTATATACAGTTTTACAGCATATACTTTATCAAAGAAAAAAAAGGTAGAAATTGCTGGGTAAATCTTGAATTTTGCTGTATAATAAATGTCAGAGAAATTCAATCCTATATGACAAATAGCCTGAAAGAATGGAAACTACTGTTTTCAAAATGCAATTTGAGTCTGAATTTTTCGTGTTTCAAAACAGTTAGTGTCTTAGTAAACAAAAAACTAAAATTCAAATGAAATATATGACTCTTGTTGCAAACCATTTTAAACAGTTTTTGCATTGCCGTCACAGAAGTAGAATTTATTTGATAAATATTGAAAATGTTGAAAAAAAAAAAAGAAGAAGAAAGTAGTGTTTTATGTTTTCTCTTGAATATTTTTAAAGAAATGAATTGGTGTTGTTTCAGTATAAAACATTTAAACGTTACCACACTTCATTTTAAAAACTAATATGTTGTAGTCAGCACATTACTTTCTTCTATATTTTCTTATGTGCAGATTCCCTCAGCAAAAATAATTTATTCTTTCATGATAATACAGGCGTTTTCCATATTAGAAAAGTAGTATAACACTAAATATTAAAAATAATAATAATAATAATAATAATAAATTTGTTCCCACTATTACATTAATATATATATAATTTCAATATATTTATGAAATTAACAATACCTTATTAAAACCTTTATAAAATTTGAGCCTTTTATATATTTTGGCGCCCAGACCATGATCAGGACTCGAAATGACAAGAAAATCACTGCTGGGCGGTTTGTTTACTCTTTTCTTCTTCTTCATCCTCCTCTTCACTTCGCTTTGTTTGCTGATATAGGGGTTGCCACTCAGGTAGAATAATACTATGCTCGACGTCATTTACTGAATTGTTAGAGGTTAATATTTCAAGTGTTTCTCTTTTAAGGGCATAATAATGAGGGTTATAAGGGCCAATTATATTTAGAGTTATAAGAGATAGCCCTTTATAACTCTCATTATTATGCCCTTAAAATAGAAACACTTGAAATATTAACCTCTAACAATTCAGTGAATGACGTCGAGCATAGTATTATTCCACCTGAGTGGCAACCCCTATATCAGCAAACAAAGCGAAGTGAAGAGGAGGATGAAGAAGAATAAAAGTGTAATAAAACTGCCCAGCAGTGATTTTCTTGTCAATTCGAGTTCTGATGATGGCCCCGTCTGGGCGCCGAAATATATAAAAGGCTCAAACTTTATAAGGATTATACAAAGGTATTTTTAATTTAATAAGTATATTGAACTTAATCCTTTTAAAAACTTATCGATTCTTCAAACATTCGTTTTAAATTATTAACGAGCTCTTTTGAAATATACCCATCATGAAAATATACTCCACTCGAGGGGTGACTTCTCCCCAAGGGGGAGGCGAGGCTCCTGCATACACAAATATTTTTCACAGTTTACTATCTCTATTACAAATAATTCTTTTAAATACCATAATAGTTCTTAAAAAATAATTATCTTTATGCATATTTATACAAAATTTTGTCCTATACCACCACGTTAAAAATTTAGGTAAAGCGGGATGGCAACGCAAGCTTTTGGACATTTTATACCAAAAGTTGATAGGCACTAATTTATGTCGAAGTGGAAATACATACCAATTTGTGTGAAATTCTGTGCAGAAGTATCTGAGATACAGTCGCCACAATATTTTTTCATACACACACAGACAGACAGTCGTTTTCTCAAATCATATTCTACAGCTCTCAAAACGTGTAAATCCATCAAAAACCTGAGGTCAAAAACTTTTACGAATCCAATACTTTATTCTATTGACTATAGAAGAAAGTGATAATTTTCATTAAACAAGGGTTTTTAAAAATAATTTTATTATTATTATTATTATTTAGATCTTTTTATAAAAAGAAGAACTATTGACGGATTTAAAGATTTCTATTTTCTTATTGAAATTTTTCAATTTTATTTAATATAAAATTCTGACTATCTATCTATCTATTTATCTGTATTTTTTCTCTATTTCTCTACCTCCATTTCTTTCTTAATTCAGTTAAGTTAATTCAGTTAAGTTAGTTAAGTTAGTCTTAATTTAGTTTTATATATATATATATATATATATATATATTCATATGTATATTCTTGCTTTTATTTTCTGATTCTTTTAACGTTTTAAATTAGTTTTAAAACTGCAAACAATCTAACATATGAAAGGAAATTTTGAGCATTTGCACGACAAACATTTATTTTCTTTTTATCTAAATATATATATATCCTAAAAAAGTTTTAGAGCTTGCAATATTAAAACCACTTCACTATCGTTAATTTAGAAAAGAATATTTTTATTTGATTTTATGCAGGTTAATTTTATTTTTTATTTAGGAAAATAATTTAAAATAAATTTTGTTTACCGTATTGGTAGAAACACAACATGTTATTTATCACTTCAAAATGAAATAAAATATTTTATTAAATTGCCATGCATAATTCTAATTCATATAACGGAATAGTTTTAAAGATAATCTTAAAGCTGCCCATCAGTCAGATTCCTTTTTATTCCCTCCCATGTTATCCTATGAAATTTTTTTGCTTCGTTTTATAATATATCATTCTAAAATGAAAAATTTCGAATTTTGTTTTTTAAATAAGTATCTATGAATATGTCGCCTTTTAGCTCAGTAATCAATTTAAAAAAAAAAAAATAAATAATAATAAAATAAAATAAATAAATAAAAAAAAAAAGAATAATGCAATATTTTATTACATTAAGCAAATTTAGGACTCTTACTTTTGATATCTAAACGAAATATCTCAATTTAAATAGAACTAGTTACTACGAGAAGCATATCAACATTTAATTAAATATGAGTAACCTCACTTTTGCTTTTGTTTTTTGCCAACGACTTTTCGAGCCCCCCCCCCCCCATTCATCCTCAGTGGCTGGCACGTGTTGTTCAGTCGGCATGGTTCACAGACCAAACGCACGCCGAGACAGCCAATGAAGATGAGGCGAGGGTGGCCCTGGAAAGGAATCTGGCAAGTAACAGAAGCATATGTAAGGTTACTTACATTTAATTAAAAGTTTATTTATTTATTTATTTATTTTTAAAAAAATTACTTCCTAAACTAAAAATTGACGTATTAAAAGAAAAATCTAAAAAAAAGAACAAAAAAAAAAAAAAAAAAAAAAAAAAAAAAAACAGAACTCACAAATCTTTGTTTTTAAATGAGATATCCTTATAAAATTAACCAACGAAAATCTCATTGGATAAAAATAAAAGAAAGAAAGAGGGCAGATATACAGCCTCAAGTGTTGATTACACGGTGTCGATAATATATTCCCACCGTTCAACTCAAAATTAAGTTTATGGATTTTTCCCTGACTTGATATTTTAAAATACATTTTCAATTTTATTAATATATATATATATATAATTCATAGTATAATTTTATTTTATTTTATTTATTTATTTATTTATTTTTTACATCATAGTGTCTGTAATAACAGGAGGTAATGTACCATGCAGTAAAAACTTAGGTAAGTTCCTGCCAGAAAACTTCTGTGACCTTGACAAATGCAAATATATATTTGCAACATTCTACGAACTTTCTTTCTTTCTTTCTTTTTTTTTTCTTTTTTTTTTTTTGCGCTATGCGAGATATAAAATTCATTTCGCAAATCCTGCCTGCAATACTTTTCTTACATTTTTTTTTTTTTTTTTTTTTAGGAAATTAAAAATATGGGATTCCAATTCGATTAATCTTTAAACGCTTACAATTCGATTAATCTTTAAATGCCGCAAGCGCAGCTTGTCCATACTCTCAATAATTCTATTCTGGACAGAAGCAATTTTTGCCTTTGTTAGTCATATAAATCAGGTAGATTTAATGGAATTTAGATTAAATTACACGCCTACCATGCGGGAGTTTCAATGGAAATTTTTCGTGTCAATTTTTTTTCACAGCAAATAATATATATACATAAACGCATACATTCTGCAAATGTGCTTGCTGTCTGGATATGATTATATGCTACAGCTACAACCATTTTAACAAAAATTTTTATGGGTTGGTCCTAATATACTATCATTTTTAATTTAATTTTTTACTTGAGCAAGTTTTGCATTTCGGAATGACATTTTACTGGAATGCATGAAATTTAGCGTATTGTTTACACACCTGCGTTTTCTAGAATACTCGTCAAGATTTTTTTTTTCCTTTCTTTACGTGGATATTTTTCAAAACATCTCAAATCGAAAATGTCTACTCATTTAATGCAAGATGTTGTATGAGAACACTTAGAAATATTTTGGTGTTCAAGAGCACGGGGAGGGAAATCCACGATTTTTATTAATTTCTTCTATGTATGGGTTGCAACATAATATATCTTAAATACTTCTATCTTTTAATAATAAACCTTGCATTAATTAATTGTTAAATTTATGTGATTAAATAAGGGTAGTTTAATATAAGAATTAATAGTTTTAAAATAAATGATGCTCTAACCTATATTTTTATTAATAATATAATTATTTGTTTAAAAAATGTACCTAGTAAAAGACAAGCAATTAAATGTGTTATAATAAAAATATAGGATACTTTGATAAAATTTCAAATTCGCTATTAGAATCATAATTTATTACCATTTATATATATACACACACACACACATATATATATATTGTTGCGTACTCGAGGTTCGTGACTTCTCCGGTCTTATAGAGGCTTATTTACAGATTATTCCAGAAGATTACAATACTTTCCGTGGATGATCAAAAAATTGCGATGGCATGTCTCTGGACCATCTCTAGGGGTGAGTCCCAGACCGTCGCCAATTGTCCATCTGCGCAGCACTAGCGCGACGTAAAAACCCACCCAACCAGAAGATTACATGTCTGTCAAAGAAGTACCAACTTCAGTTTCACCAGAAAGTACAGCTTAAATAACGGTTGTTAACATAAAAATCCCCAGTATAAACTGTACAATAAGCATAACACTTCGGTTTGGTCCTAATCAATAGCAAGTAGAGGCTCAATCAGCGAGAGCTCTTTACTCACGATGCAACTTATCTCCAACTAACTACTATGGCAGAGTTGCGTACCCTTTATAATTTCTTACATTTCAGGAATTTTCAAGAATTACTCGAAATATTAGATTTAGAGCTTAGATAAAAAATATATAGTAAGCATAGTTCCCCCCCCCCCCCCAAATTTGCCATGAACATTGCCAAGGGGTGATAAAATCGCTAATAGGGCGTCAAATTCACCACCAAGAACAATTCTGCCCCCCCCCCCCCGGAGATGCTTTCTAGCAGGTTTTCAATGGAAAATGAGCTATTTTAAAGCCAGAACAAGGTAAAAATGCAGATAATTAGAATTTTATAGAATGGCAAAGCTTTTTTAGATGAAATTACTTAAATTTTCCGACTATTATTTACAAATTCGTAGTAATATATATATACCTTTTTTTTTTAGGTTTATACACATTTTAAAAATACATTTAAAAAATTTGAAGTAATTGGTAGAATTGAATACGGTTTGCGAAAAAATTATTCTCTTGAAGGGTGCTTTTTTATTGTTTGAAAAAAAAAAAAAAAAAAAAAAAAAAAAAGTTTAAATTTTCTTCAGCAGCGCGACGAGAATTATGCCAACCAAAGTTTAATAAATTTCACAGTTTGGCAATTAACAGCTAATTTCTTATTTTCTCTCCTATTTGTGCATGTATGACGTTTTAATTGTGATGCAGACTTGGCGGGGAAAGCGTTGTTCGTGGTGAAAATGATATACCTCAGCTAAGAATCACCGAAAAGATCTGCAGTTAGTCGTGCTAGCAAACGGTAATTTATTGAGACGGTGGACACAACGGATACGGTTTAAATGCCTGTAAACATTTGCATGCAAATGAATATACTTTTTCATGGAAATGCGTGATTTACTCACGTACAGCACCCTCTATCGACAAAAAATATATATATATATATATATATATATATATATATATATAACTACAATTTTTTTTATTACGAAACAATATTTCCATTCACAGTAATAACTTTATCGCAAACCGCATTCAATTCTACCAATTCCTTCAATTTTTAAAATGTCTACAGACTGATTGGACGCTCTATATATACAAAGAAAAATTTTAGAATGCTTGACAAGTAAGTATGGAATTTTTAAAAATATCCATTTTGCTGTAATAAATCAATAACAACTTTATAACTTTTTAAAAGTAATTTTCAGACTTTTATTTATGTATCTCTTTTTGTCCTAAACTAAAATATCATATTGAAAATAATTTAAGAAATCAATTTCAATCAAATCAATAAGTCGTATTTTGACATAAAAAATATTACATGAATAATGCATCCTACATAACCTTCTGTTTGTACGTTTTGTCCCAGGAAAATTGAATCCAAAACTCATAAAGATAAAACCAATAAATGGGGTAGAAGGCTTAAAGAACAATTGTGCTTTGCGAACTAATATCGATATTTACCTTGGATTAAATTGTAATTTTATTCATCAAATATAAATTCTGAGATTTTATCCGTGCAATTTTTTATAATATGACAAGAAAATTTATAACCTTTGTAAAATAAGATTGTATGAAAAAAGAAATTTCCTTATCAGCAACATTATTTAGTAATAAATATTGAAAAAAGTTTAAAAATTGTTTCATTCCTTCAAAGTTAAATTTGAAGCGTCTTAGCAATGCGGTGAAATTGAACTTCATTTTCATACCCATAAATGATATTATATTTAAACTGAAAGAATTTTCCAGTTGAATGTTTTACCATTTTAACGGCCCGCTTCACTTACCATCGCCGGAAGCCCGAGCCAATGTTATTCTATGGCAAAATTTTATTTAAAAATAACCTATTAACTAACGCATATTTTTAAATTCCGTTTTCACATTTTGCAAATTACCAACTGTTAAATTGACGGACCTTTAATATATATATATATATATATATATATATATATATATATTAATTATTAAAATTTTATTTTAAAATTGCAAAATGAAAAATTTCACATGTTGAAAATTTGTATTTTGCAGCTTCAAAATAAAATATAAAAATATTTAAAAATATTAAAAAAAAAAAAAAAAAAAAAAATGTCCGTCAATTTAACAGTTCGGAAGTTGCAGAATGTGAAAACAGAGTTAAAAAATATGTATTAGTTAATAACTTATTTGTAAATAAAATTTCCCATAGAATAACATTAGATTCGGCTTCCGCGGACGGGGAGTGAAGTGGGCCTTTAAAATGGAACTCATTCTAAACTATTTTTTATAATAATCTCCACCCCAGTTGCAAAACAAAAATCAATAATAACACAATAAAAATATAATAAATAAAATTATAAGATGAATAATTTAAGATAAAAAACTGTTTATAAACCATGTTTTTAAATTTTCTGTTGAAACATAGCTATAGAGCTAACTATATTTACACTTTATCAATGTGTATTGTTACGAAATTGCAAATAATTGTATTTATTTTTGTATAATTTTTTTCAAAGAGGCTTAGTAAGTTGAAAAAATGTGAATTTTCTGCATTTTCAGTTTTTTTTCGCGTTAAAATAGCTTAATTTCCCTTTTAAAACGCATTAAAAATTTCCAATAGGCAGGTAATGGATTTGGCGCTAAATTTGGTGCGTTTCTGCACTTGGCAACTTTTTGGAGACTTTCGGCAAGAAAATTCTTAATATCGATATTCCAAAGAGGGGGGTTCTAATGTGATTGGTTAAATAATTACGGGAAATTTGAATTAAAAAAAAAAAAAAAGTTTTAAAAATATAATATTAATCTTTTCCGAACAACATATATTTGCATCATGAACTTCAGTAGCATTTTATCAATGTGTAGAAAATCTTTAAAGTGATAATAACGTCAATTTTTTCCAGATGCATATTTTAACTTTTTACATTTTTTAACGCTAGCGTTTAATTAAATGGATTTATTTTTATGTCGAAAGAAAAGAAACAATTAAATTATATCTAATATTTTAATTACTATTTTTTTTTTATATTAGTAGCTTATTATTTTCATATTTTAATTAATTAAAAGAAAACTATTCGAAAATTCGAAAATTTAACGAAGTATTGTGTTGTCACCGGGTTCTGAGCTACTGTGATAGTTTCAAATGTCTACCTAGTAGGGAAGTTAGTTAAAAATAGATTGCAAGATTGGTGCCGGGCAAACAGACAAACAAACAAGAACAGAATTTAATAAAAACATGGTAAAAAACATTTTATATACCATGTTTTTAAATTTTCTGTTGAATCATAGCTGTAGACCCACATTAGCACTTTATGAATTTGTATAAAAATTTTTAAGTAATAAGGACATCAATATTTGTTAGATGCATAATTTAACTTTTTTGCACTTTTTTAAAGTTCACGTTTAATTAAATGTATTTATTTTTATATCAAAAGAAAATGAACTCGTAATTTTTTTGGCAACAATTAAATTATTGCTAATACTTTAATGGTTATTAGGAGGTTATTATTTTCATATTTTAATTAAAGAAAAGAAAACTAATTTAAAAATTCAAAAATCGGGCTTCGAAATATTGTGTTGTCATCGGGTTCTGAGTTATTCCGAAATTTTCAGATGTCTAGCTAGTAAGGAAATTTGTTAAAAATCAATTGCAAGATTTGTATCGGACAAACAAGAATAGAAGTTAATAAAAATATGGTAAAAATTGAAATTTCGATAGTAAAAAATAGGGTACACTACTGCCACTTAAGTTGTAGTTTTGCTGAAATATTTCTATTGAGGATTAGTTAAATAAAAATTTAAATGAAAAACACGTATAAAAAAATATTATATATATTACTAAAAATATTTTCCCATATGAGTCTTTAAAATGAAAGTTTTTGTAATGAATAAAGTATAATATTTTGTAATGAGAATAAAAGGGAAAAATATCCCCCAAAAGTACATAAATATGTGATTTACAGTATGTCTATTATATATATATATATATATTTCTAATATTAATACAGTGAAATATACACAAAAATATTTATTAACTGAATAAAAATTGAATGCATTATTGATTAAGTTTTTAAAAATTATTTAATGGCTGTTTTGATAGGTTATGCTTTTTAAACTACGAGAACATCAATAAAAAAAGGGGAAATTATATGTTTTTTTCTATATTTCACGAATCGTGGAATAACTGTTTGTGTAATAAGCATATGTGTGCAAACTTTGCATTTTATTAGTGGGAAATTATAAAAAAATAAATATATAAAAATGTATATTAAAAACAAATAGAAGAAGAATAGAATTAATACAAACTGTATAAACATATTTTAATTTTGTTTTTAAAGTACTCTTATAGTCAGTTTGTTGTAAATATAGATGTACCCATATGGGCTAATTTAAGGCGTTTTACAGGTGCTTATTCTAAAAATATCAGCACAATTCCTTTTTGATTATTTAAATTTATTTCACTGTATTTTTGTGTGAATGTAGATTATTCATTTCCATGAATTTTATGTTTTCTGTAGTAAATTTACAACTTTTCTCACTCTAGCAAATAGCGTGGCTAGTCGTTATTCCAGAATTATTTAGCTGATACTAGAGGGGCGAAAATGTATAATTGTATAAAGATTAACTTTTAACTTAATGCATTGTTACATATAAAAATGTGTGTAATAATACGCTTAAATACGTGTTGAAATATTTCGTAAATACGTATATTGTTAGAAACACACCACACACACACATACACACGCATATATATTTATATATTTAAATTTGCAAAAAAACATACTGAAAAAACAAGATGAAGTAAAAGATACCCATTACATTTTACTGTTTTCAGAATAAATTACGAATCCTTCTGAACAAATTTCTTTTTCGGGTTGTTTCATGAAAATTTAATTTTAAATGCGTCACAATCAATAAATTTAAATCACACATCTAAATTGAATTTAATGCTAATTGAATCATTATAGAGAAAATTGCACTCATTTAAAGGATACATAAATTTTTCTACTTAGAGTAATTCATATTTAATGGCATATAAGTGGAGCACTTTCTTGTTTTTCATCTCATGCTAACAAGTCATTACCAGATAAGACTTGATGCAAAATGTAAGCTAACGAGAGAAATAATAATAATAATAATAATAATAATAAAACGGAAACAATAATAATAATAATAAATTATAATTTGATGGACTGTATAATCTTAAAAGAAGCATACTTGTGATAATAAAAAGTTTATTTTCTTTTAGATCTAAGCAGTTTACCTAATTAATATTTACTTATACTACTGTTTTTTTTTTATTAAAAATAGAATATTAAAATTTTACAATGAAAAAATAATGTGTAAGATGTTACACGATTGAAGGAAATTTGCGTATGATATTTTAAATAATGACAAATAGGTGTAAAATTACAAAGTAAAATATGGGAGATTAATAAATACCTACTGGAATTTCAGAATGCTTGCAATTCATAACATTTATAATTTTTATTTATTTATTTCTGTTTCTTTTTTATGAAATACGTCTGAAATTAGCTTTATGAATTGAAATTTACAATTTACAATAATTCATGAAATTGTAGAGAATTTAGAGATAGGATGGTCGCTTAAATGTGTATATATATTATGTATTTGCATAAATTCGTGCGGTTTTTTATTGCTTCATTTCATAAAAATGCATCAAATCAAATGACAATTTTTAATCAAAGTACTCTCCATTACTTTCAAACCATTTGCCCATTTTTCGGGTAACAAATTTATACACGGCGATAGAAGCTCTCGTCTTTGGAGGCAATAAAATGATTCGCGTCCGCACGAACTTTTGCAAAGACCTAATATATATATATATATATATATATATATATATATATATAAGCTACTAATTTTTAACTCGTTTAGATTAACATTTAATATTTTCACTCTACATTACTTTTTTTTTAGGGAAGATGAAGACAAAATTTTTTTTCGCATATACCGAGCACCAGTTTTCAGATGTTTTTTTCCTTCGATATTTGAAGTCAGACAAATTGTCGTAATTTTAGACGTTTTGGATTATAAAAGCAATATATATTATGAATTTTGGGAAAATAAAATAATAGTGTAATAAAAATAACAATAAATGATTTAAAAAAAAAAATCATTAAGTATATAATAGATTGTTTTTAACATAAATACTATGTATCATGTTTTTGTTGTTTTTTATTACGAGTACCATTGTTTAACATTTAATTCTTAATTTAAATTGCTATATATTTCATATTTTTCCACTTATTCGTAATATGAAATCAGAAATGTTACAAAAATAATGTTATGCAAGCGAACAATCAGTGTCAAAAAATTGACGCCACTTTCCCGTACAACCCGATTTTGGCACACAGTAACTATTTCTTTTATACAAAATCAATTTTATATAAGTTGTTTTTGGGGAAAATAATCATTGTAAATGAAAAATGAACACTCAGAAATGAACTAACGAGATGCACTTTATAAAGCGCTTATTAGCAATAGTATGCTTTCACATGCTTTATATTAATTAAATACTAGCAGGCTATGTCTACTTCACTACTCACTATACGTATAAATAAATTCAAAAACTAAAATCATTCAATTTATCAAATGAAATTTGATTATTTGAAACAATTTATCAAATATCTATATCGCTTTATAAACCGAAAAGTAAAAGTAAATCCAATAAAATTACTGAAAACCTCGATTTGTGTCCCAACTGCGTTTGGCAGTGTCTTTCTTGTCAGTAGAATTTCGTGTACGCACACCATTGCTTACCTTTTAACTTCAGCTTGAGTCTGAATATAATAATTATATATATATACATAATTTAGTAAATCTAATTATGTATATGAGATATTTCTAAAAATGTGTATGATACAATTATAACTGAGTAAAATAATACTGCCTCAAATTATCCTAATTATTATTATTATTATTATTATTATTATTATTATTAATATTAATATTATTTGCAACTTAGATATGCGTCATTAATTTAAATTATTAAAAAAAAAAAAAAAAAAAAAAAAAAAAAAAAAACAGTTTATAAATATTATTTTATATAATTTAATACACGTTTTTATAGACAGATGAATAAAAATTGTCATTACTTTATTAATTTTAATTTAGTTTCTTCTTTATGTAGAACATATTTGATTCAAATTAGTTTTTGACCTCTAGTTTTCGAGATATTTGCATGTTTTGAGACGTCTTCAACACGATTTATGCATTCTTGGAAAATATCTTTCCACATGCGTATATATTTAAAATTTTGTTTTAATGTAAATTGAATGCTTATGTAGTCTAGGTACTGAAAAAGAAGTATAGTATATGGACTACTGTGTTGAGAATTAGAAATGGAAAATTGCACTAATCAGTGATTAATTTAATAGATAATTAGAATATAAATAAAAACATTGTACCGAAATTTCAAATGTTAGATCTTTTATTAATTAACAAACTGTTATTCTCTAATTAAAACTCTATTTAACCTTAAACATTTTGGAAATCAAATAATATTTACGTAGAAGTCAACTTTGATTAGTTATTTTCAGGCATTCTTCTGTTAGTGGATTTTCTGCAAATAAGTCCCAAATATTTAAAACCAAATGTACTCGAGAACATAAAAATTACAAGTAAGTTAGTTATATGATTTTTTTTTTTTTTTTAAATCTCGTAATTGAAAATAAATGATATATAATGCAAAAGGAATTTTGCTAATAGAACAGAAATATTTAATAATAACCGAAGATTTAAACAAAATAATTATAATTATATAACAGATAATAATTTCTGGTCAACATATAAGAAAAATACATTAATGATGTTAAGAAGAGACAAACCTAATGGGAACCGTCGTCAGTAAATTAAGTAGATATATTATAAGAAGAATCAGTTAATTTAATGACCTAATAGGAAGTTTATACACATTTTTATTGCTAATATTACTTACGTTATATTAATTATTTTCCTTACTTATATGGAACGTAGATATTTCCTTCTTGATATAATCAAGGAAATAATACCTACATTATATTTTATTCTTTTAACAAACTAAAGTAATATAGATTTTTTTTTTTTTTTAAATCAACTAGCGCATGATAAAAAAAATTAAGGATATTATATATATTGATATAACAGTAAATTATTTCCCAAACAAGTAAATGTCAAAAAACCATGATAGACAATAGAGAAAAAAAAAATCATAGTGCAAAAAATAAATAAAAATATAGTATGTCCTGAGATTACATAACTTTCTTATATATAACAGCATCCCTTACCGTTTAACAAGAACAAATTTTTAACCTTAGTTTCTAACAAAAAAAAATAAATAAATAATAATAATAATAATAATTCAACAACTCAGTTTGATGCAATTTCAACAAACAACTACTGAGATGTAGTAATATAGAAAAACTCAGATTGTGAGTTATAGCAAAGGCATTTGTTAGTAGATAAACACAAAAATTTAGCAGTCTATTTTTAAATGCCATCTGACATTTCTTTTTCATTTATTTATTCTGCTGAGATTTACAGATAATATTGCCGTAGACTCAAATCAGTATCATAGTAGTGTATTCTTTTAGGTAGGCACCCAAATTAAACCATCACAATCTTTTATAAGGCACCTCTTATAATTTAATATTTGTGAAATTATACAGATTAGAAGCTGGGTCATGGCGTTCCGTAAATGTGAAAAATGACAACACAAAATCGTTGCAAGTTAAAAGATTTGCATGATACTTTGATCGGCACTAATTTATTTTAAACTGCAACTAACAGCAAAATTGTATGGTATTTTACTCATTAGACTTTGAGCTAGACCAGCAATAAAAAATTGGTTGTGTAGATACTGGCAGATAATCAGATATTTCTTAAATCTTTTTAAATTTTTTTGAGAATATTTCAAAATGTGTGAATTTATAGAAAAGCAGAAGACAAAAATTTTGATAAATACAATACTAGCTTCAATGAATACAGATGAAATTATGTTTAATGAAATATTTCGCAAATTAATTGTTGTAAGTAGAAAAAACTATCATTTTCTATCAAGTCGAAAACAAGTTACACTGACAAAAATAATGTCTAAAATTTATTCATGTAAAAATAACACTTTCTAACATTCTGTCTATAAAATTCTTAATTAATACGCAGAAAACAATCATAATATGCAGAAAAACACATACATAATTGAAAATTGAGTTTCAGATAATTACATACTTAAAAGATTAAAAGACATTTATACCACGAAAAGGAAGTTATGTATAAAAAATTTAGTGAGTTACAGTTAGCTAAAGAAAAAAAAAAAATCATAGTGTAGATTAAAATATACTTTAAAAAAATACCTGTAATATTAAAGCCTACAGTAATGTACCTTTTTTTTTGTGTGTGTGTAATTATGTATATGGCATGTAAGTCAGAAATAATCTTTAAAATGTTAACATTTAAATTAGCTTCTTGGTGCACATATCTGTTAAAATTACCATTTGCCGTGTAAAGTAAACGATGTTTTACACTATATTAACAATACTAGAATGGAGATAAGCTTGTCAGAGCATAATTAAATACTTTTGTTTAGGTAATACTGCTGAGTTAAACATGCTGAGTAATGGATGAATGAGCAGAATATTTCTTACACACCGCAAAATATTAGGATCTGAAATAACTTATTGTTGTTTCCTAAAAGATGTCATTAAGGTGACTATGCCTCTAATTTCAGATGGTATCGCATCTACATGAAAGTATTAAGCTTGATCTTCAGCATATGTTAGTTCGCCCCAGTGTAAAAAACATTCTTTGTTTCCTTAGTTCTAAAAATGTCGAATTTTGTACCAAGTAAAGGGTATTTTCGGAGAATTTCATTGTACTATTATATTCAAAAGATATCTGCAACTGAAACACACATAATTTTTGTTCAGATTTACGGTATACTCTTTCGAAAACGGCATTCAGAGACTGTAAAAATATTTCAAAAATAGGGAATTTGGTACTGGAGATAAAGAAAGCTCTAGCACACCGAAAACTTGCTAGTACGAAGAATTCCAAGAATGCTATACTAGGCGAGGCGTTTTAAGCCCTCGGCGTGAGGTTTATTGCCACAACCCTCCCTCCCGCTCTTCGTCTTTTTTTAGTCAATTTTGTCTTTTTAATACGCTTTTATTAGCTTCACCTGTATGTGTGTTTGTATGTTTGTAACCGCTCTCGGAGCAAACAAAAAATCGATATTGTAAAAAAGGACTTTCCTTACGTGAACGCTGTGGCTGTGAGGTAAAGTTCCGCGCTACGAGCCTAAATGTCTACCGTTCGAGCCCAATCAGGGTAGATTTTTTAAAAATGGTTTTTGTTTAATTCTAAATTATTTTAATTAAAGATTTAAATGTATGTAAATGTTACGGTGTGTCACTCGCACGATTTTTTCTTACCTTGCATTTAAATACTAAGATAGATATTTTGTGCTTTTTAGTTCACATTTCTATAAAAGCGTGTTCTTTAACTTTTTAAAACTATAATATTATTATTTTTTTATTTCTTCTGGTGTCAAACGTTTTTTTTTTTTTTCGTTTTCCTCATATGCTTTTTCTGTGTACTTTTGACTGAAAATTTTTCCGTTTTTCAATGGGTTTTTAGCTTCCCCCCCCCCCCTCATTTTCTGCATTCTAAAGTGCGGTGGCTCCCACTCTACCCCGACACCGCCGAATCTTATACTAGTCGAGGCGTTTTAAGCCCTCAATGATAGGTTTACACTAGACAATAGCTAATACTAGATCTAGACACTATCTGAACTTGCAAAACCATTACAAAGAGACGGCACAACAGATTCAAAACGTTTAAAAGCATTAGGGATGATCCAAAATCACAGAGTGACCGTGTACCGTAATAAGAAACAAAAGAAAAATTAAATAAAAAAATAAATAAAAATAAAAATAAAAACAGTGATAATTTCTTCAAGGTCCTAATATATTAAATATAATAGTATTAGCTGATAAGTAAGTTGTATTTTAAAAGACTAGTTTTTTCATGATTTACATATTTTTCTTCAATGTACAAGATGTTAATATTTCTACTCTCTGTTAAAGAAAATTAATGCAGAGATATGAATAAAACAATTTTTTGAATGATGTAGATATCTTTTTTACACTAATAAAATTTCGAATTTAATACTATCGGTTTATTGCATTGTGCTGTCTTTAAAATGCAATAATCAGTAGACGATTTTATATGGTTATTTCCATTTTCTTATTTATTTTCTTTATTTATTTATGATTTTTTTTTTTTTTTGGTAAAAATTTAAGAAATAATTAATTTTCATGTATTAAAAATGTGCTTAAAATTATTATTGAATGAGTTTTAAGTATGGGTCATCATAACAGACCCTACTGTTTAAAACGGATTCCAGATTACTGCGGGGCAAGTATTTATAAATGGGGCTTCCAACCCAGCCCCTGAGAAAGACATACGGAAAACCAAACAATAAATAAGGGCTTTGAAGCAAAGTCTTATTCAAAGAAAAAATAAAACAATTTACTTTTTAAAATAAATTAATATTTAAAATTATCTATATTTTTTACTATTTTTCATCTATTGTGAAGTCTGATAAAAAATTAATAGAAAAAGTGACATTTAAAAAAACACTTTTAATTGCGTACTTTTCTTAGGTAATATGTTATAAAGACCATATAACATAAATTAATCTCAGTTATTTCCCTTTAACATAATGTACAGTAAATATAAAATTATCATACACTTCAAAAATTCCTTAGCAATTCTATCAAATTCATTAATTTTATTAATATTGCCTGCATGTGAATTATCCATGCAAAATCTAGACATTTCGCATGGTTGTACATTAAAAAGGTTATTTTGAAGTAATTAGATATAATTAAAATAATGAGGTTGCATTCAAAATACCTTAAGATACTTTATCACTTTACAGACTAAAATTCCTCGGTAAGAAAATATATATATCAACAATATAGTTGACAAAATTGTTGCTTAACAGGATAATTATACAATAATTTGGAACTGCCAACCATTAAAATTCTTCACGTAAAACGTTAAACAAAATTTATTTCTTTAATGACTATTTATGTGGCTATATATTTTGATTTAAAATATTTAAAACAAATACTATACAAAGTACAGTATTTTATTAAAAACGTATATGCACTAAATTGGTTAATTAATATTATAAAAATAATTTGTTAATTGTAGATTTAAAATTTAATTAAATGAAGGATGATGCGATCAATGTATACAAATACCAATCATGAAATATATAGTATAGAGGGAATGTATATAATGTCATATACACAGTATTATATATATATATATATATATATATATATATATATATATATAACTTCTCTACATAGATGTGTACTTTGTAAAAATGTTGCATATTTCTAATAATGTTTTACTTATTTGAATTTGTATTACAGAATATTACAAATCCATTACAGAATCCATTATTGTCAAGAAATGAAATGTCATAAACATATTACACTATCAGTTTATATTTCACATGATAAATGAATAAACTATAAATGAAACCTGAAGGGTAAATATTTAATTCTCACCAGAATTCTAAAATTTACAAAACATTTTGTAAATATTTATGAAACGTTTTGGAAATCTATTAGAGATGGTTTTCCCTAATGACTTTTATGCTTTCTGTTTCCGTGAATATACTTCATCTAGATTTCATAAATTATTTATTTTCGAACACTAAAGTTGCTTTAACATTCGGAAAATCTTTGCTTATTTTACATAATTTTGTTTTGTTCAAACTAATTTAAAGTCATCAACATGGTTATTTTGAATTATCATAATTTATTTCCACTTAACTCTTTATACAAATGACAAAAAAAATAAATAAATAAATAAATAAAATAAAATAAAATAAATAAATAATAATATTAATGTATGACAAATTTAACATCATTAAAGCGAAAATAATTAAAAATGCTTTTATCTTTTAGTAATGTTTGATAATACATTAAATAAACGATATTAAAAGAGTAATTACACTTAATATACTACAATTTAAATATCCTAAAAATAAATTAAAAGCTGTTTCTTTTTTCAAAATCGCATACGGTGTTATGCTTTACTTTTCAATGTTGCAATGTGATATTATTTTATTATTCATACATTCAAAATTGATCTTAAGTTGTATTTATTATTCAATGTTATTGATTTTATTTCGAATTTTCAAAGAACAACACTAAACCGCTAACATTAAACATTAAATTACATTCAAATTATGTAAAGATGCATTTAGAAACCTGGAATTATCATTACACGAACTTGTGCAGTTACTTTTTTCTTCCTCTTTTCTCTACAAAACTGGAGATCAATAATAGAGAAATTTATGAACTGTCAGGTAAATTATACATGAGAGAATATGAATGGAAGGTATTTATGCATTACGATTGCATATTTTAAAAATTGTATTATATGGAAAGATACATGAAATTTCACACGGGGCACAAAATTTAAAGCAATAATTATAATTTAAAAATTATATATTAGAATTGTTTTACAGATGGTTTAAAAAATGAAGTGTTTATTAGTATGTTATTATACTAAGTTATTATACTTAAATAACAGCAAAATAATTCTAATATTTAATATCCCAAATATATATATGTATGTGTGTGCGTGTGTATTTATTTTTAATATATTTTTTTCATTTTATTTTTTTATTTTTTGTGACCGGTATAACATTTAACCCTTGATTTCCCTTTCAGTAAAAATGACTATTTTTTGGCAAATGTCACAGTTCGGGGATGTGAAAAAAAAAAAAAAAAAACTTTTTACGAACTTTTATCGTGCACAACAGCTATGACGGTGGTATAAAATACATTTTTTTTTTTTTAATTGAATAAAATCGTCCGATCGACCCGAATACAGTGATATGCTTAGACGAAATGATATTACCAGTCTTTTCGTTTCGGAAATGTACTGCACACGCGGTGTGAAAATGGGTTAAATTGTCGCAGAAAGTAGTGTAGGATAGCTACACTCTTTGCAACAATGAGTGTAACAATCGTGAACAACGACAGATTAGATCCGAAAACAAAAAAAACTTTCATATTGAAAAAGAAATTTACTAATGTTAAATGTGTTTTCTAATAACTTAACGTAAGTTTTTCATCTTATCAGGTGTTACTATTATTTATTTATTTATTTTAATTTCCTTTAATTCCTTTTAAATTTCTTTAATTTTTATGATTTTTTAAATTATTAAATTTCAATATTCATTCTAAATACAAAAATATTTTATTACAAAACCTTACAAAAATATCATTTCAGTGTAAACATTATTATTAACAATTTTATTGCAGTTATAACTAAATGCAATTTCTCCCTAATCATGTGCGCATTTACATCTACTGTATAAGGAGAGATTGCACAAAATAACACTCTTGGTTTTATTACAGCTGTTTCTTTAAATTATAGTATAACAACAAAATAGCAATGGTAATGCGTAGAAAACGAATGAACTCAAAATTTTTTTGCAATAGTTCAACAAAAAATTACACACACATATACATATCTATCTATCTATCTATCTATATATATATATATATATACATGGTGGTTATAATTAAACTACCCTTATAAACAGCAACCTATAACGCAAAGGGGTTAATGGAATGCAACGAAATCTGGTATATAGACTATATATGAGATGTGCTCACGGAATTTCGAAAAAAAAAAAAAAAAACTTCCAAAATGTTCACGAGAGGGCGCCTTTTACGGAACAACATTAAATTAACACAATAAGAGGCCAAAACGTGACACAGAAACAATAGTAATAAACCAGAAAAAGAATTATGGGTAATATCATGTAAAACCAGGAAAAACTGTCAGTTCTAGGGAAAACATGTCGAGATCCGCATGCTTGCGAAGAAGAGAAAGCTTTATGCAAAACACGTTTGCAGACGGCAAACGTTTGTGATTAGAAACTAGTCAATAAATGTTAATATTGTTTCTGTATTCTGTTTTTGTCATTTATTGTGTTAAAAATAATGTTTTACCAAAAAAGGCACTCTCTGGTGGATATTTTGAAACTAATATATATATATATATATATATATATATATATATATATATTTCGAAATTCCGTAAGCGCATCTTGTGTATAGTCTATATATCACATTTCGTTGATTTCCGTTCACCCGTTTGGGCTGTAGTATGCTGTTTATATTGTAATTATAAATACAACAAAATTGTATATATAATTCTGTAGAATTGTACGCAAACTCTACTAGTTTCACCATAAATATTGGGATAACAACAATAAAAGTTACAATGCATTGCACGTATTTTTTTCAGTTATTTTTAGTATCAAAATCATAACATAATATATATTACTCTTTTCCGATCTTGATTGTTTATTACGATATCAGTACCAAATATTAATGTATACACAATTTAATAATTCTTTGAAAAAAACAATTAATGTATAGGCAAATAGAAATCTTTAAAATGCAGTTCTGAATTTCTATAAAAAATAAATGAATTTTATTATCTTTCAATTACTAATGTAATTATTTACATCCTTTTTGTTTATTGAGTAAGAGGCAAAAATATTTAAAAGAAAAAAGTAATTTATTGTATGAGTCTGGCTATGTAATAGCCAGATACTGTTATTTTCAATCAAGTGAAAGCAAGAAATTTTTAATTAATTTATATCATAGTGCATATTTTTTAATGATATTTTAAAAACCAACAGCATAGTTCTAATTCAAATAACTTTCCTTTTCTCCCATGAAGGATGTGCCAGGTATTCTGTGTGTTTAATAAATTAAGATTAATTAGGAAACACGTAAAAGCGTTTAATTCTTAACGCCAGCAACCTTTCAATTTTAGCCCACCCTCGCAACACGCCCCTCTTTCTTTTTCCTGCTTCTTAAAATTACCTTCAAGTAGCACAGTTATCATGAAAAAAAAAATATATATATATCTTTCATTCAAAGGCTGAAAAAAATAAAACAGTATAATTAAAAATTAACAAATTATATTTTTTAATAGTTTATTTTAGTTTTACAAGATTTTTCGGGAGAATAACCTTATTAAAGTTCTACTATTAAAGTAAATCATAATTTTTAACAAGGACTTCTTTCTTCTTCGCTTCTCCAATCAAGTCCCCATTCATCTTTATTTGGACAACTCAGCTTAGAGATGCAATGGCGTTTATATCCGTCCTCGCAGGTGCATGCTCCAGATCCAAACCAAGGACAGCTGCACCTATGCCGTTTACCATAACACTGACAATCATCCTTATTTCCGTCACACACAGCACCGTACGGTAAGCTCGTAGGTCCACCTGTGCGTCCACTGAAATAAAAATCGACAAAATTTAATGGTATTTTGTTAACAAAATTTAAAATTTTAATAAGATTTTTTAGATATTTCTCCCTTTTTCTTGGTAAAATAAGAAAAGGGTGTAGAATAGGTAAATCAGTAAAAAATTTAGTTTTTTTTTTTTTTTTTTTTTTTTAATGATTCTTCAGCTTTCAACAATTTTCTCATTATAAAATTGGTTATAGCAGCTGAGTTCATTAATGTATCACACTGAGATGATTATATATATATATATATATATATACATATATATATATATATATATATACATATATATATATATATATCCCAATAAAAAAAAAATGTAAAAGTTATCTCCATTTGTTCCCACGTGGGGTAATTTGAATGTATGTCTATGAACCCTATTCAGATTGATGTTAAGAATGTGGGATTAAGTGGTTCTCAAACAACAATTAAAGAAAACATACTTTCATTTAAAAAAGTAAAAAATAAAATAAAACAAATAAGGCTTCAAAAAATGCGTTTAAAAATAAAAATGCCAGTTCTGATTTTTTTTTTTTTTTTTTTTTTTATGTGTGTGTGTGTATACAGATCTCCTTATTAAAGACATAAAGTAGTAAATAGTTTATACAGCTAAAAGTTACTAACTAGTAGACATGGACTAAGAGAAACAAACCCATAAAAAAAAAAAAAAAAAAAAAAAAAAAAACTTTAGATAATTTTTACTTTCTTCTATATTCAATAGAAGAAAGTATTGGATTCGTAAAAATTTTCGACCTCGGGTTTTTGATGGATTTACACGTTTTGAGAGCTGTAGAACACGATTTGTCCATTTTTAGAAATGTCTGTCTGTCTGTCAGCCTGTCTGTATATGTGTGTGTGACAAAATTTTGTGGCAACTGTATCTCAGGAACTACTGCACAGAATTTCACACACGTTGGTATGTAGTAGCACCTTGACATAAATTAGTGCCTATCAACTTTTGGTAAAAATTGCCTTACAGGTTGCATTGCCATCCCGCTTAATCTAAATTTTTAACATAGTGATATAGGAAAAAATTTTGTATAAAAAGATTATTTTTTAGTAATCATTATGAAATTTAGAATGATTATTTATTATTGAGATAGTGAACAGATAAAAAAAAATTGTATGTGTAGGAGCCTCGCCATCCCCCCTGGGCGGGAAGTCCCCCCTCGAAGGGAGTAAATTTTCAAGATGGGTATCTTTCGAAAGGTCTCGTTAATACCTTTAAAATAAATGGTTGAACTATGAATCTGTGATAATTTAAAACAAAGTTATGGATTTTTTTTTCACTTTTGACGAAGAAAAAAATCGTATTTTTCTTCCTTTATCTTCTCTCTTTTTTTTTTTTTTTTTTTTTTTTTTTACGAAATTTAACCAATTTTGGTATTTAGTTAGCCCCTGACATAAGCTGGTGCTGATTAGATTTGGGGATCAATCGCTCAACAGGTGGCGCTGTGATCGTATTTTTTCTAAATTTTTAACATGGCAGAATAGGACAAAATTCCGTATAAATGTACATAATGAGAGTTATTCTTAACCTGCGATTGTAAAATTAATATGAATTATTGATAATAGTAGTAGTTAATTAGTAAAAAACGTTTGTGCATGTGGGGGCACCACTTCCTCATCCTGGGGGGAAGTACCCCGGGGGGGTAAATTTTCAAGATGGGTATCTTTCAAAAGGTCTCGTCAATACCTTAAAAACGAATGGTTAAAATGTGACAATTTAAAACAAAGTTATCGACTTTTTTAACTTTTAACGAAAAAAAAAAAAAAAAAACTTGGGGGAAAAATCGTTTTTTTTTAAACTGTTATTGAGTGAATTTGTATAGGAAATTATAGAAGGAAGTCTTGTGGTGGCCACAACATACTAGTTAGTAGATGCCTTTAAAATTTCACAAAATGACACACACAATGACTTCTCTTCTTGACTGCTTTGACGAAAGATATTCTCACCGAGCAAGAATGACCGCTAAGGGTGCAAGAGTTTCTTTCTGTCTCAAGACTGAATTCTTATATCAGTACTTTTAATCAACAATTTCTATCATATTTCTGCAGTAACTTATAACGACTAAATATTATAGAAATTATTGAAAATGAATACTGGCGTCAATGTTTCGTCTTGAGATGACCTGAACATACTAAGTAAATTTATTATTTTAAAATTTGGGAAATTACGTATTAAAAGAATATTTTAAAAATGCAATGGTAGGCATTTTAAACCTATATGAGCTCTTAAACAAATATCACAGCTGTTCACGTTTGTTATACAACAGTGACTTTACTTTACTGAAGTCCCCTTTAGTAAGACGGCTTCTCCAAAAAGACTCTTGATAAATGTCCAAATTAAGCTAAGTGATCAAAGAAAATGCTTTAAGCAAGTTGTTTATAACAGTTAGAAATAATTTCAAATAAAAATATATTTAAAAGAAAAAGAACTTATAAAGTTCCATAAATTTCTTCGCATGGAGCAATTTTGAGGTAAAATTTTAAGTTGTCATGGAATCACAGCGACATTCATTCTTGGACAACTCTCTTTTGAGGAAATAACTGCACGTGGTCCTATCACATGTCTTGTTATGGGCCGTCGATCTCATGACACGCTGCAGACGTTTGTTGTACCATAACTAAGGCTCCTATATATGTGCTGTTTTTGTTATTATTATTTTTTTTCCTGTTATTTATGCATGTTATTAAACCTACATTAGTGTATAATTTAAAATAACTACATAAAAGTTATTTTATAAAATACATTTCATTATAGTTTAGTATTAAAATATAAACATGTAACAGAAAATATGAGTTTTAATATTACACTTACTCTCTTCTTTCTTCCTCGTTTACATCATGCGCAGCTGAAGATATATCTGTAAATTTAAAATGATATGTACGGTTACATAATTTTAAAAAAATTGCAAATTAAACATTTTAAAAAAAGGTGTTTATTCGGTTGCTTAATTTTAGAAAGTTATAACAATTTTAATTATAAATAATATTTTTGATAAAAATATTATATGCCCATAAATATTCTCTTTACATATTTTTGAATATCTATTTATTTATTTATTTATTTCAACTGTTTATGCAAATAAGCATTACTTTTGCATGATATTCGCAAAATAAATCTTTTCACACTTAATCTTCACTTATCAAGTCTTTTCTTTTCATATATATATATATATATATATATATATATATATATATATATATATATATATAAAACAGTTTCCAGGAATTTTTACTAATTATATTTATTATAAAAGTGCTTAAAATTTATTAAATATTCATCATTAGTATTAATGTAAAAAAATACCGTGGCTGCTATACTTTATCTTCCCTTGAAATTAACCGTGTAAAATTGCGATGGCATGTCTCTGGCACATAACTAGTTTTGAATTCCTGACCTTAGTCAATAGCCCATTAAACAAATATAGTGCGGAGTTAAGCAACCAAATGAAATATAAAGTATTATGATTTAATAATAATAATAATATTTATAAAAATGATTAATTTGCTTAGATTATAATAACAATTTTAGACTACATTGTTTTAGTAATAGACCATAATTATTTTTTTAAATTATTAGATAATTTCTAAAATTTAAACAATGAATTTTTATTATGTAATAGAGTAATAAAATAAAAATGACTCAGCATTGAATAACAATTGAATAATTAATTCATAAATTAATTTCATTTTATTTCATTATATTTCACTTGAAAAGTTTAGACATTTAAGATAAACATGAATAGAGATATGAAAAAAAAAAAAAAAAAAAAAAAAAAAAACTATAAATGTAGATATTGCTACATAAAATGAGGCCTATACACATTTGTCTAAATTTATTTTTGGATTTCAAAAACAAGATTTTAGGTTTGAATTAAAAGAGTGATGGCAATATTAATCAATATATTGAAATCAGTATCAAATACAAAGAAATGATAATTAATGAAGATTTTTTTCTATAAAAATATATAAAATTCTATATAAAAACTTTCTATAAACTACTAATAATAAATCATTAGTATTAATCCTACAAAAGTGTTTTTTTTTTTTTTTTTTTTTTTTTTTTTTGGTAACTTAAAAAAAAAAAAAAAAAAAAAAAAAAAAAAAAAATCTGTTTTAAGTTAAATTGAAAAGAATTTTAATGAATATGGCTGTATAATGCAGGCGACGGAATATCCTGAATTGTAAATAACGTTATATTTAATTGCATATATTCCATTAGTTAATCCCCCATATTCTTAAAAAATGTAAATAAATAAATTTGTTATAATATGGCTGTTTCTTAAAATATACAACGCTTCAACACCGTAGTATTGTATATCAGTTAAAGGAGATCATATGCAATAATGATGATAAAGGAATATTAAGACTTCTGAAAAATCTTCTATTCAGCTAACAAAATGTTAATTTAAAAAAAAATGAGGAATAATTTTGACACAAAAACATTTATTATGCATGTGAAACTAAGCTTCAGAAAATGTAAAAAGACATCAGGTAATGTGGTCGCCAAAATCTACCGTTATTTTTTTAACATGTCTGTTTCCCACGGCTATCTAACTCTTGATAATTAAAAAAAAGAAAAAAACTAATCTTAAACAAAACACAGAGTGGAACGTCATTAATGTGATTCTCAAGTGGGATAAAAAATCATCCATGTTATCAGTAGTTCATGTTATCAGTAACTAATCTTCATATAACTAAACTAATCTTCATCTTTAATTAAACAAAAATAATCTTAAAATCTTATTTTTGTAAAAAAACAAACAATATAACTAAAGTATTTTTCAGTTTGAAATTTAGAAAACTGTTAAAAAATGTTAGAAGAAAATTTAAAAATAATTTGAAAGGAAAATAAAACACGTAAGGCAACAAAATTGGTTATTGTATAGAATATTTTATTTATATATTCAACCTAATAAAGCACAAATATATTGCTCCAGTTTAATTATAAGCGTAGTTAATACACTGGTCAATAAAATTTAAGGATCAGCCCGTTTTCTCTTTCTCTTCTTTTGCACATAATTTTTAAACAAATAAACATATGAACATAAAATTTGGATGGCCTGTTCATTATCATATTATTAACCGAATCTTATGTAATTTTAGCATAAGAATAATTTTTAAGCTAATAAATATTCAGTTTTCTCTCAAAAGTAAGCTTTAAAAAAAAATGAAAAATTTCAATAATTTTAGTAAAGAACACTTAATGAAAAATGGTCATAAGGATGCCTTACATATAGGTAAAGACGCACACGCGTTCCTTTGTTAGATTACAACCAAATCTTTCTACCTGCATTCATTTTCTGTTTCTTCTTTTTCCTTCTTCTTTTCGCATGTGAATAACTTTTTTAAAAATATGCATACAAACATGAAAATTGGATAAGATGTTCATTATACAATTATTTTTCGACATCATTATTATTCTAGTGCTGAGTATAGTTTACAAATTTGTAATTATATATTTTTAAAAAGTTCATTATAAAAGTAAAAGAAAAGTTAATACAAAAAAAAAATCGAGATTTAGTTTAACATTTCAAGGTATGAGTGTCTTTACCTATTTCTAATGCATCCTTAACACCACTTTTCATTATGTGTTCTTTCCTAAATTTGTTGAAATTTTTCTTTTTTTCCAAAGCTTACTTTTGCGACAAAAATGAATATTTATTAGCTTAAAAATTATTCTTATGCTAAAATTACATGAGATTCGGTTAATAATATGATAATGAACAGGCCATCCAAATTTTATGTTCATATGTTTATTTGTTTAAAAATTATGTGCAAAAGAAGAGAAAGAGAAAACGGGCTGATCCTTAAAATTTTTTGACCAGTGTATTTAAAAACAATGTATAACTGTTTGAATAAGTTTCAGAAACGAAAATTATTTATTTAAATCTTATTGCTCAGTTTTTGTTGATGAAGAAAATTGAAAACTTGCAATTTAATATTTTATTGAATTTAATATTGTACTAATGTAGTCTGTATAATTCCAAATCCCTACATAATTTTTTTAATTATTACTTAACTTTTTATCTTTTCCGTGTCACCATTCTTTCCATCCTTAGAATAATCTCAAAATTAGTATAATAAATAATCTTATCATTTTACCCATAATGCATTTTGTTACAAATTTGTAAATTAGTAAAAAAAAAATCCGTAATAGCTATTTCAATTTCATCCTTTCTGAAAGGTAACTTGAATAAACACCTCAGGTGTCCTAAGAAATAGATAGATAGATAGATAGATAGATAGAGAGAGAGAGATAGATGGCTATAAGGTATTAAAAATTTTATATTTTATACTTTAAAAAATGTGTGGGTTTTATTAAAACTCGAGTGAATACAAGCTAGGACCTAAAATAAAAACCTTCACGCAGGACATTGTCCCCCCCCCCCCATCCAAACCAATCTCCCTGGCGTATACAATGAAACCTATTCCTTTCACCAAAACTCCTTAAAAACTGTGCAACTTTTAAGATATATTAATGTTTCTGTGTCGCAGTTGTGTAATTTTGACAAATATCTACTTTTTTAGATTCTAGCAGTGTGCAGACAGTGGGTAATCAAATTAATATATATATATATATATATATTTTTTTTTTTTGACATTTCTTCGAATTAAAAAAAAAAAAAAATATATATATATATATAGGTGTGATGGTCTTGAACTTTAGATACCAAATAACATTTAAAACTGAAATTTTTCACAATCGATTTAGTCCAGACTGCAATACGGGGATAAAAAACGAATTGAAGAAAATCACGAATACTTTGGATCACCCTGCATCATAAACAGCTACAAATGACTTGTAACTGTAATGCAATGCTGCACATACCATATACAATATATATATATATATATATATATATATATATATAATGTAGGAATTGCACAATTATACATTTTTTTTTTTTTAAATAAATAGTATTTTAGAAAGATTTTTGCTTATAACAAAAATGGATTGTCATTAATTTTTAAAAAACTTGTAGAAAAATTGACAAAATGTTAGAGAAACATTGTTCTGAATCATAAAATTCTAACTTTTAATATTAACTGAGATGTGAACTTTTATAATAAATGTAGTAAATATAATTATATTTATAGTAAATATTACGTGCGGAGAATAGAAAATTGCTACATAGATTGAATGTTAGATATGTTGGACAACGTAACTCAAATCTTCATTTATATAGAGTAAAAATTAAGTAAATTATCATCAAAAGAGCTAGTGAGATTTCAGGTGTTTTACAGAGTTGAAATTCCATAAGTAGTCTTTCACATGCTACGTATTTAATTTAAAGATCCATTTATTTTAATCACGTTGCGGAGTTTTTTTTTTTTTTTTTTTTTTTTTTTTTTTCTCAATGTGAAAAACCTATTATGTACACACAAACATTAGTAAATAAATAAAAACATGCTAGAGTTTCAAACATTTCTTCAAAAGTTGAAAAAATTTCAAATTATTTCAAATATATTATTAGTTTTAAGAAGCGGCAAAATGGTTTACTGAAATTTAAATAAATGGGATTATTTTTATGACTAGAAAGAAATTTAAAAAGAAATTTACTAATGTTAAATGTGTTTTCTAATAACTTAACGTAAGTTTTTCATCTTATCAGGTGTTACTATTATTTATTTATTTATTTTAATTTCCTTTAATTCCTTTTAAATTTCTTTAATTTTTATGATTTTTTAAATTATTAAATTTCAATATTCATTCTAAATACAAAAATATTTTATTACAAAACCTTACAAAAATATCATTTCAGTGTAAACATTATTATTAACAATTTTATTGCAGTTATAACTAAATGCAATTTCTCCCTAATCATGTGCGCATTTACATCTACTGTATAAGGAGAGATTGCACAAAATAACACTCTTGGTTTTATTACAGCTGTTTCTTTAAATTATAGTATAACAAAAAAATAGCAATGGTAATGCATAGAAAACGAATGAACTCAAAATTTTTTTGCAATAGTTCAACAAAAAATTACACACACATATGCATATCTATCTATCTATCTATATATATATATATATATATATACATGGTGGTTATAATTAAACTACCCTTATAAACAGCAACCTATAACGCAAAGGGGTTAATGGAATGCAACGAAATCTGGTATATAGACTATATATGAGATGTGCTCACGGAATTTCGAAAAAAAAAAAAAAACTTCCAAAATGTTCACGAGAGGGCGCCTTTTACGAAACAACATTAAATTAACACAATAAGAGGCCAAAACGTGACACAGAAACAATAGTAATAAACCAGAAAAAGAATTATGGGTAATATCATGTAAAACCAGGAAAAACTGTCAGTTCTAGGGAAAACATGTCGAGATCCGCATGCTTGCGAAGAAGAGAAAGCTTTATGCAAAACAAGTTTGCAGACGGCAAACGTTTGTGATTAGAAACTAGTCAATAAATGTTAATATTGTTTCTGTATTCTGTTTTTGTCATTTATTGTGTTAAAAATAATGTTTTACCAAAAAAGGCACTCTCTGGTGGATATTTTGAAACTAATATATATATATATATATATATATATATATATATTTTTTTTTTTCGAAATTCCGTAAGCGCATCTTGTGTATAGTCTATATATCACATTTCGTTGATTTCCGTTCACCCGTTTGGGCTGTAGTATGCTGTTTATATTGTAATTATAAATACAACAAAATTGTATATATAATTCTGTAGAATTGTACGCAAACTCTACTAGTTTCACCATAAATATTGGGATAACAACAATAAAAGTTACAATGCATTGCACGTATTTTTTTCAGTTATTTTTAGTATCAAAATCATAACATAATATATATTACTCTTTTCCGATCTTGATTGTTTATTACGATATCAGTACCAAATATTAATGTATACACAATTTAATAATTCTTTGAAAAAAACAATTAATGTATAGGCAAATAGAAATCTTTAAAATGCAGTTCTGAATTTCTATAAAAAATAAATGAATTTTATTATCTTTCAATTACTAATGTAATTATTTACATCCTTTTTGTTTATTGAGTAAGAGGCAAAAATATTTAAAAGAAAAAAGTAATTTATTGTATGAGTCTGGCTATGTAATAGCCAGATACTGTTATTTTCAATCAAGTGAAAGCAAGAAATTTTTAATTAATTTATATCATAGTGCATATTTTTTAATGATATTTTAAAAACCAACAGCATAGTTCTAATTCGAATAACTTTCCTTTTCTCCCATGAAGGATGTGCCAGGTATTCTGTGTGTTTAATAAATTAAGATTAATTAGGAAACACGTAAAAGCGTTTAATTCTTAACGCCAGCAACCTTTCAATTTTAGCCCACCCTCGCAACACGCCCCTCTTTCTTTTTCCTGCTTCTTAAAATTACCTTCAAGTAGCACAGTTATCATGAAAAAAAAAAAAAAAAAATATCTTTCATTCAAAGGCTGAAAAAAATAAAACAGTATAATTAAAAATTAACAAATTATATTTTTTAATAGTTTATTTTAGTTTTACAAGATTTTTCGGGAGAATAACTTTATTAAAGTTCTACTATTAAAGTAAATCATAATTTTTAACAAGGACTTCTTTCTTCTTCGCTTCTCCAATCAAGTCCCCATTCATCTTTATTTGGACAACTCAGCTTAGAGATGCAATGGCGTTTATATCCGTCCTCGCAGGTGCATGCTCCAGATCCAAACCAAGGACAGCTGCACCTATGCCGTTTACCATAACACTGACAATCATCCTTATTTCCGTCACACACAGCACCGTACGGTAAGCTCGTAGGTCCACCTGTGCGTCCACTGAAATAAAAATCGACAAAATTTAATGGTATTTTGTTAACAAAATTTAAAATTTTAATAAGATTTTTTAGATATTTCTCCCTTTTTCTTGGTAAAATAAGAAAAGGGTGTAGAATAGGTAAATCGGTAAAAAATTTAGTTTTTTTTTTTTTTTTTTTTTTTTTTTTTTTTTAATGATTCTTCAGCTTTCAACAATTTTCTCATTATAAAATTGGTTATAGCAGCTGAGTTCATTAATGTATCACACTGAGATGATTATATATATATATATATACATATATATATATATATATCCCAATAAAAAAAAAATGTAAAAGTTATCTCCATTTGTTCCCACGTGGGGTAATTTGAATGTATGTCTATGAACCCTATTCAGATTGATGTTAAGAATGTGGGATTAAGTGGTTCTCAAACAACAATTAAAGAAAACATACTTTCATTTAAAAAAGTAAAAAATAAAATAAAACAAATAAGGCTTCAAAAAATGCGTTTAAAAATAAAAATGCCAGTTCTGATTTTTTTTTTTTTATGTGTGTGTGTGTATACAGATCTCCTTATTAAAGACATAAAGTAGTAAATAGTTTATACAGCTAAAAGTTACTAACTAGTAGACATGGACTAAGAGAAACAAACCCATAAAAAAAAAAAAAAAAAAACTTTAGATAATTTTTACTTTCTTCTATATTCAATAGAAGAAATTATTGGATTCGTAAAAATTTTCGACCTCGGGTTTTTGATGGATTTACACGTTTTGAGAGCTGTAGAACACGATTTGTCCATTTTTAGAAATGTCTGTCTGTCTGTCAGCCTGTCTGTATATGTGTGTGTGACAAAATTTTGTGGCAACTGTATCTCAGGAACTACTGCACAGAATTTCACACACGTTGGTATGTAGTAGCACCTTGACATAAATTAGTGCCTATCAACTTTTGGTAAAAATTGCCTTACAGGTTGCATTGCCATCCCGCTTAATCTAAATTTTTAACATAGTGATATAGGAAAAAATTTTGTATAAAAAGATTATTTTTTAGTAATCATTATGAAATTTAGAATGATTATTTATTATTGAGATAGTGAACAGATAAAAAAAAATTGTATGTGTAGGAGCCTCGCCATCCCCCCTGGGCGGGAAGTCCCCCCTCGAAGGGAGTAAATTTTCAAGATGGGTATCTTTCGAAAGGTCTCGTTAATACCTTTAAAATAAATGGTTGAACTATGAATCTGTGATAATTTAAAACAAAGTTATGGATTTTTTTTTCACTTTTGACGAAGAAAAAAATCGTATTTTTCTTCCTTTATCTTCTCTTTTTTTTTTTTTTTTTTTTTTACGAAATTTAACCAATTTTGGTATTTAGTTAGCCCCTGACATAAGCTGGTGCTGATTAGATTTGGGGATCAATCGCTCAACAGGTGGCGCTGTGATCGTATTTTTTCTAAATTTTTAACATGGCAGAATAGGACAAAATTCCGTATAAATGTACATAATGAGAGTTATTCTTAACCTGCGATTGTAAAATTAATATGAATTATTGATAATAGTAGTAGTTAATTAGTAAAAAACGTTTGTGCATGTGGGGGCACCACTTCCTCATCCTGGGGGGAAGTACCCCGGGGGGGGTAAATTTTCAAGATGGGTATCTTTCAAAAGGTCTCGTCAATACCTTAAAAACGAATGGTTGAAATGTGACAATTTAAAACAAAGTTATCGACTTTTTTAACTTTTAACGAAAAAAAAAAAAAAAAAAAAAACTTGGGGGAAAAATCGTTTTTTTTTAAACTGTTATTGAGTGAATTTGTATAGGAAATTATAGAAGGAAGTCTTGTGGTGGCCACAACATACTAGTTAGTAGATGCCTTTAAAATTTCACAAAATGACACACACAATGACTTCTCTTCTTGACTGCTTTGACGAAAGATATTCTCACCGAGCAAGAATGACCGCTAAGGGTGCAAGAGTTTCTTTCTGTCTCAAGACTGAATTCTTATATCAGTACTTTTAATCAACAATTTCTATCATATTTCTGCAGTAACTTATAACGACTAAATATTATAGAAATTATTGAAAATGAATACTGGCGTCAATGTTTCGTCTTGAGATGACCTGAACATACTAAGTAAATTTATTATTTTAAAATTTGGGAAATTACGTATTAAAAGAATATTTTAAAAATGCAATGGTAGGCATTTTAAACCTATATGAGCTCTTAAACAAATATCACAGCTGTTCACGTTTGTTATACAACAGTGACTTTACTTTACTGAAGTCCCCTTTAGTAAGACGGCTTCTCCAAAAAGACTCTTGATAAATGTCCAAATTAAGCTAAGTGATCAAAGAAAATGCTTTAAGCAAGTTGTTTATAACAGTTAGAAATAATTTCAAATAAAAATATATTTAAAAGAAAAAGAACTTATAAAGTTCCATAAATTTCTTCGCATGGAGCAATTTTGAGGTAAAATTTTAAGTTGTCATGGATTCACAGCGACATTCATCCTTGGACAACTCTCTTTTGAGGAAATAACTGCACGTGGTCCTATCACATGTCTTGTTATGGGCCGTCGATCTCATGACACGCTGCAGACGTTTGTTGTACCATAACTAAGGCTCCTATATATGTGCTGTTTTTGTTATTATTATTTTTTTTCCTGTTATTTATGCATGTTATTAAACCTACATTAGTGTATAATATAAAATAACTACATAAAAGTTATTTTATAAAATACATTTCATTATAGTTTAGTATTAAAATATAAACATGTAACAGAAAATATGAGTTTTAATATTACACTTACTCTCTTCTTTCTTCCTCGTTTACATCATGCGCAGCTGAAGATATATCTGTAAATTTAAAATGATATGTACGGTTACATAATTTTAAAAAAATTGCAAATTAAACATTTTAAAAAAAGGTGTTTATTCGGTTGCTTCATTTTAGAAAGTTATAACAATTTTAATTATAAATAATATTTTTGATAAAAATATTATATGCCCATAAATATTCTCTTTACATATTTTTGAATATCTATTTATTTATTTATTTATTTCAACTGTTTATGCAAATAAGCATTACTTTTGCATGATATTCGCAAAATAAATCTTTTCACACTTAATCTTCACTTATCAAGTCTTTTCTTTTCATATATATATATATATATATATATATATATATATATATATATATATAAAACAGTTTCCAGGCATTTTTACTAATTATATTTATTATAAAAGTGCTTAAAATTTATTAAATATTCATCATTAGTATTAATGTAAAAAAATACCGTGGCTGCTATACTTTATCTTCCCTTGAAATTAACCGTGTAAAATTGCGATGGCATGTCTCTGGCACATAACTAGTTTTGAATTCCTGACCTTAGTCAATAGCCCATTAAACAAATATAGTGCGGAGTTAAGCAACCAAATGAAATATAAAGTATTATGATTTAATAATAATAATAATATTTATAAAAATGATTAATTTGCTTAGATTATAATAACAATTTTAGACTACATTGTTTTAGTAATAGACCATAATTATTTTTTTAAATTATTAGATAATTTCTAAAATTTAAACAATGAATTTTTATTATGTAATAGAGTAATAAAATAAAAATGACTCAGCATTGAATAACAATTGAATAATTAATTCATAAATTAATTTCATTTTATTTCATTATATTTCACTTGAAAAGTTTAGACATTTAAGATAAACATGAATAGAGATATGAAAAAAAAAAAAAAAAACTATAAATGTAGATATTGCTACATAAAATGAGGCCTATACACATTTGTCTAAATTTATTTTTGGATTTCAAAAACAAGATTTTAGGTTTGAATTAAAAGAGTGATGGCAATATTAATCAATATATTGAAATCAGTATCAAATACAAAGAAATGATAATTAATGAAGATTTTTTTCTATAAAAATATATAAAATTCTATATAAAAACTTTCTATAAACTACTAATAATAAATCATTAGTATTAATCCTACAAAAGTGTTTTTTTTTTTTTTTTTTTTTTTTTTTGTAACTTAAAAAAAAAAAAAAAAAAAAAAAAAAAAATCTGTTTTAAGTTAAATTGAAAAGAATTTTAATGAATATGGCTGTATAATGCAGGCGACGGAATATCCTGAATTGTAAATAACGTTATATTTAATTGCATATATTCCATTAGTTAATCCCCCATATTCTTAAAAAATGTAAATAAATAAATTTGTTATAATATGGCTGTTTCTTAAAATATACAACGCTTCAACACCGTAGTATTGTATATCAGTTAAAGGAGATCATATGCAATAATGATGATAAAGGAATATTAAGACTTCTGAAAAATCTTCTATTCAGCTAACAAAATGTTAATTTAAAAAAAAAATGAGGAATAATTTTGACACAAAAACATTTATTATGCATGTGAAACTAAGCTTCAGAAAATGTAAAAAGACATCAGGTAATGTGGTCGCCAAAATCTACCGTTATTTTTTTAACATGTCTGTTTCCCACGGCTATCTAACTCTTGATAATTAAAAAAAAGAAAAAAAAAAACTAATCTTAAACAAAACACAGAGTGGAACGTCATTAATGTGATTCTCAAGTGGGATAAAAAATCATCCATGTTATCAGTAGTTCATGTTATCAGTAACTAATCTTCATATAACTAAACTAATCTTCATCTTTAATTAAACAAAAATAATCTTAAAATCTTATTTTTGTAAAAAAACAAACAATATAACTAAAGTATTTTTCAGTTTGAAATTTAGAAAACTGTTAAAAAATGTTAGAAGAAAATTTAAAAATAATTTGAAAGGAAAATAAAACACGTAAGGCAACAAAATTGGTTATTGTATAGAATATTTTATTTATATATTCAACCTAATAAAGCACAAATATATTGCTCCAGTTTAATTATAAGCGTAGTTAATACACTGGTCAATAAAATTTAAGGATCAGCCCGTTTTCTCTTTCTCTTCTTTTGCACATAATTTTTAAACAAATAAACATATGAACATAAAATTTGGATGGCCTGTTCATTATCATATTATTAACCGAATCTTATGTAATTTTAGCATAAGAATAATTTTTAAGCTAATAAATATTCAGTTTTCTCTCAAAAGTAAGCTTTAAAAAAAAATGAAAAATTTCAATAATTTTAGTAAAGAACACTTAATGAAAAATGGTCATAAGGATGCCTTACATATAGGTAAAGACGCACACGCGTTCCTTTGTTAGATTACAACCAAATCTTTCTACCTGCATTCATTTTCTGTTTCTTCTTTTTCCTTCTTCTTTTCGCATGTGAATAACTTTTTTAAAAATATGCATACAAACATGAAAATTGGATAAGATGTTCATTATACAATTATTTTTCGACATCATTATTATTCTAGTGCTGAGTATAGTTTACAAATTTGTAATTATATATTTTTAAAAAGTTCATTATAAAAGTAAAAGAAAAGTTAATACAAAAAAAAAAATCGAGATTTAGTTTAACATTTCAAGGTATGAGTGTCTTTACCTATTTCTAATGCATCCTTAACACCACTTTTCATTATGTGTTCTTTCCTAAATTTGTTGAAATTTTTCTTTTTTTCCAAAGCTTACTTTTGCGACAAAAATGAATATTTATTAGCTTAAAAATTATTCTTATGCTAAAATTACATAAGATTCGGTTAATAATATGATAATGAACAGGCCATCCAAATTTTATGTTCATATGTTTATTTGTTTAAAAATTATGTGCAAAAGAAGAGAAAGAGAAAACGGGCTGATCCTTAAAATTTTTTGACCAGTGTATTTAAAAACAATGTATAACTGTTTGAATAAGTTTCAGAAACGAAAATTATTTATTTAAATCTTATTGCTCAGTTTTTGTTGATGAAGAAAATTGAAAACTTGCAATTTAATATTTTATTGAATTTAATATTGTACTAATGTAGTCTGTATAATTCCAAATCCCTACATAATTTTTTTAATTATTACTTAACTTTTTATCTTTTCCGTGTCACCATTCTTTCCATCCTTAGAATAATCTCAAAATTAGTATAATAAATAATCTTATCATTTTACCCATAATGCATTTTGTTACAAATTTGTAAATTAGTAAAAAAAAATCCGTAATAGCTATTTCAATTTCATCCTTTCTGAAAGGTAACTTGAATAAACACCTCAGGTGTCCTAAGAAATAGATAGATAGATAGATAGATAGAGAGAGAGAGAGAGAGAGAGATGGCTATAAGGTATTTAAAAGTTTATATTTTATACTTTAAAAAATGTGTGGGTTTTATTAAAACTCGAGTGAATACAAGCTAGGACCTAAAATAAAAACCTTCACGCAGGACATTGTCCCCCCCCCCCCATCCAAACCAATCTCCCTGGCGTATACAATGAAACCTATTCCTTTCACCAAAACTCCTTAAAAACTGTGCAACTTTTAAGATATATTAATGTTTCTGTGTCGCAGTTGTGTAATTTTGACAAATATCTACTTTTTTAGATTCTAGCAGTGTGCAGACAGTGGGTAATCAAATTAATATATATATATATATATATATATATTTTTTTTGACATTTCTTCGAATTAAAAAAAAAAAAAAAATATATATATATAGGTGTGATGGTCTTGAACTTTAGATACCAAATAACATTTAAAACTGAAATTTTTCACAATCGATTTAGTCCAGACTGCAATACGGGGATAAAAAACGAATTGAAGAAAATCACGAATACTTTGGATCACCCTGCATCATAAACAGCTACAAATGACTTGTAACTGTAATGCAATGCTGCACATACCATATACAATATATATATATATATATATATATATATATATATATAATGTAGGAATTGCACAATTATACATTTTTTTTTTTAAATAAATAGTATTTTAGAAAGATTTTTGCTTATAACAAAAATGGATTGTCATTAATTTTTAAAAAACTTGTAGAAAAATTGACAAAATGTTAGAGAAACATTGTTCTGAATCATAAAATTCTAACTTTTAATATTAACTGAGATGTGAACTTTTATAATAAATGTAGTAAATATAATTATATTTATAGTAAATATTACGTGCGGAGAATAGAAAATTGCTACATAGATTGAATGTTAGATATGTTGGACAACGTAAGTCAAATCTTCATTTATATAGAGTAAAAATTAAGTAAATTATCATCAAAAGAGCTAGTGAGATTTCAGGTGTTTTACAGAGTTGAAATTCCATAAGTAGTCTGTCACATGCTACGTATTTAATTTAAAGATCCATTTATTTTAATCACGTTGCGGAGTTTTTTTTTTTTTTTTTCTCAATGTGGAAAACCTATTATGTACACACAAACATTAGTAAATAAATAAAAACATGCTAGAGTTTCAAACATTTCTTCAAAAGTTGAAAAAATTTCAAATTATTTCAAATATATTATTAGTTTTAAGAAGCGGCAAAATGGTTTACTGAAATTTAAATAAATGGGATTATTTTTATGACTAGAAAGAAAATTAGAGAATCTTATAAATACCTAATTATTTAGCAAAATTTCTGTAATAAAATTTCAATTAATACAATCTTTAATATTATTCACTTATTGTTTAAAATAAAAACATAATTTAATCAGTTTCACAAAATCTGAAACAAGTATTTACCTACTCCACTTTCACTTTCTACGGAATAGGAGTAAACAACATTCACTAGTAAAACAACATCTACCAGTAAAACAACAGCTACCACAAACGACTTCATCTTGAAATTTTAGTTGCTGAAAAAAAAAAAAAATTATTAATGACAATAAATACGTGTCATATATTTAATAATTATTAAGAAATGTCATTTATTAAGGTATATTTCTGAAATTTATTACAGTTTAAATATTTGTCGAAATATTAGGTCGTTGCAAAAAATCGTGCAGACGCGGATAATTTTACTGCTTCCAAAGACGAGAGCTTCTATCGCCGTGGTATACATTTGTTACCCGAAAGATGGGCAAAGGTTGTAAAAAGTAATGGAGAGTATTTTGATTAAAAATTGCCATTTGATTTGGTGTATTTTTATCAAATGAAGCAATAAAAAACCGCACGAATTTATGCAAAGACCTATTATAATCACGTTTATTCTTCATCTTCTTTTTTTTTTTTTTTTTTTTTTTTTTTTAAGCTAAAATATGTTTTACTTTTCAAAGAGTAACAGAATATGTATTTAAAATTTTCAATTCGAATTTTCATTATATGTTACGTTAATTCATATTGTAAATAAAAATAAATGAATAAATAAATTTAACGTTCAAAAAATAAATAAATAAATAAATAAATAAATAAATAAAAAATAAAAAATGTTCTTAAATTACAATTCATTGCTAATATTTAAATTAATTCATTAAGTTATATTTCTTGCTTGCATTTTTTAAATTACCTAATATAAATTTTATATTTTTAAATAAACTTAAAAAAAAATTCAGAACTTCTAAAAATATCATATGAGAACTGTCTTTCTTCAATAGCACGGTACTCTTTTTTTGACCAGCTTTTGCACCGCCATTTTTGTTTTGTAATATTATACAACAATTTTCTGGAAATTAATAAAGTGTACATCATTATTCACCAACACTGCTTCGATACCAGCACAAGGGTGTGACCCACGCACTAGTCTTCCAAACTAGCATAAACAAAACGCATTATTTCGTATTTGTCTTAAATTATTACGTCTAATAATTTCACTTCGAAGCAAAATAGTTACTGGAACGTCATTTAAACGTCTACATAAAATTTAAAAATATCATCTTCATTCAGAAAGTATTACTTATATTTATATTATCCTCTAAGTTCTCAACCAATAATAATGTATTTAACTCTGCAGCATTAAACACAATTACAATAATCCTCGAGATTTAATTTTTCTTAAAAAATAAATAAATAAATAAATAAAAAATTATGCATTACAAAAATGGTACTACGTTTAGATTGACTTTGATTTAATTCTAACCTATGAAAGTTTAAGAATATTTAATTATAAATTGACTGTGATCCATTCAAACTTTTCGATCCTATGCACCAAATTTCTAAAATTATTGACACAATATAAATGTGATTATGTTGCCTATGTTATTTCAGTGAAACGATAAATGATTGTATATATATATATATGATATTCATTCTTTATTGATTTTTTATCATTGAAATGTTGAAGATTTAATTTCTATCTTTATCGTTATATTTATGAAAACAATACAAAAATATTTGCTTTAAATTATTTTCGAATTCATCTTTAAAATACACTGAACTGCAATTTAAAATATAAGAGTTCTAGAAATGACTAACTAAAATTCTAAAACAAATATTTAAAATTGCTTTAATCATAAAATTTCTTTTAAATTACAAATAAAGATAAAATATCATTTCAAAATGAATGTTGAAAAATATGAGTTACACATTGTCCCAAACTCGAATGTAAACTACACAGTGATGAAGCACATCATACATTTTTTTTTTTTTTAAGTACTGGTGGAAAAAAAAAAAGCTGAAGTCTTTTATCCTTGATTACAGGTCATCTTACGACCACAAGTGAATTTCGACAAAATAGATTTTATGTTAAATTGTGCATGCAATTACGACCTGTAAATGTAATTCTTATTTAGAAGTGAACTTTCTTTTAATTGAAATAATTGCACAAAAATAATAAATGAAATAATATACCCGTTAAACGTACTTTCTATGTATCGTAAAAACGAATTTTATTAATTAAACTGCATATTTTCATAAAAAAAGTAATTGTAAGTCACTTAATATTAATTTTAAACTTAGTGACTTGAACATTAATATAATGAATATAGACAACATTAAAACTATTTGAAATTTTTTAAAGTAAACAAATAAATAAGAATAATTAATATCTGTTGTTATATACATTTATATGTAACGTATAAAATTTAAATTTTATTTCGATAAAAGTAAATTATATATATATATATATATATGAATTATTTTTACTTCGAAGAAAAAGAAATGGATTAATAAAATGAGTCCCAAATGATTGCGACAGTTAAAACGTTGATGCGAGTTCTCACCAAACAGTGATCACGCGTTATCGCGTGAACGTCGCTATCAAAATTTTCAGAAGAATATTACAGCGGCTGAATCGAAACGGTGCGTAATATTTATATCGATCACGAGGGAAGGGATTTTTATTTTTATTTTTATTTATTTATTTATTTTTTCTATTTGTACGAAATTCCAATTTTCAGGTTGGCAATGATCGTGTTAAAATTTAAAATGCGAAACTTTGTAAACTGTGTTAAAAAATATAAAAATATAAAAGAGAATTATTATAAAAAGAAATTTAAATATTGAAAAAAAAAATCACAAAATCCATGATTAAAACTGTAACATATTCTATAACGAAAAATATACGTATTCAAAATAAAATTATATTTCTGAATATAATGATAATTCCTTATAAAATAAGAGTTATTAAAAATCAAAATAAATTTACAGAAATATATATATATATATATATATATATATATATATATATATATATATATATATATATATATATATATATATTAATTTCCCTTCGAAATAATCGCTATTTTTTAAATATTTATTTAAACGAAATTATTTGTATATACTACATGCAATCACACAATGCTTTCTCCTATAAAAAGTTTAAAATATTTAACATAACATACCTGGAATGCAGTGTTAAGTTTGCTCTTCAAGTCAAAGAATATATATATACTTTATTTTCTTTTTCGTATTTCATAAAAACATATGCTATAGTATTAGTTTCTTTTGCAGCTACAAGTAACTTTCAATATTATGATACTTGTAAAACTTTTTTTTTGTATTCTCTCAGGATTATGCCAGAGAATATATTGCTTTATAAATGACCTTTAAAATAAAACCACCTGTTAAATAAAATTGTTACATTAGGTTGAATGTTTAATGTTAGGAGACAGTGATTATTTATTTAAAGAAAAATATTCGATGATTTTTGAATAGCACAATGGTTTTGATAAATTGCCATAATTGTTCATATGTTCTGTCAAAAAAAAAAAAAAAAAAAAAAAAAAACCTCGAAAAGTTGTTTGGATTGTCAAATTCTAATATATTTGTAACAGTAAAAATGGATTATTTGAAGATGCATGAGTGTATAATTATTTCTTTCTTACATAGGTAAGCAACAATAATGGCATTTTAAACACGTATATATGAAATAGGATAACTATTTGTTAGAATCGCAAATTTTTGGATAATTCATATAAAAAATAAATATTACAGCACATTTATATGTTGAAATGCACAATTTTTCTGTTATTAAGCATATGCAAGATATTGCAATTAACTTAGAAAAATATAAATTGTGCGTGGTGTATTTTATAATATATTTCATGATGGAAGTGAATTGTTGGGTATTTTGGGTATGTTGAATTGTTTGTATTTTTTATAGATTTTTTTTTATCTCTTTTTTAATATTAAACCATAATTTTCAAATTTATTCATAAATATTCATCCATTTGTTACATGTATAAATAAAATTTTATTACTTGTGTGGTTGTGTTAAAAATATTACAGAATTATAAGCCAATTGAACTAAAAACATGCTGTGATAAGGGTGTGTGACTAGTTTAAAAGGTCATACAGGAATACATCTGCCTCTAGGTTTATTCTGTAAAATATAATTCAGCTTTGTGTAAGACGATATAAAACTTACATTTTTTTATAATGTTATATTCAGTTGTTTTACTTTATTGACTTGGCATTTAACTGCATCTTTTCAAATTTTCAAATAATAACATTTTAGTATTTCTTAAGACGTTTCAGAGATTATATGTGAAAAGCGTTCTTCCAAAGGAGATTATTTACACAACAACTGGAACAATAAAAATAAACTTTAATTATACGCTTTTTTGTAGAAATTTCTTTTAGTGTACATGGCGCTAAATGACAGGAAAACTGGAATTTTCAAAACGTTTTAAAAATAAATAATAATGACAGTGCGTAGTCATCTATGTGCACATTATTTATTATTATATAGATTCGTTTGGAATAAGAAAGAAATAACCAGATTATTTAAAAATAATTAATATGTCTCAAAATTATTTATTTTAAAATTTAGAACAACATTCTGCAATATTTATTAATCCATACATAATAAGAAGTATTAATAAATTCACACAAGACTTTATGAAAACTTATTATTTTTTTTTTCGATAAACCTTTATTTTTTTATTAACCACATCACCAGTCACTGCAGTGTGTGGAAGGCTATACGTTTCTTCCCAGTCATCTCAGGAAGTCCGGTGAAGTAGTTATGTTTGCTTCTTCTTTATGTGCATTAACAAATTAAAAATTAAACATTTTTTTCCGAATATTTATGCCATAATAAACTTTCTATGATCTCGATATTTCATAAAACAAGTTTCGGACCAAAAGTTAAATTTTCTTTTTAGTTCCCCTTCATAGTATAAGTATGGGGAACTTAGATATTCGAGAAATTTTTTTATTTCAGTTTTCTGACTTATTTAAACGTTTTGAGGAAAAAAACACAATATACGTCGTATATCGCCGAACGAATAACGCACTTCAAAATTCATTATGATGTACATTAAATCTGACAAAAATAGGAAAATGTTGTCACAGTAAAATAATATTCAGCGTATCTAAATGACAACAATAAAAAAAGATGCATTTATTGTCATCAAAAAGGAGAAAAAAATATTAAAACAGGGTTCAAAGAGTGTAAAGAAAGATTTTCAAAGGAAAAGTTTTACATTTATGAGACAGGCAGCAGGACATAAAAAAAGACACTGCTAATTTACTGGAAAAAAGATGGTACACGAAATATGTATCAATGTATTACTATTCACGGACATTCCTGTTAAATATCCCGTCATAACACGCGTGGAGGTTTAAAAAGAGGATTGACGTAACAGAAATCTAAAACCTACAGTCAGCAGCAAAATTATTGAAGCACTAACAATAATTTCTATTTAAAAGATGGACACCTAATATTGTTTTGTTAAGTAAATATTTGTCGAGTCATGATCTTAGTCTTATACTGTTGAAAAAAAAGTAAATTAAGGATAAAAATTAGCGATCAAACTAAAAAAATATATATGAAAAGTGTGGATGTGTGCTTCAAACGTTTTGCTGTTGCCTGTACATTGGACTTAGGAAAGCTGTTTATAGGAATGTGATAAATTATTTCTTACCTTATTGCAAAATGCTTTATTAACATGAAAATTAAAACACAGAAAGATAGTGAGCAATAAGGTGTATCAAAAAGAACATTTAAAACACAAAATTTTATGAAACAATTCTAAACATACTCTGAAAATCGTCAAAAAATTGTGTGAACAGCCTCTGCGAGTACAGTTTACGAAATTTTATTAATTATAATATACAATTAAAATAAGATTTTTTATTTAGACTGTTGAATGCAAAACATGTAAAAAAAAAATGTTTTATTTATACAATTTAAGGCTACGTCCACTTCGCTAGTCACTAAATTTAAACGAATTTTTTAAGAATTGAACCATTATTTACTTTTATATCAGATTTTGGGCTTTGTAACATAATTAAAAATTCATTTTATGGTCAAAAAGTCAAAACAACATATTACAAGTAAAACAAAATTAAATATTTTTTTCCGTTTTGCACTCGATTTGCAACAATGCTCTATGGTTATATGTGAATGATTCTCAAGAATGAATCAACAATTGTTTACAAATTTAATGGTTTATGAATGGGAAATAAGTACGCTGTAATTTAAAAAATGCAGGTCTTAGAACTTCAAAACTGATAAGTTTTAAGATGTTATTCATTATTCTTGAATATTAGAATTTTTCTGTTTAATATTAGACTTTTATTTTACGATAAAATCAATCGAATGATATCGCGCTTTGAAACTGCGCCACATAATATTTTTAAATCAAATAACTTGATGTATATAGTGTCCTCACAACAAACTAACCTTTTTTAAAGCTCTTTAAAAAAAAAAAGTATAACATCTATGCAGTATCTTTTAAAAAAATGCATCTGTTTTTGCTAAAAAAAAATGGTTGACCTACATCAAAAGCAATTGAATGATATCGCGTTGCGAAATTTTTTAACGTAATATCTTTAAATCTAATAACTTGATGTATATAGTGCTCTCACAAGTAATGAACAGTTTTTAGAGTTCTTTGAAAAAAGTATATCATTCATCATTTTTTACTAAAAAAAAAAAAAAAAAAAAACTTTCATCAACAAAGTAGTTAAGTCTAGATCAATCAAAAATAGAAGTGGTCCACAAGAAAGTGTTCCGCCCACAAACTCTTTGCTTTATTCATATAGATTATCATAATTAACGGTGTTTTGTGCGTATGATAGAAAATAATTCATATTTCAAAATTTAATGAAAAAAAAAATTAAATATCTTGAGATTAGTATTCTGAAAGTGCAGTTCTAGCCTTTTTAAATGATTGTTATATTAACATAATATACTTTTTCAAAATTAATTAACATAAGTTATAGACAGTACAGATTTATGTTTTATTATTCTGCCAAATTCCGAAACATTTGAAGATTCATTATATGCTGCTTTAAAAAAAATATATATTAATTATATTACTGTCATTTTCAGTCATTTTTAGTTCATAATTTGAGTTCCACATGTTTCAACAATTGTCAATATTTCTCAAGGATACTTGTCAGAAAATGTGCTATAATATTTTACTTTTAACATGCATTATACTAAATGAGTATTCCTTAGAACTGAGTAATCACCTGTTTCTGACATTTACATAAATATTTTCTCATAATGTTGTTGCAATATAATGTGGTTCAGAATTGTTAAATAATGGCTATACTTGTACTGTTTGAAAAATTTCGCCAATATTATTACAGTAAAATATTCTAGGATATTTTATATATTATTTTCTGTCTTGTATATAACTTGCTAAATGAAAATAATAAATGTATTTTTTTCAAAACAAGCCTATAAATGTATATATTTGGATTCATTCTTAAATAATGTGCCGTCGTAGTTATATATATATATATATATATATATATATATATATATATATATACAATTACACAATCAATAAGTGATAACAAACTAGATTTAAGGAAAAAAAAATACCAATAGATATTATAATATTTTCAGATTTCATGGATTTATTATTTTATATTATTTATTTATTTATTTTTTAATTTCTTCTTTTATATCTTAAAAGATAAAGCAAGCAAAATGATTTGTATAAGTTTCATAAAATAAGCGTTTAAACATATAATAATTCGATGGTCATTATAATTAACCGGTTCATTTTAAAATCCACCTAAAACCTGAAGCAATTTATTAAAACAGTCAATCTAGTTCTTTCGAAATCTCAAAAGTATATAATTTAAAAGAAAAACTTTATTGAAATCTAAGGGAAAAAAAAAATATGTTTTTCACTGCAGTGTCTTCCTCCGAGCAGCATGTAGTGACCATATGAATTAATTGTTCATTAGAATCTTTGAAAAAAAAAAAAAAAAAAAAAAAAAAAACATTGAATACCGTAATAGCTCATCACATACATGTGTTACATAGTTTACGCGAAACAAAGGCAAAATTTAATATTATATGGATTGCTTCTAAATTGGTAGTTACATCTTTCCTCTTTAAAGGGTAACAAATATTAGAAAAAAATAAAAATACTTCAACAGGTCGGCGTTATAACCTGCTAGACTAATCATTAATGAAAAACATACAGGGCAGGCGGAAAGTGATTCCCTATTTTGAATTTGGAATAGCTTTTGCATGATGTTATGTGTAGATTGCAGTGAAAATTGCCTTGCATTGTAGAGTGTAGTGCAGCATTATTTGTAATATTTTTTTTTCCTTTTCATATGTCTAATATATGGCAGTGGCTTGATGAGTGATTCACAGGACGCTGGATAGGCTGCCGAGGCTCCACAGAGTGGCCTGCTCTTAGTCCAGACCTCACCCCATGCTATTACTTTTTATGGGAGTGGTTTTAAAAAGACGCGTACCGCAGCAAACCTCAAACTCTTGGCGACCTTGAAAACAAAATCCGTGAGGTCGTAAGTGGTGTTCCTGATAAGTTCTTGCGGAAGACCGTAGAAAACGTACCTGTTCGTGTAAGACATTGTACAGAAAATACTGGGGCACACATTGAATTGTAAATTTTGTGATTATCATGCCACACAAGAAACTAAATGTGTACACAAAATTTCCTTCACACCTATATTCACTTAGGAGAAAAAAATTATATTCTATAGGGAGTTACATTCAGTCCACGCTGTAATTAAAATAGCGAATGAAGGCTAATTTCTTAAAGTAAATGTGTGACGTTATAGCCTCTACCCCCTCCTTCCTTTCCTGCGTATAGCTGTGTGTATACGTGTGATTAAAGAGAAGATGCTTATTAATAAAAAATATGTAAAAATTCAATGCCTTTAAAATTGAAGGTATATGGCTACTCGCACATATAAGGAAACACTTTCAAGTACTAATCACCAATTTCCATGAAAAAATTACACAAAGTAGTTCACATTGTCCTTAATTCACCGGTAAAAAAAAAAAAAAAAAAAAGTTATTGAATCACAACAGTAAAGCTTCATAAGATTGTTAAATTTTCTAATTTGAACGCCAAATTCCAAAAATTCATAGCCAAATAATATTAACCCTGTTCACTGAGGTCAAATATTTTGAATAGATGAGGAGGGATAGATTAACGTCACACTATAGCTTGAATGTAGGTAACTAGCGGTGGTCTTTGATTCGCCCTTATTGATAGAGAGACTACAAGAAAAGAGGCATCAATAACTAGTAGGCTTTTGATTGATTTAAAATGTTTTTATGACTATCATTCACATTTAAATCTATTTTTAATGACTTTAAAGCACTGTGCTCAAACCTATGGTTTATATGAAAGATTATTACCAAAAATCAACGATATATTTAATCGTTTTGTTGTTAATATTCAACTGACAAATGTTTGTGTTTTTTTTGTTCAAAACCCAGGTTGGTAGAAAAATATCTGCTACGAATATGCACCATAGCTACAGTGTCAACAATGCGTAGTGTGGAAAGCGACCAGCAAATCAGTGCCTTAGAGATTAAACCTCTCACCATTGGTCACTGCGTTCGAGATTATTATTTGAAAAAACGAAACTAATGTATTTATTTGTTATTTATGTGCTAAGATCTATGAATGAGCAGACGAAACCGGAAAAGCCAGTAAACTCGTATGCAATGACAACAATTTGAGCGAAAATTTCGATTGCAACCGTATCTGGGTGACTTAATTTTTTTAACAGTATTTTAAGTATTCGCTAATAAGTGCTTGCCATACTTTATATTCTAGGCGCTGTACCGTAGCTTTATTTCATAATTTGTCGTCCCTTTCTAAAGAGGCTCTCTACTTATGGGTTATCCAGAGACTTGCTCGAGACATGACCCCCATGCACATTAATTGTGATTGGTGTTCGTAAAATCTATCATTACGGCTCGAGAAAAAATGCTAAGCTTGAGCTTGCTCTTTTTCACTAGAGGTATACTGAAAATTCTTCCAATTAAAGTTTGGTTTGGCGTAGCGGGGAGGATGAAATAATTGCTCAACTTTTCGCAATCTCTTATTATGAGAGATACGAGGGGGGATTTTTCGCTTTATTAAATGTATTTTGTGTATGTTGACTCCTTTCAGATGCGGCTGTGTGCCGTTGATGGTATTTCAGCAAAGTTTGAAATAACATATTTATTATAGCTACTTTCTTTACATCTAGAAAATCTTGAATAAGAATTGTAAATAAAGGGTCTACATGTCAAAAATCAAATGGCAGACTCAATTGATGTTTCTAAAAAAAATTCCTTTTTCCGCAATAAAATATGGTCGATTTTTCAAAGTGAGTCATTCGACGACTATACAATTGTTGATGAAGCTTAGCTTTGTCAGTTACTATGGGAAATATCCTAATTCCCATATCATGTAAAGTGCCACTGATAGCCACTTACCAGCATAAATGATTATTTCTGATGTTATATATAAAACAGATGGGTTGGTGACAAACCTTTTCTTCCTTCCGTTATTTTATGTGCATGGGAAAATGGACGCTTTTAAAACATAAAGCAATAAAACTATTATTCTATTATCCTGTTTACTTGAATAAAAGTGAGAAACTTGGACCACCCCATGGAGAGAACGGAGCTCTGAGAAGGAAGGAAAATGATACTCCAGGGGATGTTATGAGGTAAAACCATCGTTCGAAAGTGCGGACAGCAAAATTCAAGGAAGAGCGAGAGAGAGGGTTATTTCTAATGAAATGCTTAGCTATTGGTGAAGCAAGCTACCAATAGAAAAAAAAATAAAATAAAAAAAGAAAGGTTCAGCCCCTCTCAATGAGTCTAAGAAAAAATATTGACCAGAAGAAAAAAAGAAGGTATGGATATAGGATCTCTCGAACATTTTTGATGAGTGAAAAATATTATTAGAAAAATTCCCCAGATGCTCTATCGCTAAGCAGTCTTGAAGAATGTTAAAAAAGAAGAAAAAGATGAATCTCTATTTAGTCGAAATTGATAATTTTTGCCTTTGATGAATATGCTCCTGGAAATATAATAGTAACAGTCCTCATATATTCGAAGAGACTATTGTTTTGGAGGATCCCTCATACCTTATGCAATATGAACGGTGATTGAAAAAAGGAAATGTTCTTTATCTATGATTGTTGTTCATATGTGGGGACTCAACGAGTTTCGTTTGCGTATGATATAATTAGATTCTTCAAATAAAATAAATATTGTAAGTGCACTCAAAGAACTTCGTGTGTCGACAAAAAAAAAAAAAATATATATATATATATATAGAATTTTATAACAATCTTCATATGTGTAGATTGCCTTGAATAACGTATGCGGTCGCGAAAGTCTTCGTGTGTAATAATTATATTTCCTGACAGTTTTTCATGAGTGTGGACTTCATAATTTCCGTAAGTGAACTCATATATGTGTGGACAGTGCTAATATATACTATGGATTATACGGTTATCCAAGAACAATATTTTCCGAGAGTGCCGCATCTGTTGAAGGGTAAGTGGCTATTATTCAATTTTTATTTTGTGGCAAACATCCCCGTTAAAGTGATAGATGGTAAATTGAGTAATAATATATATATCCCAGAATTTTTAAAATTGATAAATAAATGATATATTTGATAATTAATATTGTATTTTGTGTCTATGATTTTTTTTTAATTTAGATAAATGTGTATAGATTGAATAAATGTTTTTCTAGGTTGAAGGATAAGATTTGAAAGGTTTAAAAGATATATAATAATAAAATAGATATATGAATGAATAAAGATAAAATAATAATAATGATATATTGATAGTTAAGTAAGATTGATATAATTGGAATTTATTTTAAAATAAATTTGGGTTATTGCAGATATTTTAGGATTTGAACAACGCAATGTGTTTTGATGGGATTATGTGGTCGGATTATAAATAAAAAATTCATAAGAGTTTTAATTAATCACCACAGTTACGTTAGAAAATGCATGCGTTTACGTTAGAAAATGCATGATTTACGTTGGAGGTCGGCATAAGTTGATGTTTCACCCAAGCTATGAGATGTGAAGATCTCAAGTCAAGTTTTAGCATCTTCTTTAAGACTGTATTTTTATACATCATATTTTTCAGCATCAGCAAATTTATTTAAATGAAAATATTCTTTAAGGTTTTTCGAAAAATTAAATATTTTGTCCTGTATCATATACTCTTGTCATTAAACTGGAGAGGGGATTATCACTATTGACTGGATGCCACTGTGAGGGTATATCCTCTAACCGTCCTACCTTTCCTGCCATATATCTGCCGTGCATACGTGTGATAAGTGACGAGACTCTTATTAAACAGAAATTAAAATTTAATGCTTCTAAAATTGAGTTTACAGGATTACTCGCATTCATTAACTAATATACTTTTTTTTTTTTTGCCCTATTTATACGAAAGATTAAACATTGCATACTAATTCCTGTTGATTATAAGAGGCCATAGGAATCCAACTGATCTCTACTTTAAGTTTTCTTTCTCTTAAATACTATCACTGGAAAATCAATTTGCGTATTTTAAAACATCACCCTAAACATACAGTCAGTAACAAAATTAATGAAGCGCATACTTAGATTTTTCATTTATTTATTTCTTTATTTATCAGTTTGATCGCTAATTTTTATCTTCAAATTAATTTTATAAACTAAAAAGAGACTAAGATCACGACTCGACAAATATGTAGTTAATAAAACGGTATTAGGTTGTTTTTCTTTTAAATAAGAATTATTGCTAGCACTTCAATAATTTTGCTGTCGATTGTACTCAACCTCAATCACCCAAAACTTTGCCAATCTCGAAAACGTATAACGAACTTTCTAGAGAATCTTTATAACCCGAGTATTTCTCCACCAACCGAGACATGAATTTTACCAGCAAAAATATTGAAACGCTAGCAATAATTTCTTCTTAAAAGATGGGCCCCTAATACTGTTTTGTTAAGTAAATATTTTCGAGTCGTGATATTAGCCTTACACTGTTTATAAAAAAGTAAGTTAATGATAAAAATTAGCGGCCAAAACAAAAAGATATATATGAAAAGTGTGGATGTGTGCTTCAATAATTTTGCTGCCGATTGTACACAGCTGTGCCACCTTCCCAGAATTCAACTCAACCTAAACCTCGCCAACCATGAATTCTTGTAATGAACCCCATAGAGTATTTTTACAACCAGAGTATTTCTTCACCAAGCGAGGTATTTTTCACTGCTGTGCCACCTTCCAACAATTCAACATAGCTATTTCTCCAATCACCATATATCAAATATTCGAAAATCTCCAACAGTTCCATAAACATCGTAAGGCGCCTTTCAAATGTATACTAGAAAGAAAAATTATATAATGGAATCTAATAAATTACAGAATCATTTTTTAACTGTACTTTCCCGTTACTGTGTTTAAGTTTTAGACTGAAAAATAAAATCTGTTAATGATATCTAGAAAATAAATTGTAGCTCTAGTAAAAATTGTTACATGTCATGCTTATAAATTCTAGTTCACTTCGATTGTGAAATCAATATACCCTAGTGATTTTCATATATATATATATATATATATATATATATTAGATGCGTGTAAAGCAACCATTATAGGAATCATATACCACATACATGGAATAATTATTATTTTCTTCTTAAAACAATTTTTAAACATGTGAATATATATATATATATATATATATATATATATATATATATATATATATATATATAATTACTTTTTACAATACTTAGCTCCGTTAATCTTTAGAGAGCCTTATTTAATTTAGAAATTCAATTCGCTGATATCGTAACTTATCTCAAATGAAATATATAGGGGAGACCCGTGTACCTAGGGCCGCTTTTTTTCAATGCCCAAAAACAGAGCACTTGACCTGTTTAAATTATCAAACTGATATGTGCATATCTTTATGACTACTTACTTCCAATTGGGATTAATATAAATACCTAAAAATATAAATTCTGACAAATATAAGGTTTTTAAAAAACTTCACTCGTGATCCTAGTTACAACACCCTCATTGTGCCTGGGGCCAGACCCCATTGTACCTAGGGCCATTATTTCATATTTCGATTTCACTTTGTAATGAATAGAAAATAAGCATATAAACATGTATTTTATAAAAGATACAATATCAAGTAAAATATTTTTTTATCATATAATAATTATCATATTGTTGCCTCAATATGAAACATGAAAGTTTTCTCTTTTTCTTTTCTTTTTTTTTTTTTTTTTTTTTTTTTCTTGGGATTTTTTCTTCAATTTCTTTTTTTTCTGGAGTGTCTCTTGGATTTCTAGATCTCTCTGGTTTTCGGTCAAATCTTTCCTTTGATGTGGGAGGTTTTGCTTAGGTTCGCACCTGTTAAAGCATGGCACACGAAAATATGTTAGATGTTGAAAGTTTCGAAATTCCAACAGGACACGAAACAGAGACATCCAGTTCTATCATTGTTAGTTCACTTTCTTCCTGGATTTTTTTTTTTTAAATGTATGGAGGTATCTTGTCTTTCAGTCACATTTGAACTTTAAAATATTCATCCTCATTGAATGTGTTTTGATTCACTAGCGATATGCCGGATACACGAAAGCCTTATAGAATGTTTACAGGAGTAAAGCGCGACGGATAGGACTTGCCAACATTTTCAGCAACGTCATATATAGTGATTGGTTTACCAGGGTTTGCCAACATCCAATTACTACAGGCTGTTCTGTGTTTCTTAACACTTTCGCGACCGCTGACATAGATACACGTCATTTGAAAATATGAAACTCAACCAGTGGGCGTTTCTTTTGCAATTTGTATGTTATTTGTTTCTAAAAAATATACACAATATTAATATTTGTACAATCAGTATACTATGGAGGCAAATATCTTGATTAGAGAGAGTATGATTATAATGCATATCCATTTGTAATATAAATGTGAATACGGATTTTTTTTTTTTTTTTTTTTAATTGTAACTTATGATAAAAACGCCCACAGGCGGACCTTACTGTCAAAAAGACAAAAACATGTTGTTGCAAAAGTGTTAAAAGGTCAAAACACACTGGCCCTAGGTACAAGGCATTCCTGTGGCCCTAGCTAGGTACAAGTTTTGGTAACTTCATTCAAAATGCCTTCCACTAAAAAATCGACATGCTGAGAGAACTAATTAAATATCTCATTTATTACTCAATATAACGAGGAAAATTATACACTAGAAATGAAAGAAAAATATTTGACTTGCCTTTGTAAAATAGCAAAATAGATGACCTGCAAAATTTTACTTCAAAACATGTAAATTCGGCTTCTACATGTAACTTGTCAAAACTTTCTCCTCAAAAGATCCTAAGTAGTTGTAAAAGTAGCAATTGGTGTTGTTACTCGCCCAATTAAGTATTAAAACATAAAATGAAATATTATTCAAATAAAGTGGGGTGCCCCTAGGTACATGATGACCCTAGGTACACGGGTCTCCCCTATATATATATATATATATATACAGTCGGCTGCAAAATTATTCGAGCACTAGCAATAATCCTTGCCAAAAAAATGTACACTTAATACAGCTTTGTTAAATAAATCCTTGTCGAGTCATGTTCTTAATCACTCTAAGAACATGATTCGACAAGGATTTACTTAGTAAAACAGTCTTAAGTGTACTTTTTAAATATAGGAATTATTGGCTAGTGCTCGAATAATTTTGCAGCCGACTGTATATGTATTATTTTCGTCATTTTTTTTCTATTTTTTCTTTTAGATTTTCCTTAATTTAGTAAATCTAATTATGTATAAGAGATATTTCTGGAAATGACATAATTATATTTGAGTACAATAATATTGTCTCAAATTATCGGAATTATTATTTTTATTATTATTATTATTTGCAATTTAGATATACGTCATTAATTTAAATTATTTAAAAATAAATAAAAAACAATTTATAAATATTATTTTATTTAGTTTATTACACGTTTTTATATATTGATGAATAAAAAATATCATTACGTTATTAATTTTATTTTAGTTTCTTCGTTTTATAGTATATGTTTGATTAAAGTTAGTTTTAGAGCTCTGGTTTTCGGGAGATTTGCATGTTTTGAGACTTCTTCAACCCGATTTATTCATTTTTAGGAAATATCGGTCCACATTTTTGTCTCTCTGCACTGTCAAAAAAAAAAAAAAAAAAACGTAAGATTACGGGGAAAGCTCCTGTAAAAAATAAATAAATAAACAAAATGAAAAAAAAAATTACGGGCATGTAACATAATTAAAGTCATTATATAATTAATTCACAGTCTATTTTTTTTTCGGACTTTTCCTGGAGCCTCTGCGGCAGAGCTTTCATCGTAATCTTACATGTTTTTTTTTTTTTTTTTTTTTTTTTTTTTTATGTGAGTGTATAAACAATTTTGTAGAAGCAGTATTAATCGAAAATTTCACGAAATTTGACCAAACGACCTATTTAATTGAATTTTGAGATAATTGTGGCTAATTACTTTTTGGAATGAATCTCTGGCACTATGACTTAAATAATTTACACTAAAACGAAAAAAAAACTATTTTCGGATCCCTAAGCTAGAAATATAGATTACCAAGAAATGCGTATAAAATATTAGGTCGTTGAGAAAGTTCGTGCGGTTTTTTATTGCTTCATTTCATAAAAATACATCATATCAAATGACAATTTTTAATCAAAATACTCTCCATTACTTTCTACAACCTTTGCCCATTTTTCGGGCAACAAATGTATACCACGGGGATAGAAGCTCTCGCCTTTGGAGGCAATAAAATGATCTGTTAACTTTTGCAACAACCTAATATTATAATTAAATAAGCTAATTAGAAGGAATAATTAAGAATTTCCAGTCTGTTCTTTTCTAGATGAAAAAATAATATTATGAATATTATGGATATCCTCGTCGAACATAGTAAAAATATTTTTCAAAGAGTTTTAGTAAAAAAAAGACGATGTAGAAATGTTAGAAACCACATTTTAAAATTACTAATAGCTTGATGCACAGCTGTGTTGCTCCCATGTACCTCGAACTTATTTGACACTCCGGAAACTTTATGCACGAATATTTCTGACATTTTTTAACAGTAAGGTAAGGTTTTTTTACCCATTACAATTTTTAAACAACAACACTGTCTACGACAAAATCCAATAAACTACTGGCAATAAATGTGCTGGGCACTTTTATTAATTGCAATAGAATGCGTCTGACGCAATCAGCAGAAGCTATGATGCAATAAACTGCGCAAATGGTGCAGTGCGTTAAATACTGAAAATCATCTGCTGGTCTTAAACTTTTGCAAATGACTGCATTAAATGTATAATTAAAACATCATTTGGAAAATATTATCTAATAATTTTATTTATTGAAAATACAAAGCTGAAAAATTTGTAAACTACATATATTGTTTATGAGATTTTATTCTATTTCTACCTACGATTAGTCTGGAAAAAATTATATACGTATTAGAAACCGTTACACATAATAATTCGAACATATTGTAAATAATCAATATACAGTGCGATTGCAAAATTTTTATTGTAGATGCACATTCAATATAATAATGAAATTATATATATTTAAATTATGTCTTAATATAAAATGAATGCTTATATAGTCTATGCACTGAAAAACAAATATAATACATGGACTACTGTATGAAAAGTTACTAAAGGAAATTGCACTAATCAGTGATTAATTTAATAGATAACTAGAATATAAATAAATGCATTGTACCAAATTTTCAAGTGTTAGATCCTTTATTAAATATGAGACAGCTCTATTTAACCTTAAACAGATGGGGAAGCAAATGGTATTTACGTAGTAGTCAACTTTGTTTAGTTATTTTTTAAACATTCTTCTGTTAGTGGATTTTCAGCAAATAAGTTCCAAATATTTAAAATAAAATATATTGGAGAACATAAAAATTAGAAGTAAATTAGTTATATGAAATTATTTTTTGAAAGTTCGTAATTGAAAGTAAATTATATATAATACAAAAGGAATTTTGCTAATATAAGAGAAACATTTAATAATAATCGGAAATTTCAATAAAATAATCATAATTATATTACAGATAATAATGTTTCTTCAGCATAAAAGAAAAATACATTAATGATATTAAGGCGATACAAAGCTAATGGGAGCCGTCGTTAATAAATTAAGTGTGAAAAATATATTATACAAAGAATGAGTTAATTTAATGATTTAATAGGAAGTTCATACACATTTTTATTGCTAGTATTACTTACGTTATATTAATTATTTTTCTTACTTATATGGAACATAGATATTTTCTTTTTGATATAATCGAGAAATAATAACTACATTACATTGTGTTATTTTAATAAACTAAAGTAATGTGCAATGTTTTCAATAGATTAACGTATGATAAAAAATTTTAAGGATAATATAAGAAAATTATATATATATCTATATATAGATATATATATAGATATATATTGTTATAACAATTAATTATTGCGAAAACAAGTAAATGTAAAAAATTATGATAGATAATAGAGAAAAAAGATCACACAACAAAAAATAATTAAAAATATAGTATGCCATGAAGATTACATAACTTTCTCTTTTCTAACAGGATCACATACCGTTTAGCAAGGACAAATATTTAATCCTAATTTTTAATAAAAATATAATTCACATACTCAGTTTGATGCCGTTTTAACCAACAATTGCTGAGATATAGTAATATAAAAAATCTCAGATTATGAGTTACAGCACAGACATCAATCTGTCAGCAGATATACACAAAAAATTTAGCAGTCTATTTTAAAATGCCAATCTGACATATCATTATTTTTTTCATTATTATTATTTTGTTTATACTGCTGAGATTTACAGATAATATTGTCATAGACACAAAGCAGTGTCATCATTTAGGTAGGCACCCAAATGGAACCAATACAATCTTTGATAACGTTCCTCTTACAATTTAATATATGCGAAATTATACAGTTTAGAAGTTGGGCCATGGCCTTCCGTAAATGTGAAAAATGACAATACAAAATCGTTGTCAATTAAGCGATTTGCACAGTAGTGTGATCGGCAATAATTTATGTTAAACTGCAACTAATAGCACATAAACAGATACTTCCTAAATGTTTTAAAATTTTGTTGAGAATATATTTGAAAATGTGGGAATTTATCGAAAAGCAAAAGACAAAAAAATTGATAAATACAATACTAGATTCAATAAATACAGATGAAATTATTTTTGATGAAATACACTGATCGACATTGAAAATGCAACATCAAGAAGGAATGATAATAACGGAATGAAATTTGTTGGACACATATATTATAGTAGGAAGAACAATTGATTAAAATTTCAGGAAATTTGGAGTAATATGAACTGAGAAAACAGAACATGAAGCAGCGACCTCTGTGAGCAATAACAGCACATATCTGCCTAGGCATTGAATCAACTAGTGATTCGATGACATGTACAGGTAGAGCACTTCATGAAACTTCAACACGATGCCACAATTCATCGATCGATGTTACTGGTGAGTTGTGGTGAAGCTCGAAGTTGTGGACTTCGAAGTTACTGGTGATTACATTTCTGACTAGTTAAGGCCCATAGCTCTGATCTATGTTCAAGGCCTCCGAAGCGCAATATTTAAGCAGGACAATGCACGACCGAAGGTTATCCATATTGTCTGGACCTTCATTGATGCCGAATGTGTTCGACTGTTGCTCTGGCCAGCGCGTTCTCCTGATCTCGCACCAATGAAAATGACTGTTTAATCGTTGAAAAGTGACTACCCCCTCACCACTCTCCAGTAACTTCGATCGAGTAATTGTGGCATCGTGTTAAAACTTCATGAAGTGCTCTACCCGTACATATCATCCAATCGCTGTTCGATTCAATGCCTAGGTATATACGTGCTGTTATTGCTCACAGAGGTTGCTGCTTCATGTACTGTTTTCTCAGTACATATTACTCCAAATTTCCTGAAATTTTAATCAATTGTTCTTCCTACTATAATGTATGTGTCCAACAAATTTCATTCCATTATTATCATTCCTTCTTGGTGTTGAATTTTCAATGTCGAGCAGTGTATATCACAAACTAATTGCTGTAAGTAGAAAATACTATCATTTTCTATCAAGTCGAAAACAACTTACAAAGTCAAAAATAATGTCTAAAATTTATTCATCTAAAAGTTTCTGATATCCTGTTTATAAAATTCTGAATTAATACGCATTAAGCAATCTTACTATGCAGAAAAATACATACATATTTTAAAATTGAGTTCCAAATAATTACATAATCAAAAGATTACAAAAAATTTAGACCACGAAAATAAAGTTTTAGTTAGCTAAAGAAAAAAAAAAAAAAAAAAAAAAAAAAAAAAAAAAAATACATAGTGTAGATTAAAATATACTTTAAGAAAATACCTGTAATATTAAAGACTACAATAACATACCTGATTCTTTTTTTTTTTTTTTTTTTTTTTGTAGAATTATGTCTGTGGTATATAAGTTCTACATATAATCTATAAATTGTTACCAATTAAATTAGGTTCTTGGTGCACATAGCTGTCAAAAGTACCATTTACCGTGTAAACTAAACAATGTTTTACACAAGATTAACAATGGTGAGATGGAGATTAGAAATGGGCCGGAGCTCCGTAGCCGTATCCGTATCCACACATATCCGACAGAAATAAAAGATCCGGATCCGTATAACCGAGGAAATATATCCGTATCCGTATGCATACCGTTTATTTTCTTCAAATGACCTAATACGGATCTTCTGTAGAAATTGCATAAAAATTATAAAGAAATTTCTGTAAATCTTTATTGACTAACTTTAATGCACAAATAAAAGAAATATAGCATAACATCGCTTTTGTGTTCTCGCAATTTATGTTTTCTCGAAATTTACTTTTTTTTTTTTTAGACACCGTCATTTTTTTCTATATTTACAAGGAATTTCAATTCTCGCTTTTATGTTAAGAGAATTTTGAATTTCCATTTATTTATACTTATAATACAGCAAATATGAAGAAAGTACTTGTTGTGATTTAATTAATAAAACTAATATAAAATAAAAACATTTAGAAGACAGATTATATAAAGGCAAATAATATTCTTTATCATCTCTTCTAGAATAAATAAACGATGCATCATTGTGACTGAAGGAAGAAGATTTGCCGATATATTATTAAGGTGACCGTGTGAAAGCAGATGTTTACCAGTGAAATATACCATACGTTACATTCTCTTTGATTAATAAATTGTAGGCAATAAAAACAAGCCATCTATAATAAAAATAAATAAATCTGAAAACGATTATGGATTATTTAAATTGAAAATGAAAAAAAGATAATAATAATAATAATAATATGAAATAGTGATAGTGTTGTTACACGTATGTTGTATGGTAATGTATTTGCATCTTTATTTTTATTTTTACTTTATTTTTTAACTGTTGAGTAGGGAGACATAATAGTTATTTCTCAATACTCCTACTCAAGATTAATTAGTTGTCTAATATAAAATACAATCACTAACTTGAATAACAGATTCAGAAGAGCTCAAGTGCACAATCACATCAAAATCTTAAATTCGAATACTTTCTCTACCATTATATGTGCAAGAGGACAAGAGGAAGTAACTAGTATGCTGTGGTCATCACAAAACTTCCTATTGCTTAGTTATAATATAATTACTGGTCGGAAAACTGCTTAAAACCTAAAACATGGAAAGGGTTGCGTAGTAACGTCAACTATAAGCATCTTAATACTAGGTCTATGAGCCTTTTAATTGATTCACCGTAGCTCATATTTGTCATCTTATATTGATGAGCTTGTACACTGTATAAACTAAGATATTGACTTCCTTAAATGGGGAAAATTGCAGCTTAATAGTGCCAACTATAAGACACTGTACATAGCATAGTTTTTTTTTTTTTTTTTTTTTTTTAAATAATAATCGTCATGCATATGAAGTTTAATGCATTAAAATCTTGATATAAGAACTGAAGCTCTCATTTTTATATGATTGATCATGCATTACCTATAAAGGCTATAAATTTTAAGAAAAAAGAAATGAAGATAAATTTTAAAAATTAACATTTCATCATTTAAAAGTAGAACATTTTTAAAAATCTATCAATAACTCGATCCGATGCAATATTCCATCCGAAATTCAACCTAAATTTTGTCGTTGGGTCATATAATGTCTTATTACGAGACATGAACAAAATTATATATATATAAAAAAAAAATGCTACATATAAAAAAAATATATTTTTAAAAGATCCGTATTCGTATCCGCGGATCTAGATACCGAAGATCCGTATCCGTATTCGTATCCGAAAATGTATCTAGTGTCCGAAAATGGGATATCCGTATTCACATCCGTATCCGCAGATCACAATTTTTGACGATCCGGCACATCTCTAATGGAAATAAGCTAGTAAGAACATAATTAAATATATATATATATATATATATTTTAGAAAATACTGCTGAGTTAAACATGCTGAATTATAGATGAATGAGCAGAATATTTCTTACACACCGCAAAATATTAGGATCTGGAATAAGTTATTGTTGTTTCCTAAAAGATGGCATTAAGTGGACTACGTGCCTCTAATAATTTCAGATGGTATCGCATCCACATGAAAGCATTGAGATTGAACTTCAGCATATGTTAGTTCACCATAGTGTGAAAAACGTTCTTTGTTTTCCTTAGTCCTAAAAATGTCGCATTTTGTACCAAGTAAAGAGTATATTTTTGGAGAATTTCATTGTACTATTTTATTCAAATTATACATGCAGCTGAAGCACACAGAATTTTTATTCTGATTTACGGTAAGCATGCTCTGTCGGAAAAGGCATGCAAAGACTGGGAAAACATTTCAAAAATAAGGATTTTGATCTAGGAGATAAAGAAAGCTATAGCACATCAAAAGCTTTCGAATGCAAAGAATTAGAGGAATTACTGAATGAAGACTTATACTATAAGTTTAATGCTCCAACTACTCCCTCCCGCTGCTCGATGTCTTTTTCTAATCAAGTTTGTCCTTTTACTTCATCCGGTGTTAGACCTTTTTTATTTATTTATTTATTTATTTATTTAACATTGTGAGTTTTTTTTTCCTCCTATGCTTTTTCTATAGACTTTTGACAGATTTTTTGTCGTTTTTCTATGGATTTCTAGCTTTTTTTTTTCGTGTTTTCTACATTGTAAAGTGCGGTGGTTCCCACCCACCTCAACCACCACCGTGTCTTACACTAGGCGAGACGTTTTAAGCCCTCGGCTATTACACTAGACACTAGCTGACACTAGATCTAGGTACTAGCTGAACTTGCAAAACCATCACAATGAGGTGGCACAACAGATTCAAAACGTTTAAAAGCATTAGGGATGATCCAAAATCACAGAGTGACCGTGTACCTTAATAAGAAACAAAACAAAAACCAAATTAAAAAATAAAATAAAATAAAAATAATAACAGCGATAATTTATTCAAGGTCCTAATATATTAACTATAATAATATTAGCTGATAAGTAAGTTGTTAATACTATAATCGCTACTATGTAAATAAATAAATAAATATTAAATTTTCTCCTGCACATGAAGAAATGTAAAAATTAAAATGGATTTAAAAAAATAAATAAATAAATAAACCCTCAATTTTAGAATCCCCCCCCCTTTTTTGTTTAAATAGTGTGTTTTTGGCACGGATTAATCGTGCTTGGCATGAAAGCTAATTCAGCATTACATTAAAGAGATTTAGTTATTTATAATTTAAAATTTTGATGCTGAAGTGGTTAAGTTAACTAAGTTAAGATTGAGAAATGGAGACCACACATTCCTCACAGTGGCGCTCATTTACGCTCGACATACCCCCCCCCCTCCCCCCTCCGATCGAGTATACTTTACCGGCTCTAATAATGTGCTGGAATTTTTTTAAAAGACTAGTTTTTCCATGATTTTCATATTTTTCTTCAACGTACAAAATGCTAAGATTTGTACTCTCTGTGCATGAAACTTAATGCAGAGATATGAATAAAACAAATTTTTGCCTGATGTATATATTGTTTTACATTTATAAAATTTCAAGTTTAATACTATCGGTTTATTGTATTGTGCTATCTTTAAAATCCAATAAACAATAGACGATTTTATATGGTTCTAACCATTTTCTTATTTACTTTATTTATTTTTTTTATTATTTTTGGTAAGAATATAAGAAATAATAAATTTTCATATATTAAAAATGTGCTTGAAATTATTATTGGATGAGTTGTAAGTCTGTGTTTGAAGTACAGTTATGTGGTCAATTTTTTAAGGCTCATCATAACAGAACCTACTGTTTAAAACGGATTCCAGATAACTACGGGGTAAGCACTCATAAATGGGACTTCCAACCCAGCCCCTGAGAAAGACATATGAAGAACGAAGAATTAAATGAAGACTTCGAAGTAAAGTCATAATAAAAGAAAAAAATAAAATAATTTATTTTTTAAAATAAATATTTATTAAAATTTATCTATATATGTTTTACAATTTTTCATCTATTGTTATATCTCATAAAAAAAAATAATAATAATAAAAAAAGTAACATTTTAAGAACTTTTTTAATTGCGTACTTTTGTTAAGTAATATGCAATAAATGCCATATTCCATAAATTAATCTCAGTTATTTCCTTTTGAAGTAATGTACAGTAAACATAAAATTATCACAGACTCCAAAAATTACTTAACAATTCTATCAAATTCATTAATTTTAATAATTTTGCTTGCATTTGAATTATCCGTGCAAATTCTACACATTTCGCATGATTGTACATTAAAAAGGTTATTTTGAAGTAATTATATATAATTAAAATAATGGGATTGCATTCAAAATATCTCAAGGTACTTTATCACTTTACAGACTAAAATTCCTTGGTAATGAAATATATTTATCAACAATATAGTTCACAAAATTGTTGCGTAACAGGATAATTATACAATAATTTGGAACTGCCATCCATTAAAATTCTTCACGTACAACATTAAACAAAATTTATTTCTTTAATGACAATTTATGTGGCTATATATTTTGATTTAAAATTTTTAAAAGAATTATTATGCAAAATACAGTATCTAATTAAAAAGGCATATGCACTAAATTGAATAATTAATATCAAAAAAATAATTTGTTAATCGTAGATTTGAAATTTAAATAAATGAATGATGAACAGATCAACTTATATAAATACCAAGGATGAAATATATAGTGCAGGGGGAAAGTATATAATGTCACACACACACACACACACACACACACACACATATATATATATATATATATATATATATATATATACATATATATACTACTTCACTTCATAGATGTGTACTTTGTAAAAATGTTGCATATTTCTAATGATTTTTTACTTATTTGAATTTGTATTACAGAATATTACAAATTCATTATTTTCAAGAAATGAAATGTCATAAACATATTACACTATAAGTTTAAATTTCACTTGATAAATGAATAAACTATACAGGAAACCTAAAGGGTAAATATTTAATTCTCACCAGAATTCGAAAATTTACAAAACATTTTGTAAATATTCACTTTATCAAAGCGAAGCAGAATATTTATGAAAACACATTTTGGAAATCTATTAGAGATGGTTTTCCCTAATGACTTTTATGCTTTCTGTTTCCATGAATATACTTCATCTAGATTTCATAAATTATTTATTTTCGAACTTTAAAATAGCTTTAACATTCGGAAAATTTTTGCTTATTTTGCATAATTTTGTTTTGGTCAAACTAATTTAAAGTCATCAACATGATTATTTAGAATTATCATAATCTATTTCCACTTAATACTTTATACAAATGACGAAAGAAAAAAAAGCTATATATATATATATATATATATAAATATATATATTTCAATATGTGACAAATTAACTTCTTTAAAGTGAAAATAATAATTAAAATTTTCAAATTTACTTTTATCTTTTAGTAATGTTTGATACTATATAAAATAAAAGATATTAAAAAATAAATTGGATAATTACATTTAATTTACTACAATTTAAATATCCTAAAATTACATTAACTACTGACTAGTTTAACGTGTTTTTTTTTTTTTTTTTTTTTTTTTTTTTTTCAAAATCGCATAATACTGTGTAGAAATCCCCCCCCCCCCACCCAAACCGAAAAAAAAAAAAAAAAAAAAAAAAAAAGAAAGAAAAAATATAAATAAATGAGTAAATAAAAAATGAATAGATAAATAAATAAAATAAAACAAATAAATGAAATTAAAATTAAAAAGACCATATTTGCATAATACGTTGCTATGAACGGTTTTTTATGCTTTACTTTTCAATGATCCAGGGTGATTGTGAAGGTTATTTTTTATTTCCATATAAAATTAGGCCAAATGATCATGCAGGGAAAATCCGGACAAGATCCCAGGTTGAATTTTTAAATCATTAAACAAAGTATTTAAATTATTAAATTATCTCTCTTTCTAATTATATATATATATATATTATAGTAGAGTTGTGTCGATTTTTTTTTTTTTTTTTTTTTTTTTTTTTTTTTTATGTTTCTTCAGAATTCATGTACGTGTTCTTGAGAGGAGCGTTTTATCTTAGAATAAATCTCCCGCTTTTTACTTTGGTCCAGAAATATTAGTAGGCAGTGGGGTTTTGCCTGAACTGTTTTATTATTTATTTTCAATTGACTATCGAATTCTTCTCCACAGTGATATTATTTTGTTATTCATACATTCAAACTTTATGTTAAGATGTATTAATTATTTAATATTAGGAATTTTATTTCGAAATTTGAAAGAACAATATTAAGCCGCTCTCAATAAACAATAAAATACATTGAAATTATTTCAAGGTGAATTTAGAAAAGCAGGACTTATAATTACAAGAACTTGTGCAGTTACTTTTTCCTTCCCCTTTTCTCTAGAAAACTGTAGTTCAATAATAGATAACTTTATGAACTTTCAGGAAAATTGTACATGAAAATATATGAATGGAAGGTATTTATGCATTACGATTGTAGATTTTTTAATAAAATGTAATTATATGGAACGATACCTGAAACTTCACACCGGGCACAAAATTTAAAGCAATAATGATAATTTAAAAATTAAATATTAGAATTATTTTACAGTTGGTTTAAAAAATGAAGTGTTTATTAATATGTTATTGTACCGAGATATTATACTAAAATAACAGTGAAATAAATCTAATAATTAATATCCTAAATATATATGTATATTGTTATTTTGGACCGGTGTAATATTTAACCATTGATTTCTCTATCAGTAAAAATGACTATTTTTGACAAATGAGGTGTCACAGGGGGGGAGGGGGGAGGGAAAAAAAACTTTTTTCGAAACTTTATCGTGCATTGTATTTGTCTATGGCGGTGGTATAAAATACTTTTATTTTATTTTTATTTATTTATTTATTTATTTATTTATTTATTTATTTATTTTGAAATTGAATAAAATCTTCCGATCGTCCATGTACCTACCGTACATATCCCGAATTGAAAAAACAAAAAGTTTTCTCAGTAAAAAAAGAAAAAAAAATTGTTATATTTTCTCATGCTATACCATGAAAGCATAGCGCATGACAGAAACAGCAACAAATAAAAAATAAAAAAATCTGTTGTGTAACAGCCACATGACTTCCATTACCCAGTACTACACACATTATAAACATTTTTGATTTAAATAATTAACAAAATTGCTCTATCCGACAAATAAGTTATTTAAAATAATAATTAGAAAAATAATAATGGGCGGACCTGAAATTGAGCTATTTATACAGGACGCCTATCAATTTTCCTGAACTAACCAACTATATCATTCGAAAGGACATCTAATAGAGTGTTGATATAGCAAATTTGAAGAAAATCGTTAGAGCCGTTTTTGAGATACGGACTTGCGGTCCCACTTCCTGTTTCCGATGTCCCACTTCCGGTTAAACTCAATTATTGACAGGAAAACAATAATTACATACAAAAGCATATTTAAAAGTGAGTTAAAATGGCGAGTTTGAAAAAAATCCGTACAACCATTTTTAAAGGAACGCCTTTGCGAGGCCTGAAATTGAGCTATTTATATAGGACGCCTATCAATTTTCCTGAACTAACCAACTATATCATTCGAAAGGACATCTAATAGAGTGTTTATATAGCAAGTTTCAAGAAAATCGTTAGAGCCGTTTTTGAGATACGGACTTACGGCCCCACTTCCGGTTTCCGGTGTCCCACTTCCGGTTAAACCCAATTGTTGACAGGAAAACAATAATTACATACAAAAGCATATTTAAAAGTGAGTTAAAATGGAGAGTTTGAAAAAAAATCCGTACAACCGTTTTTAAAGGAACGCCTTTGCGAGGCCTGAAATTGAGCTATTTATACAGGGCGCCTATCATTTTTCCTGAACTAACCAACTATATCATTCGAAAGGACATCTAATAGAGTGTTTATATAGCAAGTTTGAAGAAAATCGTTTGAGCCGTTTTTGAGATACGGACTTACGATCCCACTTCCGGTTTCCGATGTCCCACTTCCGGTTTTTCAATTTTCACCAAAATTTGGAAATTTCATCTGTACACCAGACGTATTTCAATTATAAAGTTTCGTAGCTCTATCTTTTTTAGTTTCTGAGCTATAATAGCCAGAAGATTCTCCACACACACACACACACACACACACACACACACACACACACACGCACACACACACACACACACACACACACACATACATACACACAGACCAATTGCCAAAAACCACTTTTTTGGACTCAGGGGACCTTAAAACGTGTAAATCAGGTGAAAACCCGATATCGAATTTTCAGACCGAATACAATACTTCCATTACCTACGGTAGTAGGGTAAGGGAAGTAAAAAGGATGAAAAGAAATGACATTATTAGATCGCTCATGTACTACAAATTTTAAGAATATACGAAATTTCCACTAGTTTTTATTTATTTATTTGTTGTAAATGTATTCTATTGAATGTCTTTAAATAAGCTTGGCTTTTTCAGCGCTCTACGTAATTGTAGCTAAAATGGGGCTTGAGTAAGCTATTTGTATAAAAACAGTTCAAATGATACTCTTGAAGATTCTGAAAAAAGTGGATAAAATAAAAAATAAATAAAATTCTAGTCAGGGGAATACACTAAATTACAAACAAGCTACAATTTTCAATGCAAACATATTTATTAACGCATACCTCTTTCATATTTTAAGGGACTGTTTACTGGAGCAAACGATATTGTTCAATGTGGGTTCCATCATTGAGCTGTAAAATCTGCAGCCTATGCCAAGAGTTGAACAGCGGACTGCCAGAGATTTTTCGCACATACAGTGTTATGCGGTCCTTCAAGCCACCCAGGGTTATAGAATTTCCATGATAAACCAAACTCTTTAAATGGCCCCATAACCGAAATTCATACGGATTAAGATAGGGAGAACGTCCGGTGACGGTGTGGAAAAGGAATGGCTAATCACTCTGTCACCAGTAAAATTTTGCTGCAAAATTCTTTGCAAGATGTAAGAATAACAGTTTTAAATGTTGTATGGTTTGAAAATATTGAAATAGACCACAGTTATTTATTACATATCATTTCAAGCTTTTGACTGTAATATGTCCCCTAGTGTTTTTAAATTTTATTTATTTATTTTTGATTTTATTGCAGAATCATTGAGCACATGCTTTGAAATGCTGGCATACAAAAGTTTGACTCAATTTGCGTTTTAGTTACAGCTACAACAGCGCTGAACAGGCCATTATGGCCACCCTGTATTTTTGCATTTCTATCCGCATTATTTATTTTGTTTACACACAAATCTCAATACTGCATTGTGAATCAAATGCTGCACCTCCAAGCTTATTTTAATATAATAAAAAATTAGCAAAAGATTCGGCATTATCTAAACAACCCATAACTCACCACGAGGAGTTGGCTGTATTTCAAGTTTAGCATATGATGCAATGGCGAGTCATTAAAATGCTTTAAAATATGACACACTATAATGGATGGTCAATATAGGCTTCTATTTGAAGAATGACACCATTTTTTCCAAACGGTATTAATATTAGTACTAACATATCCAACAAAATTTAGATCTTCAAGCAAAAACTCTTTTTCGTTCAAGACTGATACCAATATATTTTGCTTTTCAGGAACTTAGAGAAATACGGCCAGCATCCCAATTAATTTCATGAAGTGTTGTTAATCCCACTCTTTTTTTTCCTACCAATAATTTTGCAGATAAGGAGGAGTTTGTTGAATTAATGGAAGTGTATCAGGGAAAATGTCGACATATAACTGGACTAAATTAATTCATTCAAAACGGCGCATCTTTTTGGAGACCTTCCCTAGAATCAAAATTTAAATAATATTCAGGAATGGAAACAATCAACAAAAGCCACATCTCTGGAGATATTTACCTGTGAAATGTCAATTTTAAATTATGAAAACTTTTTGTACATTATTTCATTTTATAGTATATCTGTTTAATTTTGCAATATTTTTAAATATGATGGTGAAGTTTTGTACACTTGTCAGCTTCTTCAATAAAACTAAAGAGTTAAAACTGAGTGCAAGCAAAAAATTGAGGGCTTTCTCCAATTTAGTTTTCAGACCGGCAAAAGCCTAATGGAGTTCGTACTCCCTGACAATTTTCCAGGTAAATTTTAGGAATTTAGAAATTTTCTATCTTTATACAACCACTAATTTTGTGAAAAAACCTTTATGGTATTTTTTATACTAACATACCGTGTCTAAACACAATAGAGATTATTGTATGAAAATATTGTAGAAATAAAGACAGAAATTGCTCATTTCTGAAAGAGAGCAGGAAAAAGGACGGGGACAGGAAAAAGGACGGGGACTACGAATTCTGTCTAAATTTCAATAAAATAAAATAGTTAAACTTTTTTTTTTTTTTTTTTTTTTTTTTTTTTGTAATTGAAATGAAAATATTTCAAACAAAAAGAATTTTAGGATTTGCGTTTTGAACATTTTCGTGTGGAAGATTATAACTTTAATAAATAATAAATTGTGGGCAGAGTCAAACATATCACATTACATATACTATGATATGCTTGGACGAGATGATATTACCCGTCTTTTCGGCTCGGAAATGTACTGCACACGCGGTGTACAATCCTTATCAAATGGGTTAATTGTCGCAGGAAGTAGTGTAGGAAAGCTGCACCCTTTATAACAGTGAGTATCACACTCATGAACAACGCCAAATTAGGTCAGAAGACACAAAAACTTTCATATTGAAAAATAAATTTACTAATTTTAAGTTAAATGCATTACCTAATAAGTTAAATTAATTTTGTAATGTTATCAGGTGTTTTTCTTCTCCTTCTTCTTCTTCTTCTTATTTTATTTATTTATTTTTCTTTAACTTTCTGTAATTGTTTTTAAATTTATTTAGTTTTTCTGATTTTTTAATTATTAAGTTTGAATATCCACTTCAGATACAAAAATATTTGTTTACAAAATCTTTAAAAAAAAATAGCATTTAAATGTAATCTTTATTATTAATAATTTGACTGTAGTTATATCTAAGTTCACTTTCTCCCTACTCATATGCGCAATTACACCTACTGTATAATAGGGTGGTTCCGAAAAATCGATTTTTTATTTCGGAATCGCGTTACCGCTCAAAAGTTGTAGTTTGGTATCCTCAATTGGAAGAAAAAAAAAATCTAAGTTGACATCTTCATTTCACGCACGAAGCTGTAAGTTTGAAAAAATATGTTAAAAATTTAAATTTCAAAAAAAATAACAAAACTAGTTTTTTAGTAATTTTTAGTTCCCCATCATACTATATATATGGGGAACTTAAGTAATCGTGAAATATTTCGACCTCGGTTTTTTGACTTTTTTATACGTTTTCAGGTGTGAGGAATCCGAAAATGACAAAATTTGTATGGTGTCTGTCTGTAGGGTGTCTGTTAGTGTGTCAGTGTGTCAGTCCGTTAGTGTGTTATTCCGTTAGTCTGTTAACACGATATCTCACGAACAAGTGATCGCAGAGAGGTTAGAAGAGTTTAAAATATTACTTTTGATACTGGCAAGAACTGTATTCATTTGCAACATTCGAATTAAAACACTTCGTAAGTTATGAGAAATTTACGATTCTCTTAACATGGTAGAATAGGACAAAATTTCACTTAAACGTGCATTAAATGGAAACTTTTTACATTAAAAATGTCGGAACAGTTTTAAAATATCAGTTTTAATGCCGGAATGAACATCATTAACTATAAATATGCTACTCTGAAATTTTCGCAAGTTATTGGAAATTTACGAATTTCTTAACATGGCAGTATAGGGCAAAAAAAAAAAACATAAACTTCAATTTTTAGAGATATTTTCATCGTAAAGATCTCAGACTACTTTTGAAATATTATTTAGAACACTGGAATGAATATTAATGACTATGAATTTTCCAATATAAAAATTTCGTAAGTTATTGGAAACTTACGAATTTCTTAACAAGGCAGAATAGAGCAAAATTTCACAGAAACGTCAATCTTGAGGGATATTTTCATCGTAAAGATGTCAAACCACTTTTTAAATATTATTTTGGATACTGGCATGACTATCATAGACAATGATTTTTCCAATTTAAAAAATTCGTAAGTTATTTGAAATTTACGATTTACTTAAAATTTCAGAATAATTGAGCATAAACTTCCATTTTGAGGATCATAAATACATTAGACAACTTCAAAATTACATTTATGATATTTGTTTGAACATGATTGAATACAAATATTCTAATAGGAAAATTTCGTAAATTATTCGTAATTTACGATTTTATAAACATAGCGAAATTGTAAATTTTTCATATAAATATGAATTTTGAGGATTATTGCATTGGAAATAGTAGCATGAAAACTAAACAACAGAATTGACCCTGATAAAATAAATTAATAGATTAGAATAAGATAAATATATCGAAGTGAACAGTGGATAGCCTATTAGGTGGGGATTTCATTGTGTCACTGTATCAAGCTTTGGTGAAATTCATTCCTTTTAACATGATTATAACATGTCTCCCATTAGAAATTTATGAGAACATGAATATGATGGAGAACTGAGCAGAGTCCACCTATTCCAGCTAGTTTATAATGCAACAATCATAAATTGTCAGTATACAGCGTAGTTTGAACCTAAAAAAGCATTTTATAGCTTTTACATAATATCTTTAGTTCGTGCATACGTCTTAAATTGGGCTAAAATCACCTAAAATTTAAAATTTACGTGTTTAATATACAATAATACATACATGATATATTTACGTTTCAAAAATATTTAAAAATTCTAAATTTGTTGAATATAACATTTTATTACAGTATTATACGTACAAGTATAGTTACACACACATTTATTTGTAAATATTAACATTGCATGCCATAGCTAATTACAGAATGATTTATAGACTTTACCTTTTTTTTTTTTTTTTTTTTTTTTTTTTTGTCTTTAAGATTCCTCAAATGTGTTGGACATTTGCGCATTGTTTTAAATTGATATTTATAGTCAAATGATGGCATAGTTCACATTTAGAGCAAAGTTGTCCTTATCAAACCATCCCTATTCTCCTCTCCACATACTTTAGTACAAGTTTCTGTTACGAGCTTTACAATTCTTTCGACACTTTGTAAGTGGCAAGGGAATTTAGATGGAACTCTGGGAGAACATTAGTACTAATAAGTTCTTCAAGGCTGTGCGTTGACACATTGCTCATTGTTGGAGGAGGTGTAAGTTTGCACTTGGACCAATCAATAAATTCAATGTAATTTGAAGCTGCAAAATTGATGCTCGCTCGTTGAAAAGTTCGCATCGATTTCCCTTTTGGTTCTTGTTTTCTTGCTTTTATCAATCTTCGAAAAGCTAGCTGTCTCACGTGCACTCTCTCATCTAGTACCATTGAAATTAAAAGATTTCCGGGATGACAAAAATACGCATGTCTCTGAATGACAGGATCAATTATTATACATATCCTGTCGGGCAGCTGTCTTGTCTTCTGTACTAATTTAAACACGTGAACTGCTCCAAACTTTACTGAGGGATGTATTTTAATTCCAAACCATACTGGAGCGTATATCTTCATAATATAGCTGACCAGCAGTTTAATTTCATTTAGAAGGTTTTACTTCAGAAATATATAGTCTTAAGATCCTATTTGTACAAGTTAACTATCTAGAGTTACTAAGAGGACCAGAATCTTTCACAGCGAGATCTGGCGCCACTCTCCAGTCTTGATTGTTCGATAAATATTAAGTAAATACTGTTGGTTCTTGCTTAAGTCAATTTTGGTCACATTTATCTCCTTACTATTAATCGTTTCAAAATTAGCAACAGGGAGTTTTTCACAGTCAGTCAACGTCTTGCCAATTTGTCCTGAGAAACTTGTGGTCCTGTAGTATCACCATCTACACTTTGAAACAAATGTCTGAACTGAAGTTCGTTGAAATGTAATAAACCTATAAACCATTGTAAAGGGAGACCAAGTTTAAGCTCAAGGATATGAATAACATCGTTTTTCCATCCTGTGTTAGTCGCTGTTCCACCACATCTATTTGCGAAAAGCTTAACATAATCAAAGTTATTTTTTTCTAAATAGCAAAAGATGCTATTAGCTATTTCACTTCTAGTGGCCCTTGGAGGTGTTAAATGTCCCAGATACTTTTCTCCGGGCTCTAAATGACTTTCTTAAAGAGTAGCACCTACTATGGTAATCCTTTATCAATTTAACAATACGTTCATGACTGACCGTTGGTATAGAAGATTTACAGTACATTTCTTCTACTTGAGCAGCAATGCAATCTGAAATCTTTGAAAAAGATTCGTTTTTTACAGATTTTGTTGTTTCTTCAAAACAAGCTAACAAAACATCTGCACATGTGGGTAACACATTTTGACTTAACGCTTTTGGTGCACCGAAAAACGGACAAACACTTAAGCGTTTAGAAGTTTTCGGGGTTCCCATTATTTATTATTAGGGAGAACAATATAACAAAACTTGAGCATACAAATCTCAATATCTTTACAAAATAATCCACTCAAAGCGAAATACGCTGCACTTTTTTATTCACTTACTGTTACAAATTAAAGATGCTGCTTGCTTAGCGGCTACTAACTGACTGGCAAAGTGATAACAGAGCCTTTAAACTGTCCACTAGAATGTGTCTACTGTTTAGACAAGTCGGCAGTGGAATAATACTGCGACTGCAAGGCGCCAACTTAGCACTTGCCGGTCAGTTACAGTTCGTGCTCAGTTTTTGACTTTTTTTTTTTTTTTTTTTTTCAAATTTTAAGCCTCATGCGCAAACAGAATATATCATCTAAATGTTATATATATATTTTTTTAGGTTGAAATTACGCTATATACTAACAATTTATTCCTGTTGCATTATAAAAAATTACAGAAAAACTAATTTTATTATTTTTTTTGAAAATTTCAATTTTTAACATACTTTTTCAAACTTTCAGCCTAATCAGCGAACTGAAGATGCCAACTTAGAATTTTTTTTTTTTTTTCCCCCTATTGAGGATACCAAACTACAACTTTTGAGAGGTAACGCGATACCGAAATAAAAAAATCGATTTTTTCGAACCAGCCTACTGTATAAGGAGAGATTGCACGAAATAACTCTCTTGGTTTCATCACAGCTCTTTCTTTAAATTATAGTATAACAACAAAATAGCAATGGAAATGCATAGAAAACAAATGAACTCTGCAATAGTTCAACAAAAAATTATATATATATATATAGGTTGGTTATAATTCCCCCTATAAACAGCAACCTACAGTGCAAAGGCGTTAATGGAATGCAACAAAATCTGGTATATAGACTATACACGAGATGCTCACACGGAATTCCGAAAAAATAAAAAATAAATAAAATAGTTCCAAAATGTTCACGAGAGTGCTCCTTTTACAAAAGAACATTAAATTTAACACAATAAAGGACTAAAACGTAATACAGAAACGATATTAACAATCCAAAAAAAGAATTATGAGTAATAATATGTAAAACCAGGAAGAAATATCAGTACTACGGAAAAAATGTGGAGATCCGCATGCTTGCGAAGAAGAGGAAGCTTTATGCAAAAATGCTTAGGGTATAAAACGTTTGCAGACGACAAACGTTTGCGATGACAAGGTGAACAGAAACTAGTCAATAAACGTTAATATTGTTTCTGTATTCCATTTTTGTCGTTTATTTGGTTAAATTTAATGTTTTCCCGGAAAAGGCGCCCTCTAGTGGACATGTTGAAACTTTTTTTTTTTTTTCGAAATTTCGTAAGCACATCTCATGTATAGTCTATATATGAAATTTCGTTGCATTCCATTCACCCGTTTGGGTTGTAAGATGCTGTTTATAGGGGAATTATAAATATAACAACCCTGTATATATAATTCTGTTGAATTGTACGCAAACTCTACTAGCTTCACCTTAAATATTGGGATAACAACAATAAAAATTACAATGCATTGCACGCATTTTTTCAGTTATTTTTAATATAAAAATTATAAGATAATAAATATTTCCCTTTACCAATCTTGATTATTTATTACGATATCAGTATCAAATATTAATGTATAGGCAATTTAATAATTCTTTGAAAAACAATTAATGGCAACAGTTATATGCAAATTGGAATCAGGAAAACCCAGTTCTAAATTTCTATTAAAAAATGAATTTTATTATCTTTCAATTACTAATGTAATTGCAATTACATCATTTTTGTTTAATGAATTAGAGGCAAAAATATTTTAAAGAAAAAGTAATTTATGGTATGAGTCTGGCTATATAATAGCCAGATACATTTATTTTCAATCAAGTGAAGGCAAGAAATTTTTAAATATTTTATATAATAGTGCATATCTTTTAATGATATTTTAAAAACCAACAGTATTGTTCACATTCGAATAAATTTCCTTTCTCCCATGACGGATGTGCCAGGTCTTCTGTGGTTTAATTAAATTAAGATTAAATAGCAAAAACGTAAAAGCTTTTAATTCTTATCACATACAATCTTTCAATTTTAACCCACCCTCGCAACCAACACTCTTCTCTTTCTTTTTCCTCTTTCTTGAAATTGCCTTCAAATAGTACAGTTATCATCTATATACAAACAATATCTTTCAAAGGTTAAAAAAATATAAAACAGTATAATTAAAAATTAAAGTATTATATTTTTTAATAGTTTATTTTAGTTTTACAAGATTTTTAGTGAGAATAACTGCATTAAAATTCTACTATTAAAGTAAATCACAATTTTTAACAAGGACTTCTTTCTTCTTCGCTTCTCAAATCCAGACCCCATTCGTTTTTATTTGGACAACTCAGCTTTTTGATGCAAGTATATTTATACCCCTTCTCGCAGGTGCATTTTCCAATTCCAAAATTCCGACATTGGCATCTGTGCCATTTACCATAACACTGGCAGTCATCCTTATTTCTATCACATAAAGCACCGTACGGTAAGCTTGTAGGTCCACCTGTGCGTCCACTGAAATAAAAATCGACAAAATTTAATGTTACTTTGTTAACAAAATTTTAAGTTATAATAAGGTTTTTAAATTTTTCTCATATTTTTTGTAAAATAAGAATATAGGATAGGATCGATAAATCGGTGGAAAATTTAGTAAAAAAAAATTAATTTGGAAACTTTTTTTTTTTTTCTTTTTTTGTAAAATAAGGAGACATGGTGGGATGGATTAATCGATAAAATATTTAGTTGTTTTTTAAGTAATTCTCGAATTCTCAACAATTTTCTCAATATAAAAATGTCTACGGCAGGGGAGTTCATTAATGTATCACACCGAGATGATTTTATAAATTAAAAAAAAATATTACCCCAATAAATAAAAAAAGAAAAAAAAAAAAAGAAATGCTACCTCCAATTTACCCCGCGTGGGGTAATTTGAAAGTATGTCTATAAGCCATATTCAGATTCATGTTAAGAATGTGAGGCGAAGTAGTTCTCAAACATCAATTAAAACCTTTACATAAAACATACCTTCATTTAAAAAAAAAATTGAAAAACAAGATTAAAACAAATAAGGCTTCAAAAAATAAGGTTAAAAGTAAAATTGACTATTCTGACATTTTGTGTGTAAGTGTGTGTGTGTGCACGTCTCCTCATTAAAGACATAAAGTAAATAAGAATTGGATTAAGAAAAACAAATATATTTACAGAATTTTTAATAGAAGCATATAATGATTTTTGCCCTGAACGAACTAAGTAAATTCATTACTTTAAAATTAGGAAATGTACTCATTATAAGCATATTTTAAAAATGCAATGGTAGGCATTTTAAACCTATATAAGCTTTAAAACAAATATCCCAGCTGTTCACGTTTGTTATACAATAATTACTTTACTGAAGTCCTCTTCAATAAAACCTCTGTGCCTAGAACACTCTTGATTAACGTCCAAATTGAGCTAAGTGATCAAAGAAAATATCCTAAGCAAGTTGTTCATACCATTTCGAAGTAATTCTAATTAAAAAAAAATTGAAAATAAAAATAATATAAAGTCCCATCAATTTCTCCATATGAGCAATTTGGAGGTAAGATTCTCAGCGCTCAACCCCTACGTACCCTGTAATATATATATAATTTTCATTATGGTTAAGTTATTTTATCAGCCAATTTCCTTTTATCTTTCTTTCTTTCTTTCTTTTTTTTTTTTATGCATGATTGAAACTAGTGTTGTATATTGCTGAAAAGCTATACAATATTCGAAATCTTGCATTAATTGTTGACAGTACTGCTAGTTTCCTGATGAGATCGGTGCTGGATTTCAGCATTTTTAACTCCATTTTTCCCTCATGCATTCCTTTTTATTTCAATAGTCATTTTTGTTAATTTCTTTCAATTCTTATCTTGTGTTGCATGAATTTACTGGACTAATGGATTAAGACAACTAACTCATAGTTTAGGTTTAAGTGATATACGTCATTTCTCTTCTGCGTAAGTACTTTAACATGTTTTTACTATTCAGTGAAATAATTAATAAATGGCACTTAAATGGTAATTGTGACAATAAATTAATACGTAATACATCTAATTATTAAATTCATTGTTGGTATTTTCATCTTTCTCTCATTTGCTGAGTATTGTAAAGGAATTAAATAATTTAATATATATATTTATATATATATATATATATATATATATAGATAGATAATTATTGAATTTATTAAATTACACATATATATATATATATATATATATATATATATATATATATATATATATATATATATATATATATACATATAGATAGATAGATAGATAGATAAATAGATAGATAGATAATTATTGAATTTATTAAATTACATATATATATATATATATATATATATATATATATATATATATAAGCCAATTTTCATATTTTACCCCTGTTTTACCCCACCCTACCTTATTGAAGATTAAAAATTATACAATAATTCTCAATCGATTTAATGTAAATATTTTATTTTTTCTTCTTTCAGAACAACTTATTTTCTCGGATATATTAAATTTTATATAAATGAAATGCAATCTATTATCTTGTCATAAATATATTTAATGATTTATAGTAGAAATGAAGTAACTCTTACATTTGGAAAATTTCAACGTTTATGCAATTAATTTTACAACGAAAACTTTAATATTTTTTAAATAAAAATAACTCCCTAAACTATGATTTTCTTTATTGGTCACGACTAAATAAGGAGCACTTTTGAAATACGCCTATAAATCAAAGGTATTCTTATATGCATGAAATTAATATTATTATTTTGAATATGATATCGAAATCACATGAAAATTCTTTTATACATAAAAAAAAATCGCACTCAAAATATTTTTCCTAAATAAAACTTTTTTTTTTTTTTAATTGGTATCATTTTATGTCCATTTTTAGTGATTGAAAGAAGACGCATGTTTATAAGAACATTTCTTATTTTAAACACAATTTAAAAAAAATATATTTTTTAATTTTTTCTAAATATTTTTTCCAAGATTGAATTTTATTATTGACACGTAAAGGAGTTTTATATGTTTAGACATTTCATTATCATAATATACAAGACTTTTTGTTACAAACGTTTTTTTTTTACCTAACAAGAAACGTTCACGGCACGGAAATTTCTGTTGTGCAGGAGTTTGCGCAGAATTGTAGTATACTATCAATGTAACATTAAAACATTAAATCATGCAATTAAAACATTAAAGCAAAACAATATCATGGAAAATGTCTTTAGAGTTTCCATAAAAGCATTAGTGTAAGTCATTTCTACAGACTACCAACGCTCTACTGACACAGATTCAGTATGAAGAGTACAGGTTCGATTCTAACAAAAGTTAATTAAAAAAATATATGAAACAATTTTTTTTAAATAATCGGAACAAAGATGAAATTTAATTTTAATATCATAGAATAATATATGTAAAAAAAAAAAAAACCTCTAACTCTCTCTTTATGTATGTATATACAAGATGTTCGAAAAATCTTATTAAAAATTATAAGGTGTGATAGAATATATTTTAAATTTTGTCATACACAGCATTGTCATCATATCTGCCTTTTTTCCATTTGCAAAATAAGCCATCTTTCATCAATCACCAATAGAAATGACAATTATTGAAAAAAAAAAATACTTCAATTTGTTTGAAACTTTTAGATTGTCTAACCATAAATCTATAATCTGGAATTAAACAGTTAAAAGCTGCTGCCACAAGAATAGAAAAATTCAATGGAACAAAAATTTTAGAAAAAAATTCTATCAATCAGAATAAATAGTTAAAAGCTGTTGCGACAAGTATACTGAAATCTCTTCCAAGGGAACATGTTTAACAAAATTTTATGATCTACAAAACAGTTAAAAGTCGTTACAACAAGTACATAAAAATTATTTGCAACATAATTATATAATACAATATATATATAATAATATATATATATATATATACACCGTGACCAATAAGTTCTCATACAACATTTGAAGCACGTTAAAAAGTTGTACATATGTGTTACTGTAGTCCCAATTATTTTGCAGGCAATTTAGTGCTAGGTATAAAGCTATTACAAGTGTAAATGTTGTACTAATTACAATTTTCCTTTACCTAGGTAGAATGAAGAAATTATGATAAATAAATTCCTCAAAGGAGCGTAGCCGTTTGAAATTTTCAGAGATTTGAAAGCCCTGGGGGTGAAGAGAGATTTCATTTGCAGAGCTATCAGAAGGTGTAATGAGACGTCATCTATCGATGACAAAAAAAGATCTGGCAGACCGAGGTCCGTTAGGACAAAAAAGGCTGTGAAAAGGGTCAGGGAAAAGATACGATGAAACGGACAAAAATCTGCTAGAAAACTAGCACAAGAGCTCAAAATATCGAGGGAATCAATGTTAAACATTCTGAAAATGGACCTTGGGTGCAAGGTTTATAGAAAACGTAAAATTCACGGAGTTTCGTATTCTGTTAAGGTGAAAAGAAAGCGAAGGGTGGAAGAAGTTCTTGGTTGGCACGCTGGGGATGAATTTGTCTTTTCAGACTAGAAACTATTCCTTCTACATGAAAGTCTGAAACCCCAAAATGACAGAGTATGGTCAATTTCTATTGATAACATCCCTGAGGGACAGCATTACGTTCCGCGTTTTCAAAATGCTTCGTCTCTGATGATTTAGGCCGCTATTTCCAAAAGCGGAAAACTCCAGTTAGTCTTCATTGATAAAGGGATAAAAATCAATGTCCAATATTATAAAACTGAGGTTTTGGAAAAAGTTTTACTACAAAATGTCCAGAGCATGTATGGGGTGGGATATTTCTGGTTCCAAGAAGATGATGTACCTTCTCATACCGCACGTTTGATTCAGGAGTGGTGCTTCAAAATTTAGCTGATTTTTTGCCAAAGAACGAATGGCCTCCCAACTCCCCCGATCTGAACCCTCTTGATTATTTTGTGTGGTCATATATTCTGTCCCAACTGAATAACTATAAAATTACCGATTTGAGCAAATTCAAAAATGTAATTCAAACGATATGACAGGAAATGTCAATGGAATCCGTGCGTGCCGCATGTGATGGATTTGAAAAGAGACTTAAGCTCGTTAAGAAACTAAAAGACGGAATTATTCCAAAGCATTTATTGTAAAGATACTCAATGATGACTACTTTAATTTTATGCAAAAAGTTTTTGTATGATTTATTTTGTGTTACTGTAATAAAAATTTTAAAGTGTATGAGAACTTATTGGTCACGGTGTATATATATATATACACCTAATAATATATTGCAACCTATATTTTATAATATGAATAATATATATATATATATATATATATATATATACATATATATGTATTTATTTATATGTTTATTGAAACAATAAACTAATCAGGAAAATAAAAATTTATGTATGTTCTTTTATTACTTTTTTTTTCATGTTATTTATACATGTTATGAAAACCTTACATTAGTCTGTAATTTAAAATAACCACATAAAATTAAAAAAAAAAAAAAAAAAAAAAAAAAAAACATTTCTTTATAGTTTAGTATTAAATTATAAACATGCAACAGAATAACTGAGTTTTTAATATTATACTCACTCTCTCTTTTCTTCCTCGTTTACATCATGCGCAGCTGAGGATATATCTGTAAATTTCGAATGATATGTACGATTACATAATGTTAAAAAAATTGCAACTTAAACATTTAGAAAAAAAAGCTGTTTATTTGGTTGTTTAATTCTACCAAAATTATAACAATTTTAATTATAAATAATGTTTCAGCTAAAATTATTATATGCCCAAAAATATTCCTTTTATGTATTCTTGAATGTCTATTTTTTTTTAAACTGTTTATTCATGTAAGCTTTGCGTTTGCATGGTATACGCAAATTACCGTAATTTCTGGTAGATACCCCGCAGGTTATATAATCCAGTTTTGCACCAGAAATTTCAATTGATAAATAAATTTATATTTCTACGAGCTCTTCCTTTGAAAAAATATAGATTTCTCTAATAAATAAAATTTCTGGTGGAGAAATGACACATCTTACCTGCGGCTTATCTACCAGAAATTACGGTAATTCTTTTTACACATAATCTTTACTTATCAACTCTTGTCTTAATTTATGGATTAATATATATATATATATATATATATATATACATAATATGTCTAAATATATATAATAAGCTGAGAATTTTTTTAAATAGCAGTTTTCGGGAATTTTCACTAACTATATTTAATATGAAATATTTGAATTGTATTAAATATTTATAATTAGGATTTAATGTAAAAAATGTTGCGGCTGCAACTCTTTATCTTCTGTAAAATTAATAGTCATGGGTGTTACCGAATCGGGGAAAATTGTGATGGCATGTCTCTGGACCATTCCTATCCCTTATTTTGAATTTCCGACACTAGTTAATAGCCTATTAAGTAGATCTATTGCGGAGTTAAACAACCAAATGAAATATAAAGCATTATGATTTAAGAAAAATAATAATATTTAAAAAAAAAATGAATAGTTTGCTTAGATTATAATAACAAGTTTAAACTACATTATTTTAATAATAGACTATAATTATATTTAAATTATTAGAAAATTTCTAAAATTTAAACAATAAATTTTTATTATGTAATAAAATAATAATAAACAAGAAAGAAAAATCATGCAGTACGCATTGATTAGTAACACTTTCCAACTGTACGCAATTGTACAGAATAACTTTTAATATTCTTTGCCTACTTTATCACACAACAGACAGAACGACTGAAACACATGCAGATAGACTAACTGATTTTAAAATTACTCTTAGGCATTTTGGGAAGTGTAAAAAAGGCTTAACGCAAAAGAAAACACAGCCGTTAAATTATAATTACAGCTTTTAATCTCTCTGAATATTTTAGTGTAGCCCTGTAAATCTGAAAGTTAATCATATCATGTTCTATAAAAAACAATATTTTGGAATATTAATAATGCATGTCAATGTTTCTATGATTTTTAGAGTAGAAATATTTTTAAATATAACTTTTAAAAAATTCTGTCCTAAAACGTAATACATTGTTTGTTTTTTTATTGTTGTTGTTGTTGTCCCTGTAAACAAACTAGTTGTACAGGACCTATTAATGGCATTTTAAGTAGAGAACATTTAATAAGGAACTTGAGTGTATAATTATTTAAAAATTCTCAAAGTATTCACGGATGATAGGAGCCGGAGACAAACAGATAGAAAGGTAGACAATCGGACAGACAGATGCACAAATTGAAATCATATTCCCACTAAAATTATAAGAAAGTTTTAAAACGCTCATGTAAACAAAAGTGCAATTCCAGCAAATTTTTATTTATAGCAGCTCTTAATGTAACTGATTATTTTTGTGTGGCCCTATAAATCTAATGCTAACCATACTATATTACAGAGAAGGTACTCTTTTGTGCATACGAATAATATATTTCAATTGCGGAGAAAAAAATTATCAAAATTTGGTTTATAAAAATAACAATCATGCAACACAATGCTTTGAAATAATTTCAAGTGCCCCTGTACACAAACCAGAAAGAAATGGGCTCTATTTTACATAGGAAACATCCGATAGGGAATTGTATAATATATTAAAATTTCATTGAAGTTTCTATACATTAAAGGCATTAAAATATGGTTTATAGAAACTCCTCCCATAGAACACAATGCTTTCGAATATTTTTGGCTGTCCCTGTACACAAACCAGAAGAGGTATTCACTCCATTTTCAATAGGAAACATCCGATAGTCAACTTGAATAAAATATATCGGTTAAAAGAAATTCCATAAATATTTAAGGGAATTAGCGCGCAGTAAAACAGACAGACGGACAGACACAGACAGACGGACAGAAGAACAGTCAGACAGATACAGAGATTGAAATTATATTCACACTAAAAAAATGATAGAAAGTTTCAAAAACGCATAAATTAAACGAAAGTACAATTCTAGCAATTTTTTATTAATAGCTCTTAATATAACTGAATATTTTTGTGTCAACCTGTAAATCTTATGATAACCATGCTATATTCTATGCAAAGCATTCTTTTGTGCATATAAATAACATATTTTAATTTCCTAAAACTTCGTGGAAAGTAAAGTTATTTTATAGAAATATCTCGCATGGAACGTAATGCTTTGGAATACTATTAAGTGTCCCTGTACATTAATCAGTAGTGGTATTTGCTCCATTTTATACAGGAAATATCCAATAGGGAATCTGAATAACATATTGAATTTAATTGAGATATGTCTACAGTAAAAGTAAGAAAATATGGTTTATCGAAATACCTCTCATAGAACATAATGTTTTGAAATACTTTCGGGTGTACCTGTACACAAACCAGTAGAGGTACAAACTCCATTTTCAGTAGGGAACATCCGATCGTAAACTTCAATAACATATATCAGTTTCAAGAAATTCCATAAATATTTACGGGAGTTAGAGCTCGGACAGACAGACAGACGGACAGGCAGATACAGAAAACTGAAATCACATTTACACTTAAAAAATGTTAGAAAGTGTTAAAAATGCTTAACGAAAACGAAAGTACAATTCTAGCAATTGTTTATTAATAGCTCTTAATGTAACTGGATGTTTTTGTGCCACCCTGTAAATCTAATGCTAATCATGCTATATTCTGTGCAAAGCATTCTTTTGTGCATATAAATAACATATTTCAATTTCCAAAAACTTCGTGGAAAGTAAAGTTATTAAAATTTTATTTATAGAAATATCTCTCATAGAACGCAATGCTTTGGAATAATTTTGAGTATCCCTGTACATAAACCGATGGTGGTAATTCCTCCATTTTATACAGGAAACATCCAATAGTGAACTTGAATAACATATTTCAATTTCATTCAGATATGCCTACAGTAAAGGTATGAAAATATGGTTTATAGAAATACCTCTCATAGAACACAATGCTTTGAAATACTTTCGAGTGTCACTGTACACAAACCAGTAGAGGTATAAACTCCATTTTCAATAGGGACCGTCCGATAGGGAACTTGAATAACATATATCAGTTTCAAGAAATTCCATAAATATTTACGGGAGTTAGAGTGCGGACAGACAGACAGACAGACAGATGGACAGACAGACAGACAGATGGACAGACAGACAGACAGACAGACAGACGGACAGACAGACAGACAGACAGACAAACCGAAGTCATAAACACTTTTCAACCTTGTTGGAAAGTGTTAAAAATGATTCAGCATTGAACATTAATTGAATCATACAAAAAGTTTGAAAAACTAATTCAATTTCATTTCATTGTACTTCACTTGTAGTCCAGTCAATAGGTACGTAAAAAAGGGCTTACCTAGCAAAAGGTGGGGTAGAAGATTTTTCTTTTTTAATTTGTACATATTAGTGTCAATATGAAAAAAACGATTTATCCAACATGGTCGACCCCGGGAGAATTTTTGTGGGCTGAAAAACCTCGAAAATTTACTACTTTTTTGGCTTTTTTTGAAATATCTCAGAAATGGCTGAATTTAGCAATATTTTTCTATTATAAAGTTTAAAGAAGATTAAATTTCCTACAATTTTCTTCATTACAACATTTTTGTAGTACTAATAGCAAGCACGTTACAGCCTCTTGAAAGTCGGCATTTTTGCTCAAGCTAATAAAATACAACTCAAAGAAATGAGTCGGTAACGTTTATTAGAAAACGGAAAAAAAAAGAAAGGACATATTCATCTGTCTGACCTTAGGAAATGATACCTGCTTCGTAGCAAAGGAGGTAAAAAAAAAAGAAAGAAAACTGCCCCCCCCCCCCCCAAAAAAAAAAAAAAAAAAAGCTCTCCCTTTCCTCCTGTCTCTTCCCATCTTTCCCATCTGCCTCGGCTGAGCATCTACCTATATTAATCAGTTCAGTTAGAATGTGTGAACATACTTTTTCAACCCATGAGCGTTTTCTATTACAATAACCGGAGTGTTTGTTTTATTTACGAAATCAGTTTGAATAAAGGTGAAATAAAGATTCTGAAGGAGAAAGGTATACAAAAAATCTGCAAAAGTGCAATGCAAAACGTCAAAATGAAGAACATCGGTGTTTTTTGATGAACCTACAACAAGTAAGAATTCACAATGCCTGTCACAAACGATACATCAATGGGTGAATGATTGCAGCATATGTACGGCGTCATACAACTGGTGATAGAGCTGGCCCAAACTGTGCGGCTCCATATCATCCATCAAGAACTGAAGGTTTCAGTTTAAAAGATCAGTGTTTCTCGTGTGGAGAGGGGATACTTGAAGATTTCTTTAAAAAACAGGAACGATTTCCTGAGCATGAGATAAATTTTATGCACCATGCTATGAAACTGGTGTGAAAGAAACACTTGTAAATGGTGTCGAAAATCGTGGGGATGAGAGAAGAAAAAAAGTACTTGAATGCATCGGAAATGTAAAAGGTTTAGTTGCTATAAATGCTGGGTATCACAGATTTTGTCATCAAGAACTGCATTGGAGGCCTAAAAGTGAGATGAAATGAGGATATTACCGTGCAAGTAACACTGATGAGGCAATGGAATCAATTTACTCCTACCCTGAAAACGACTCGGACGAGTGCCAGTCTCATAAAGTATTTGATGAATAAAATAGAGGGTGATTTTTGTCCTGGCATCAGATCGGTTGCATCGCGCTTTTGCAAAAAATATGGTGAAGATGTTTTAATAGCCGAAACTGCCAACAAGAAAGTAGTTTGCTTCCAAAATGTTGGCTATAAAATACTCAGTGAAACTGGTATAGTAACAAGAACTCAACAGGATCCTCAACAGGAAAATGTCGAACTAATTTCATCATTGGACGAGGCTGAAGAAGATAAGCTATTCTAAGAGCTTATATAATTACTACAAGACGGAGAGGAGCAATTTGAGGACGACACACCTTCCTTCCACCTCTGATGACTATTGAAATTTAAGAACCCGGGTTTCAAAATAACCACGAAGAAAATAAACATGTATATTATACATTAATGTACGTTTCTTTATTTGTTTCAAGGCTAAATGAATCTCCCTATAATTTGCATATCAAGTTAAATTTCTATAATTTCCCTTTGTAATTATCTGCTATTGTTCTTCAAACAAGTTTGCCTATTTGTGAAGTTCATTTAAAATTAAGATTGTGTCTTGTTATTATCATTAATATTAATATAGCAGTTATTAATGTTTATTACAACATTATGTATTATATCTAAATATCATTAACGTTTTATAATATAATAGTAGAATTAAAATATTTATGTATTAATGCACTCAGTTTTTGCTTACTTGCCCCCTAATATTTATTCATTTACATTTATATACAAATATCTTTTATTTTATTTATTTTTCTTTGTATCTCTTTGTGTGTGTATTATGTGTTCCAGTGATAGAATACTATACATTGGCAGTTATTGGAGTCTGATGATGACTAATGTTGTTAGGTCAGAATTGTCAGTTCGTGGCCGGAGGAGAACGAGAGAATTAGTAAAAAGGAGAAGGGAAAAATTAAAAGTGAGCAGATTTGTTATCTGTCGTCCTTAGTGAAGAAAAAAGAAATGATCGCCAATTTATCTGGCGAACATATTTAATCCCTTTCAAAAATCACGATTATTTTAACAAGGCATATGTTAGATGAACAATCAAGAATATAAAACAGTATTTCTTACAATATATATTGTAAAAAAATACATCTGACGTGTATATTTCCGTATTACATTTTCGATCACCAAATCCAAAAATCCCAAGGATGACAGATATCACAGCTATACCCTTAAAAGTTGTTAAGCTTTCTGTAAATAAAGCTTCTAATTCTAATAATTACTGTAGATTATTTATAAGGAGAAATGCGTTTTTTTTACGAAGTTGGGAAATCTGTTTATTTTCAAGAAGCTGTTACGCGCTTGCTATTAGTACTACAAAAAAGGTGTAATGAAGGAAATTGTAGGAAATTTAATCCTCTTTAAACATTACAATAGAAAAATATTGTTAAATTCAGCCATTTTTGAGATATTTTGAAAAAAGCCCAAAAACTAGTAAATTTTCGAGGTTTTTCAGCCGACAAAAATTCTCCCGGGGCCGCCCATGTTGGATAACTCGTTTTTTGCATATTAGTACAAATATGTACAAATTAGAAAAACAAAATCTTCTACCCCACCTTTTGCAAGGTAAAATGTATTTATTGACTGGACTATTGATATGTGTAGACATTTAAGGTAAATAAACATGAACAGAAATACGGAAAAAAAAAAAAAAAAAACATAAATGCAGATATAGCTACGTAAAATAAGACCTATACGTATTTAGACACATTTACCTAAATTTATTTTTGGATTTCGAAAACAAGATTTTAGATTTGAATTAAAAGTGTGATAACAATGATAATTTATTTATTGATATCTGTATCAAAGACAAAGAAATGATATTTAATGAAGAATTTTCGATCAAAATCATGATAATTATTAGTAATAATCTTAAAAAAAAAAAAAAAAAAAAATGTGTTTTATTTTTGTTGTAACTTAAAAAGAAATGTTGATTTAAATTAAATTGAAAAGATTTTTAATAAATATTTCTGTATAATATAGGCGACGGAGTATCCTACATTGTAAATACTGCTATATTTAACTATAAATATTCCAGTAATTAACCATCCAGATTCTTAAAAATATGTATATTAATGCTGTTGTTTCTTAAAATATACAAAACTTGAACACCGTAATATTTTGTATCAGTTAAAAGAGATCATATGCAGCAATACTAACAAAAATATATTAAGACTTGTGAAAAACCTTCGACAATCAAGAGACTCGGTAGAGTCTCAAGTGACGCAAGCGGAAAAACAAACGAACTCCACGACACTCAGCGGAAACGTAAAAACGAACTAAAACTGCGATACTTATTATATACAGCTAGATTGAGATCAAAGAAACCGCTGAAAGCCGACACTTAATATCTCAGGAAATATGCTGGATGTTTTTTCTGATATTTTTAAAACAGTCTTTTACCTTCTGTCTGATCCTACCCTGAAATCGCTACATTTCTGCGTGCAATATATTTTGAGATATGATTTGGCTTATTTAAGTTGTAAAAGGACGGTCTATGCGGAGAATAATTTTTTCTCGAATATGGCTCGGGCGAATGTCGTTTATTTGATATATGATATTAATCGCTTTTATCTGGTGTGCCTGACATCTCCCTTTTCCCCCGGAAAACTCCTGTTTTTTTTATAACTCAGTTTGAAAGTCGAACTATTTTTTACTCCGCCATACATGCATTTCTTCTGCATTTCTCATAATTCAGAATAGGTGTTATTTGGTTTCGCATGACTGGTGGTTGGTTGGTTCAATCGGAATGCAGTCAATAAAATATTTAGTTCTTTTTTAGTACATGCAAAAAAGAAACTCCATTGTTTGCTTAAAATATCTATTATATATATACTAAATTAAATTTCACTTAAATATTTTTTTCTGTTTTGATATGAAGAAAATATTTTAGAGTTTAAAATTTCGCATTTCGTCAAAAAACTATTTCGATAATATTTTAAATAGGGAACTATTTTATAATTATGGTGATTCTACTTCATAATTGTTGATGATAAAGTTATAGTTTTTTAAGGAGAAAATACTTCTATGTATTCATCCGCTGGACCACAAACAGTTAATGTAAAAAGCAAATTTCTGATTAGCAACACTCTAAACAACAACAATTAGTTGGTTAGAGTTAGCCTTGCTTGTTTTACGAATTTTCTTTTTTCTCGTGCAATTGGATTATTCTAAATACATTATATTTACTAGGTAAGAATTAGTATTTTAATAGTTTCATTATACTTTTTACTTATATGTATTGTCGATTGTGAAGCACTTGCAAAATTTGTACATTTAGCTTCTCGTTTTTTTTTTTTTTTTTTTTTTTTTTTTTCCAGCATTTTTATATATATATATATTTTTTTTTTTGTGTTTTATTTACTCTATTTACTATGTGTTTTATTTATTACTTTAATATAATAGATTTTGTTATTAAAATTCTATTATTTCATTTCGACATCTTGCCTTTGCGTGCACTTTCAGCTTTTTTGTTTTTTTGCTAATTTCGTCCCTGAATTTTATATTTTTCCCAAACCATCGTTCATTAAAATATGTGTACCACGATTCATAAAATAAATCATGATTAAAAAAAAAAAAAAAAAAAAAAGCAGACTTTTCTGAATCTATTCGCAGAAAAATATAATTTATCTTCAAACTATGAAGGTGGAAGGCGCTCCACCCTCAGGCCTAGTTTCGTAGTGTAGTCAATCGGCCTTAATCCCAAACACAAACACACTCAAGCCTTGAAGGCCGAACCAAGTCTGATATCACTAGGAATAATAGCAATTCATAAAATTAATTTGTAGATGCAAATTTTACATAAATTATAGGAAATATTTTTTTTTTAACTCGGTAGTGCAATGTGACTTTACAGCCATTTTGGGTGGCTTTTAGTACAGATATAAGGTTTGCCTTTAATTCTGGAACTTATAAGACTTCCCTTAGTGTTAGTTCCCTTTTTTGTTTATTTGGATCCAGGTATTCAATTTTTATTTCTCCTGAACCGAGTGAAGTGAGGGTTTTACCGTTTGCTACACATGCTTCTGATTTTTGTGACTCATCTAAATTAACGAAAAGGTCTATATTGTTGCTTATGTGCGATGACGAACCACTGTCTATTATAAAGTTGTTCGTCATTGCATTTTGAGTCGTGAAAGCCATTTGTTTTGTTTGTGATGTTATTTGCTTCATTTCTTTTGAATGATTTTGTTGTTGTGTATGTGTGTGTAGCAACTCATCATTGTGTGTCACTAACTGTGAGGAATTGGTTGTTCTGAATTTATTTCTAAATTGTTTGTTTTTAGTGTTATCAGCATTTTTATTATTCAGATGCCAGCACTATTATGGTTTGTTTTTTTGCAATAAGTGCAGTATTTATTTTCTGTTTTGAAATTACTACTATACTGCAGTTATTTATGTGGGCTTGCATATCGCCCCCTTCTTCTAGTTTTGTGTTATATAATTTTCTTAATAAATACAATTTGCTACTTAGATTTGTTCTTTCGTGGATATCGCGCAACTTGTTCCACGTTTCTAGGGCATTATTTGACGTGGATTATTTGGGAATCATCAATGAGCAAGTTTATTAGGGCACGCGTTTTATTGTCCTTTTTCCGCCATATATCTGTGATAGGATTTGGCGGGTCGTCTGTTATTACATCATATAATTCATCTTTCATCACATACATTGATGTTTTAAATTTCCATACTGAATAATTTTCAGAATTTTTTTTTTCTAACATTGGACTTTGTTTAAAAGATGCCATTGTTGATTTATTTTTTATTTATAGTGAATACTTTATTTTTGAGAAGAATTTATTTTTGAAAGTTTGTTTTTTGTAAAAACGTTACTTTTTTTGTGATATTTCTTTTTATTAATTCTTCATTTTTTAAAAACGAGTTTTCTAAACTTTCTTAATTCAAAAAATGTACGAATGCATTTATTCTTATTTTTCGTTTTCTTAATATATTATTTCAAACACTGAATATTTATGCTTTATTAAATAATAATATTATTTAATTTTAGTGTTTTATTTTCATATTAATTTTTTATTTAATTTTACTTTTGTTATCCGTGGGACAGCCAGATAATTTATAATATACTTATAGGTAAGCTTCAATATTTTACTTGAGAACAGTAACAACAATGATACATTTTTCACTTTTCATTTGTTTAATATTATACCAGCATCATAATCTAATAAAATTACTTTTACAGCGAGAAAATAACAATTAATATGTAAAATAAAAATATTAAGAAGATAGCACCAATGGGACGCCAGAGTCCTCAGAACAGAAAAGGTTAGCTTATAATTTTTCAATACTTTTGTTTTGGAAATAAATAATTGCTTTTCAATTTTTTGTTTAATGAGCTTACATTTCACTACTGAGTTAAAAAAAATATTTTCAATATAAATTAAGATTATACAACATAGTAATCTAGAGATAGAATAAAAGTGTATTCTTAAGTCTAAACATTTGTTTCTTTTGTTGTTAAATTGATCTGAAAAGATTTAAACAATCTTACAACTTTTCATATTAACTGTATGTTTTTTGCCTTTCTTTTTTTCTTTAAAAAGAAAGTTCATGAAATTATAATTATTCCTAGTAGTAGAATTTTCTGTGCAGCAAAGTAAAACTTGTCTATGATCCAGAAATTCCAGACCAAGTTTGGTATCACAAAAAGTAATTATCAATTCATAAAACATGTAAAATGTGCATTTCCATACAAAGAAAATAAATTAAGAATTTACGACAAATACAGTAATCTAGAGACAAAATGTAAAAAATATAAAGTATGTAGAGGGATAATATTCCATTTCATAATCTTACGGTATTTTTTCTTAAATCTCTTCCTATGAATCTTGAGTTGGAAAGTCATTTTCTTAAAACTAAATTAAGAATTTTATTATTACTATGCTAATTTATTATCATGAAATGTAGGGTAAATATATGGCATGTTTAATTATAATTTAATGTTTTTTTTTTTTTTTTTTCTGTTTTTAACAGAATGACACCTTACAACATTGAAAGAACGAACTCTGGCATTCCGTTATTTAATATTTTTAATTATAATAAAGTACAATCACAATAACTATATACATCGCGCGCAGTAAACAGAACATTAGGATACATAAGAACGAATATTCCAGACCGCTGCCTGTGGCCCATGGCCACAGGGGCGTCTTACACGAAAAACGACTACATCCTTCAGCGAGAGCTGACGAACTTCTGACCGACTTCTGAAAACAAAATGCTTTCACTTCACTTTTATGGATCGGCAAAATATCATTAGATATTTTGCCGAGAATTGCGACAGCGCCGTCTATATTGTTTCAAATGATAGGGAAGATGACTCAATATTGATAGGCTATTTAGTGTATTCGTAAGAGTTTGAATTTAGCGCTACATTCTCCCCCTCTGTTCCCGAGCCTACGTTTCGAGGCGGGAACAGCACTTAAAGCTTTCCGCGGATACTACAGAAGATTGAACTTTTGTAACTATAACATTTTAACATGAATGTGAGGGTCGATGCACAACAGATACCTAAATTTAATTTAATCAGGGTTTACTATTTCAAAGATACTACATTCTCCCCCTAGTCGGAAGATTCAATTAACAAGACCGTCACACTTGTATTTAGGTTATTATTTCTAATGCATTTAGTTAATTCTATAAATCAAGTTAATTTATTCTAGAAATATGGCTATTCATTTGAACAACTTTGAACCAGGTTGGGACATCGATTGGGATTCCGATACGACGGAATGCAAGACAATTCCCTGAAAACTACCTTGGACCGTTGCGGCTCCATTCCACCTCAGAATCATTGCGATTCTTTCAAAAAAAAAAAAAAAACTCTGGACCATTGCGGCTCTATAATACACCAGAATCATTGCGATTCTTTCAAAAAAAAACTTTGGACCATTGCGGCTCCATAATACATCAGAATCATTGCGATTCTTTCAAAAAAAAAAAAAAAAAAAAAAAAAAAAAAACTGGACCATTACGGCTCTATTTCTGAAATATATAATTTATTTTCGGCATTAACTTGAACTCCGTGTTCTAATGCTAAATTATGTAAATCAATCTTATTACCCTATATGGAAAAGCCGTTTTTCTCTCTGAGTAAAATAAATTTCCTTTTTTTTTTTTTTTTTTTTTTTTTTAAATTTCTAATTTTGATTTTATTATAAAATTATGAAAATTATTCACGTCGACCGAGAATAAATACAAAATGAACCCATTTATTAAAAAATACTACTCATACTATTATTGTATAGTTGAAGAACAAATACACCATTTCTGTTAATAATACCGTTAAATTGTCCATCTTCCCTTTACAATGAAATATAATTAAAATCAACTTTCAAAATACCAAGAAAATTAAGAATAATAATTAAAATATTATTGATATAACATTATGACGGGAAATATTTTCTCTGAAAATTCTTTTCCGTAAATACACAAAATATACTAAAATATTATTTAAAATATATATGTAATATAAATTTAAAAAATTTCGAATTGAAAGTTTCATTGTTATTTTCAGAACTACTCTTAAAAACAAAAACAAAAAAAAAAAAAAAAACAGATGCATCTCAATGAATATAAACATATTCCGGAAGTGCGTGGCAACCTCTAAAAAATAAATTACACATTCAAAATTTCTCGAATAACTAATAAATAAAACAAAACTCTTCGAAACCAAAATAATTACTTAAAGACTAGTTTCGTAACTGTGTACTTAAAAAACAAAGTGTATATTTTAAGAACAATTATTTAAAGACTGGTTTCGTAACTGAGTACCAAAAAACAAAGTGTATATTTTAAGAACATATTCTGTATTTGCCTTTTCCTTAAGAAAACACCAATAACATTCCCTATATGAAGAAAATTCAATTCTATACATAAAAATAAAAATTTAGAATGATAATGAAAAATATATTATTGGTATTAATACTTTATATTTCCGAGCTCAGATATATATTAATAAAACCATTCATAAAAAAATAATAAATAAAACTGAAACACACTTATTTTCTGCACAAATAATTTTTTTTAAAAAACACTGAAATACGTATTTCAACAAAGAATAAAACATTTTTCTTTAATAGATTCAGCAAAGAAAGAAAAAGAAGTAATTACCTTTTTGAAGGGGAAAAAAAGGGAGGGGGGAAATGGAATTAAACTAGCATAAATGATACAATAAAGATTAACAACTATCTCTTTTTTTCAGATCGATTGAGAATATTTCTATTTTTGTATTGTAGAATAAATTCGGTATTTGCAGCAATGTGGAAGAAGAATTTTTTCTTAACGAAGAAACACAAAATTTGCAGATACATTTTTTTTTTTTTTAATCCAAGAAATCAAGATGAATTCGATTCAGAATACAAAATGCACATAAGAGGCCGTTCCCTGGGTTTTCGTTTAAAACACTGGAAAATTTCCGCAGAACACTCGTTGAACGTGTCAGAATGACACATATTACACTAACGACTTGCATAAACGATGACTCAGGTTGACATAACGTTTCGTAAAACGAAAACTGCACTTTTCTTTGGGATACACGAAACGAAGCTGAGATTCGCGGTCTTTTTAAATGCAATTTTAGGACAGCAGCAAGCATTCTTTTCGTTCAGAACAGAACATGACATTCTCCACAAAAAATATGCATCCAAACAAAACCTCCGGAAATGATGATACCAGTTCACGGAAATGTCCTATGTGCGCCATCAGAGACATTCAACTTAGATATAAAAATTTTACGAGTATCTTTAATTTTTCGTTGGGCGCCAGTTGTAACGGAATGGCCCCACGATAGAACGTTTAAAAACTTACTTTGTCATTCCGTTATTTAATATTTTTAATTATAATAAAGCACAAACACAATAACTATATACATCGAGCGCAGTAAACAGAACATTAGGATACATAAGAACGAATATTCTTACTGGCCGCTGCCTGCGGCCCATGGCCACAGGGGCGTCTTACACGAAAAACGACTACATCTTTCAGCGAGAGCTGACGAACTTCTGACCGACTTCTGAAAACAAAATGCTTGCATTTCACTTTTATGGATCGGGAAAATATCATTAGATATTTTGCCGAGAATGGCGACAGCGCCGTCTATATTGTTTTAAATGATAGGGAAGATGGCTCAATATTGATAGGCTATTTAGTATATTCGTAAGAGTTTGAATTTAGCGCTACAAGTTTAAATTAGAGTTGTACCAAGCACTAGGTATATACTCGGTACTCTGCCAAATTTAGCCTATGTATTTGACCAATAGCGAGTAGTTGTAATAATTTCACTATTTTTATGCATTATTGAAAGATATGTGTTAATGAGAGATATTTATTTTATAACATAACTAAATATATATATATATATATATATATATATATGAAAATATAAATACAGAGTCATTATAATTAAAATTTTTGCTATAGCAGCATTCTGCAGTTAAAACGGGCTGTTACCAAACTTAGTATACAGATGATTCATGATATGAGCTTTTAATTATAACTTGCATGTATGTAATATGTATTATTTTATAAAAACTTAGTACATAAAATTGTATCTATAAATCAGACAAAAAGAAAATATTTTAGTAAAAAAAGAACCTCTATGTAATATTAACACAAAATTTTAGTTATCCATTTGTGCAAATAAAAGTAAGACATTTTCAAATCGGTAAGGAAAGATTAATTTTGAATTTTATACTATAAAATAGCAAAAAAATCAAATCTGTTGTTTTGCCAATTATGGCCCAAAACCTCCTATAATTTTACATTTCTACGATCTGAAGATTAATAAAGCCTATCATGTTTGAAATTATAAAATATTTTAATGTTCCCCTTTCATAAGTGAATTTCATGTATCTTAAATTAATTCTTAGTGCATAGTAATTTTTATATTCTCTAAGAATTATCTGAGGATGATAATTCCGCATCTGAAAAAGATGTTAAGAATAAAGTTATCAGTTATGGTTATATGAGTAAGCCACTATGCTGGAAAAGTAAGACACTTTCAAATCGGTAAGGAAAGATTAATTTTGAATTTTATACTATAAAATAGCATAAAAAAATCAAATCTGTTGTTTTGCCAATTATGGCCCAAAACCTCCTATAATTTTACATTTCTACGATCTGAAGATTAATAAAGCCTATCATGTTTGAAATTATAAAATATTTTAATGTTCCCCATTCATAAGTGAATTTCATGTATCTTAAATTAATTCTTAGTGCATAGCAATTTTAATATTCTCTAAGAATTATCTGAGGATGATAATTTCGCACCTGAAAAAGATGTTAAGAATAAAGTTATCAGTTATGATTATATCAGTAATCCACTATGCTGGAAGTATCAAAATATAGCGTAATATTAAATAGCGTTTAAATAGCTTTTAGCGTTTTTTTAACGGCTAGCGAATTCTAGACTGCTCAATTATTACTGTATGAGACTGCTTCGCTTCGCGACCGCAATTTGTTTATCACATGTTTGTGTCTGTTTCTGTTATTGCGAATACATTTTTTTTTTTCTAAAATAAAAATGTAAACTGATTAAACATTTTTTTTATTATTAATAAAATTCAATAAATAATAATCAATATTACTATATGGTTAATACAATTTAGTAACCATTTCTATATATTATAATATTAATAAATATAATAATACTTCTAGAAAAAGATCGGAATTTTACGGTAATATATTTCTCTCTGCAGATGTTGAGCCTTTCCTGAAATGAGAGAAAATCGCAATGTGAAAACCCCCTTGTTGGGTGACACAGCCCAAAAGTTAATCGGTACCATGTCAAACCAAGGTCCAACCAAATATCAAATTCTGTTAAATTAATTCCATTGGTTCATAAAGTGCAGTGTTTGAACTCGAAAAGAAAGATATATGGCAAAATTGGTCGAATTGAGTTCGGGAAATTTAGAAACATCTAATTTCATCGAAAACCGAGAATCTAAAATTTTTCTGAATCTTATACTTTGTTCTTATATATGCAGAGGAAATAATAATAAATCCACTTTTTTAAAAATAAGTAGTTGCTTTCAGTTATTTGAAATGCAAGGAAATTTTAAAACGTGTAAATTCATCGAAAACCGGGAATCAAAAATTTTCCGTATATTCTACTTGCTTCTTATACACGCAAAAAAGAGTAATAAATACACTTTTTTTTAAATAAGTAGTCAATTTCAGTTAACTGAAACATAAGAAAATCTCAAAACATATAAATTAAGCGAAAAACAGAAATCGATTTTTTTTTTTTTTTTTTTTTTTTTTATATCTGTGCTATTTTTTTTTTTTTTTTTTAATATCTACTTTCTTCTTATGCATTCAGCAGTTAGTAATAAATCAACTTTTTAAAAATAAGTAGTCGATTTAAGTTAATTGATATGCAAGGAAATCTCAAATCGTGTAAATTTATCGAAAACCGGAAATAAAATTTTTTTCCGTGTCTTTTAATTTTATCTTACTGATGCAAAAGATATACGCAAGCGAAGTGTGACGTCACTGACCATTGTTGGGGCTGAGTAAAAAAAAAAAAATTATGTTAATCGTCCATTGGATTTTTTGTTAAAAAAAAAAAAAAAAAAAAAAAAAAAAAAAACTAAAAATTGAGGAAATTATTTCCCGATTTTAATACCCATATATGGATATAATTATAAATTAATTATCATGCACATGTGCTTAATTTTATTTCAAAACTGTGTTGTCCTTGGCGTTTTTTTGTACTTGGTGACAGTGGCGGTTCGTGAACCGAAAATATGTGAAGAGCTCAAAAATAATATTGAAGTATTTTTAATGCATAATTTTTATTAAGCATGGTCTTAACTAAAATGAACTAAAAATACTTATGTAAATGTAAATTTATATTCTATAAATGAATACAATGTGCCTCTTAACCTGTTTTCAGTGCACGAACCGCCACTGCTTTGTGATCAAAACGTAATACGAAAATGTGCATACCAGATGTATATTTTCGTAATATCTGTTGTATGAAATATTGTTTTATTATATTATTGATTGCTCTATTAATATACGTTGTTAAAATAACCATGGTTTTTGAAAGGAACTAAATATGTTTGCGAGATATTTTATCGACTTTTTTCCCCTCCAAAAACGACAGATATCAAATATCTTCCGCTGCAATATTTAGTATCTTATATCAGAAAATTTAACTTCAAAGTATGATAGAATATTTACCATCTTCCTTTTATTTAGTATATTAGTTTGTTATATCGGAATTAAAATCGGGAGATAATTTCCGCTAATTTTTAATAATATTTTTTTACAAAAAAATCTAATGGACTATTAACATAGGAAATATTTTTCGTGGCTCCACGACGGCTAGTGATGTTATCACTTCGCATGCGTATAGTGATGCTACGTTATCCAAATTACTGTGTCTATGGTTTTATTTGAGTTTCATGAAATTGCCAGATTTAACAACTTTCTACTTTTAGGTATTTTTTCATGTAAAGGAATACGTGTATGAAAGGGAAAATTGGGGTAAAATGCATAAAAAATAAGAGTACTTTTAAATACCTTTCTTGGCATTGTAAGAAAATAATTTTTGTATTCACAGCATTTGGCTAACCATACATTTCGAATGATACCATTTTCAACCTTCTACTCCCATAATTAATATGTTAAAAAGGGACTACAAATTTTATGCTTGCCTATTAATATATATATATTAATAGGCAAGCATAAAATTTGTAGATAGCTGATGAGGAACAGCTAGATTTTTCGATAGCTGTTCCTCATTCTGATTTTGAAAATATAAACATAACATAACGATTGCTTTATACTAAAGCTACATGTCTGTTTACATTTGCATTATCAAATAAAGTATGGTGAATATTTTGATTTAAAAAATATATTATCACGAAAGTTGATTATATTTTTTTTTTTCACAAATATTCTTATTTTCCTGACATGCTATTAAATTATAGTTTTTATTTTAATGTGTGATTTTTTTCTCATTTTTTGAACTGTTATATCTCCTCACACATACACACGTCCGTTGCTATTCGGACTATTAGTGTGGTTAGTGTGAATGCTATTCGGACCACTTCCATGTTGCTATGGCAGCGATCTACAAGATCCATTTTTATTTCAACATTACCGTTAGAAAACATTACAAAATAAGTATAAAAGTCATTTCCAGAAAAAAAAATGTATTTGTATAGAAAATTTGGTTTGGTTTGTATCAAATTATATTGGAACGGTTTAATTGTTTAAAAAAAGAAAAAAAAAGGAGGAAAAGAATAAAAAAACGAATAACATCTATGTAGTTGAATATGCAGATTTATTTATAGATATTCATAAACAAACATATTGCGAAGATTTTTTTCAAAGATTAAAAATACTCATTTACTAAGATCTGTTTTCATGTTGCATTTTCATTTTTGTCATTGAATTTTCGAAAACTTCATTATTTTCATTTTTGCTTTTCAAAAATTATTTTGAGTTATTGCCCTTTTATGAAGAAATTTAGCATCATTTAGAGTACAAAATTTCTGTGAAAATAATTAATCTCTACCCTACTCCCACACTCAAAAAGTAGAAAAGATAATTTTTCATGCATGGAGACAAGACACATTTTATTATTTCTAAATTTTACTCTTTTATCAGTTCTAACTTATTTTCCTTGGAAAAGATGGTCCGACCAACGGTCCTATTAGCTACTTCGCATACACACACATATATGTATGTATTATGAAAAATATGTAATTATTTTTTGTTACACTATGGTTTTGTAATTTTACGTATACACAATTTAGATTAATTTGAATTTTGTATTTATTAAAAAAAAAAAAAAAAAAAAAAAAAAAAAAAAAAGTTGGAAATTGCTTTTAATATTTTATATTAAACAATGAACAGGGGAAATAAAAACACGCTTATTTAAAATGGTTGTACAAAGATACTGATTGTAATTTACTCTTGTAATAACAAATCAATTCATAAATTATATTTACAAACACATGTTCTATAAAACATGTAGTTTTCAGCAATGCTGGTATTAAAAATTATTTTCCAAATTTTCTTTCACCCAGAACAAATTAAGAAATATTTTCGTTTAGGAAGATTAGCATATTAGCAAAGCTAGTTATATGCCATAGAATACTTCGGGAGAAAAATACATGTGAATGATAAAATTATTCTGTAAATAACATAAAATAAGGATTGTATAATATAGTATTTCATTAAAATTTATTTCTTTATGTATTATTTTTTTTTTTTGCTTCAATTATTTACTTATGTATTTTTTACAGGAATCATTTTTATTTGTATGAGTGGGTAGTTTTAATTTCTTGCTTAAGTTTTTATCGTCTAATGTGTCAAAATATTATAATTTTTTTGTAAATTTAACTTTTAAAAAATACTTTTAATTGGAAATTAGACAATATTGAATAACATTAGTGAATTAAAAATGTTTAGTACAGGATAACAATATAAAAATATCTGGTCAAGACAGTTATTCTTTAGCCTTGAAACAACTATATATATATATATATATATATATTAAACAAACATAGTTCTTGGTATGTTCCTTTAAAAAATTTCTGATTAATTACTTACATGCTGAATACTTATGTAAATTTTATGGATTATTACAGATTAAAATTCTTATTTGTATGATTTCTTAAGTTTCTGCCATGCCAGTTATAACTAGTTATAACCAGTGGTTTTAACTGCCCTGGCAGAAACTTTCAAGCCCTGTTTCATTCACACAATATTGCCTAGTGTCGGGTAGAAAGTGGGAGTGGACCAAGGGAAATTGTTGTACACTTGTTGAAATAATGGTGGCTGAATGTTTAACCACTTCACCGGCCATCCCGAGATAACTCGGGGCAACGTAGCCTTCCACATACTACAGTGGCCGGTGAAGGGTTTATATGTTCTGTTTTGAAGTGAAAAGTTGAAATGAGTATTTCCATCTAATAGCAGGCATGTAAAAATATGTTGGTGATTTATCATTGCCATAAAAACAACATAATATATATATATATATATATATATATATATATATATATATATATACATATAAACCACTTAATTTTACTTGAAGGACGATAAATTCATTAAATAAATTTACACAGTTACCTTACTGATAATTATATGGAGCTAGTTTTTTAGTAGTAATTGATCAATTACTACTAAAAAACTTGCTCCATATAATAATCACAGTTATGCCCTAAAACACGAGGCCCTCGAAATTCTGACTGACCCCTACTCACTTAACGAAAGGGAACACGCAATAATACCGAAAGAATGGCAGCCAATACTAAACTTAATTGAAGTGAAGCGAGGGGATCTAACGAGCCGACGACGATCAACAATAGAGACAGATGTAGATGAAGAGGTCACTTAGCACCTGAAGATGAGTGCGGACGCACTTGAAATACGTATTGTGCAAAAAAGAAATAAGGACATTATGTAAGGTAACTGTGTAAATTTATTTAATAATATATTTATTTATTTATTTACATTTAGTGGCGATCTATTCACATGTCTCGAGTTTAATTTACAACTAGGGTGCCTCGATAAGATAAGAGTGGCGACAGATCTGTGACAGATTCTCATTGGACAAGACTCACCATCAGCCGCCCGGGGCGATTTTTGGATGATGCTCCGTAGGTTTTACATTGAGAGTTTCGCATATGTCGAAAAAAGCATTTTTATCTCTTGATATTAAGTAAATTTGATTTTTTTTTTCTTTCAGAAATACATTAAGAAAGAATATTTGTAAAATATCAAAACATATTTTACTGATTAATGTTAATTATTAATCTGTTTTATTAACTTTATTGATGGACGTGATAGGCAGATTCGTTTACTGGCCTGTTTCACAGCTTATAAATTAATATAAAAAGAAACAATACTGTATGATTATTGTCATAACTGATCTGTAATAATCTTATTTATTAAATATATTACTTTTGTCCTATTTTGGTGCTATTTTAAATAAAAAATAATAATGATTTCATTGATAAAGCAAAGTAGAAACATTTGGCGATATTTAACATGGTACTTGGCGAGAGATTCTCCGTCAGTGTTTTGACATCTTTCTCAGAGAAAGCTAAAAGCTTTATAAGTGTGTATCTCTGTGTGTATTATGTGTAAGAGTATGCCCTAAGGAATATATAAATTGTTTCTTATTTATTACGTCTGATTAATTACGAATTAATGTTTAATTTTCTTCAATAAAATTAATAGTTATTTAATATTTTGAAAATAAAAATAAAAATAAAATAACTAAAATAAATTCATTAGTTTATTTTTTTCTTTTCTTTCTTTCTTTCTTTCATTCTTTCTTTTTTTTTTTTTTTTTTAAATAGTGAGTTTTGAAAGCATTAAAATTTATAAATATATTTAAATATTTTACAAACGTTGTTTCTTTTTAATTGTTTGCTAAAACATTTATTTTGTGGGAGTCATAGTATTTCTTCCCTAGAAATGTTTACATAGGGTGCGAATTAAATCTGGCGATACCTTTAATTAGAAAAAGAATGGTAATACGATTTTAGATTAAATTATATGGTGTGTCACTCACACGACTTCTTCTTACACTGCATTTCAATGTTATAAAGACAGACCGCATATTAAGTTCAGTAAAGTAAAATAATATAGTTCAATGTACTTTAAAATTAATCTAAAAAAGGTGTAGGCCATTGTTTCATTTAGCATAAAATTCTATGCGAAGGGAGCTGCCGCCCTCCTAACCCTCCCCACCCCGTTTAATTATAGTGCTTACAATTAAAAAAAAATAAAGTCTAATTTTAAAAACCTTTCTTTCTTTCTCTTATGAGTGTATGTTACAAAAATTTTGTGGTAGCTCGAGATCAAGATCTAATGCACAATATTTTACGAAAGTTTTTATTTTGTCGCATTTTAGCATAAACTGGAGTCTTTCAATTTTTGGTGCATATTAGTTGACAAAAGGTGCTACTATGCTGAAATTCCTGATTTTTTAGGAAAGCTAGATCTCAACTTCTATAGTGTATAAACGTATCAAACATGATAGTTAAGATGGTTAATATGTAAAGTAGGTGAATGATTGCTTAAATATATTTAAATCTAAAAAAAAAAAAAAAAAAAAAAAAAAAGAAAGAAAGAAAGAAAGAAAGAAAGCAAAATAAAATGCTACCGTTTTAAATGTTATTGATAAGTGTGCTTATCAATATCTCCTGGCCTTCCTCGCAGATTCATTAAGCACATTTATACAAAATATGCACATAAAAAATTGACAGTTAGTGTCAATTTAAATTATTTATTTTATACATTTAAAAGATCTTTTTTAATACACTTGAATTTGGCCAAAACTTATTATTAGTTTATTAGATTTATTGGTATAGCTATTACTGTACTGATCCCCAAAAAGAAAAAAAAAAAAATTATATCTGATTCCCTAAAACTAATTGCTAATTTTCTTATATACATCCCTTCACCTTTATTATTGTTGTAATCAAAATTTCAGTTATCTTTTTTTTTTTTTTTTTTGCTAAAAAATGACGAGCTGTTCTGCTTTCAACTGCTCAAACAGATTTGAGCAATGCTATAAGTTAAAAGTGTTTCCTAAAGATCCCAAAAGGAGGAAACTTTTGGCCTCCAAAGTTAAACGCCTTAATTGGGAACCAACTAACGCAAGCTATTTGTGTGAAGTAAGAATTTTTACATTTTCGATTGTTTATTTATTATTTTCTTTATGTACTTGAAAGTTCTTTCTGCGATTAATTTTCAATTACATTTAAGAGATTTTGTGATTTTCATAGTTAAATCGTCTAACAATTTACTATACATTGTTCGCACCAATCTTGGTAATTTAATGGTCGGAAAGGATCACCTAGAATACTATTTAGAGGTTAAAATATAAAATAATAGCCAAAGTTTTAAGTACACACATTTTACATATATTTACATATTTTTACTGCGTATATCAATATTTTCACAACAAAACTATACACATACTTTACTTTTAAACCATTCTAAATACAAAATGTATATATATTTATTTTTTAGTAACACTAATTCCCACAAATGCAAGAAAAAAAAAATAATTAATAAAATAAAACATAATTAGTTAATTTAAAATTAATTTATTAATTAATTTAAACAAATAATATAAAAACCATAAATTCTGAAATCCTGCAATCCTGCAATAATTTTTTTCGGGTAGAAAAAATTGGAGCTCATATATTTATCAACAAGGCACAAGTGTTGTGTGAAAGCAACGAGGCAGTACTTTTTCAGAACCTTGAAGATAGGACAATATTTTCTCTCCCCTCCCCCCCACGTTAAATCTTGAACATAATATCAAAATGCAAAAAAAATCTGTAAAGAATTAGAAATGACCAATTTATTCTTATATTCTTATTATTTCAGAAATTAAACTTATTAAAGAAAAAATATTAAAGTTTATTTTAAAAAAAATATGTGCTACAAAATGAAAAAATAATGAAATTAAATCGGGATGCATTATAAATTCTCAAATGAAAAATTTCCCTTAGTTCACTATAAACAAAAAAATTCTTTAGTTCAGTATAATGTTTTTGGTTTTTAAAAATCTAAGTTAAAAATAATGGTTTAATAATAATAGTAATGAATTGAAAATTAACACACAGAAAAAATAAAAATAATTATTAAATAAAATTTTTAAAAGTCGTAAATTTCTAAGAGCAATTCTTTTTTTTTTTTTTTTTTTTTTTTTTCCTTTTTATAAATTTGGCAATTTAAGTCTATCGATAACTTATTATTTGACAAAACTAAAAATAATTTAGTGAAAAGAAAATGCTTAATTTCAGTACAATTTAAACAAATTATGAATAAATTAAGTCTTTTTTACTTCTAAGAAAATTAAATATCCTGCCAGAAAAGTAAATGTTCACCAGAAGCATTTTCTCGCCAACGTAAGGTAAAGATCATATCTAGAAAGAATCAACCCCACTCGTAGCTTACGCAAGGAACCCAAGATTTCATCCACAGCGGTTGCGCACTGAGAACTGTCGTCACTCTTAGTAATACAGGCACCCTAATTACAACCACTTTGATTAAATTATTACAAATCCCCCCTTAACGATCGGCAAACAAACGCCTCACAAAAGCCTTGGGCTTTCTAATGATTTTCCGTCTGCAACAAAAATGTGATTGAGTGCAAATTTAACATGTTTTATGAATTGTTAATACTTTTTGAGATACCAAACTTGATCTGGCATTTCTGGATCATAGAAAGGTTTCACTTTGCTGCAAATAAAATTATACTACTACGAATAATAAAAAAATCATGAACTTTTTTTTTTTTTTTTTAAAGAAAAACAAAAAAGCAAAAGACATACAGTTTACATAAATACATACAGTGGATATGAAAAACATACAGTGAATATAAAAATATACAATGAATAAGAAAACTTGTAATATTGTTTAAAACTTTGCAGATCAATTTAACAACAAAAGAAACAAATGTTAATGCTTAAAAATTTATTAAATTTTATTTAAATTTATTTTATGCTTAAAACTTTTTTTGTATCTCTAGATCAGGGGCCGAAATTTCAAATCAGATTACACTCGTCAAAAACAAATTTTACTCGAAATAAATTAGGGTTGTCATTTTTTTTTTTTTTTTTTTTTTTTTTTTTTTTACGCATTTTGTGTTTTTTTATTTTTCCCAACTATTTGAAATGCTTTTACAAATATGCCTAGAATTATATATATTAAAAGTGTGTCGTATATCATCATGCCTCATAATTATCTATAATTAAAAATCATTATAGTGTATTGTATTTGAAATTTGAAAAAGATGAAAATATCTAATAGCATAAATGCAAAGATTCATTAAAGAAAAAAAGAAGAAGAAAAATTCTTTATCAAACAATATCCTGTGAAAATCTTTTTATTTTGAAACATTAAGCTTCTTTGTTTACCTATTTATTTATTTAACTTCTCTTTTTACATCAGAAATGTCTTTTTTGTTCGATTTATTTTTGTAATCAGATGGAATGTCGATGTGTATAGCTTGTTCATTATTGTTATTTCAGAATAACTTTTCCGATATGACAGTTGCTTACAAATCATTACAATCGCAAATACTTGGCGTTTCAAGGAAAAATTGGAGAATGCGAACTGTTTTCTGGTAATTATTCAACAAAATAAAAATAAGCAGTATCTATAAAAGGGCTCGGGCCCATTTTTATGCACCAATATCGCATAGGCAAACTTTCGTGTTTCTCTTCTCTCGGTTAGAGGGCGATGGGCAAAAAGTCTCTCTGCTCTGCTCGTCTGTTCTCACTCTGATTGGGGAAATCAGAGTGAGAGAAATAAAACTGAGGAAGAGATTAAAACTTTTATGCATGTAATAAGCATTTTTCCTTTTCCAGGCCGGGGCGATCGTCGGACAGCACACACACACAATGGCGAGCGGAAATTTGCGCCCTGCTCTAGATTACTATAGTGTATAGTCTTAATTTATGTAAAATTTGCATCTACAAATTAATTTTATGAATTGCAATTATTCTTAGTGATACCAGAGTGCGGTCACCAAATTGTGAGTAAAATTTATGTAAATGTTACTTTGTATCATAGTATCCAACTAAGTGAAAATTTGTGCAAAGAGATGGTGTGATGCAAAGAAAACATTTGCACAAATTTTACTTGCAGTTTTGGATCGCGTTACGAAAGAGACTAATCGATTTATTGAAATAAATAATTTTAATTTATAATGCAAACTCTGGGAAAGTGTCATTATTTGAAAACTAAAAGCACTGTTTCAATGTGTGTGTGTAAATATATTTTATTAGACAAAACAAAGGTAATTTTAATGGAATCTAAAAACAAATTTTTTAAAGTGACATTGAGGCGTCACTGGAATTTTTATATAATTCCTTTTAAAACTGTTATTTTGAAATTGAAAAGCAAATGAAAAAGCATCAGTGAGTATATTTTATGTATTTTTCTAATATTGAAGTTAAAAATATTATATTTGAATTGTAAATATAAATAAGAGAAAAAAGCAAATGATCAAATAAGAAAATCTATGTATATTTTATTTAATAGCAAAGCGTCACTTAAAATTTGATATCATTATTTTTAAGACCCATATTTCAAATTTTTATAGCGATAATCTAGCTGGGTCGCAAACTTTTAACCCGTTAAGGGTTTTTTGTACTGATAACGTATACAGGTAACAAAATGTTAATTAAAAAAAATATCTGAGGAATAATTTTGACATAAAGATATTTATTGTGCACTTGAAAGTAAGCTTTAGAAAATGTAAAAATACAACACGTAATGTGGTCACCAAATTCTACCCATATTTCATTAATATATCTGTTTCCCACGGATATCTATTTCTTGATAATAATAATAATAATAATAATAATAATAATAATAATAATAAACCCAAACCTTAAACAAAACGGGTGTAAAGTGTATATATATATATATATATAAGAAAAAAAATATTCTGGCGTAACTAGGATGTAGGATGGCGTAACTAGGCGTAACTAGGCGTGGCGTAACTAGGCGTGGCGTAACTAGGCGTGGCGTAACTAGACGTGGCGTAACTAGGATTCTAGGATGTAGTAGTTGATTACAAAATATGTGTAAAAATTCAATATATACACGATACGTATGTGTGTATGTTAAAACAACAAACACAAAAGCATAAATAACGGATATGAATTGTACATCAGAAAATTATTTAAATATTAAATTAAATGAAAGGACACTTAAAATCTTATTTTTGTAAAATCCAATATAACTAAAGTACTTTTCACTCTGAAATTTACAAAACTGCTAAATAATGTTAGAAGAAAAGTTAAAAATGACTTGAAGGGAAAATAAAACACGTGAAGGCAACGAAATTGGTTATTGCGTAAAATATTGTATTTGAATAATCTATCCATTAAAGCCCAAATGTTTTGCTCCAATTTAAGTATAAGTGTAGTTAATACAAAGTTTGTATGACTGTTTCAATCAGTTTCAGTAACGAAAATTATTTATTGAAATATTATTGCTCAGTATTTTTATTTTATTATTATTATTATTATTATTATTATTATTATTATTTTAAGAAAATTGAATACTTGCAAGTTAATATATTACTGAAATTTCGCATGTAGTCTGTCTAGTTCCAAATATATGCAGAATGTTTTTAAATTATTCCTTATTATTTCGTTTCACCATCTTTTCAATTCTTCGCGTTAAGTCAAAATTAGTATAATAAATAATCTTATCATTTTACCTATAATGCATTTTGTTACAAATTTATAAATTAGCTAAAAAAAAAAAAAAAAAAAAAAAAGTGACAACTACTTTAATTTTATCTTGTCTTAAAGGTAACTTGAATAAACACCTCAGGTGTCCTAAAAAATAGATAGATATTTAGATTGGTAGATAGAGAGAGAGAGAGAGATAGCTCTAACGCATATTTAAAATTTATATTTTATCCCTTTAAAAACGGGTGGGTTTTATTAAAACACGAGGGTATTCGAGCTAGGATCTTAAATTTAAACCCCTCACGAAGGACATTCCCCTACCCATCCAAACCAATCTTCTTGGCGTAGACAATGAGACCTGTAACTTTCACGAATATACCTTAAAAACTGTGCAATTATTTAAATAAATTAATATTACTGTGTCACTGTTGTGTAACTCCGTCCAATATCTAATTTTTTAGATTCTAGAAATGTGCATACAATGGGTAATCAAATTATTAGTTGTTTTTTTTGGGGGGTGGGGGGGGGCGGCATTTTTTCGAATATCTTAAAAAAAAAATTCTAGATGAAATGATCTTAAACTTTAGACATGCAAAGGACATTTAAAACTCATATTTTGCACAATCGATTTAGTCCATACTGCAATAAGGGGATCAACAACGAATTGAAGAAAAACACGATTACTTTGGATCAACCTGCATCATAAATAGCTACAAATGACTTGTGACTTTAACACATTGCTGCACCTATCTTGTATATTATATAAATATTTTTGTGGGAATTGCACATTTATACAAATGTATATTTATTTATCTAATTATTTATTTTTTCAAAAACTAATAGTTTTTTGGCAAGTTTTTTGCTTATAACAAAAATGGATTTTCTTTCTGTTTTTTTTTTTTTTTTTTTTTTTTTTTTTTTTACTTAATCTGCAACATTAATCTGCAACATAAATTCTCATATGTAATAGTAGCTGAGACGTGAGCATTTATAACAAATATAGTAAATATAATTATATTTATCATAAATAGTATGTGCGGAGGATAGAAAAATTCTTGCTACATGGATTGAAAGCTAGATATATTAGACAACGTATGTCAATTCTTTATTTATATAGAGTAAAAATTAAGTAAATTACCATAAAAAAAAGCTAGGAAGATTTTAGGTATTTTACAGAGTTGAAATTCCATAAGTAGTTTTTCACAATTCGCGTATTTAATTTGAAGATCCAACTATTTCGATCACATAGCAGATTTTTTTTTTTTTTTTTTTTTTTTTTTTGGGGGGGGGGGGAGGGGGGAATCTATTATGTACACACAAATTTTAGTAAATAAATGAAAATATGCTGAAGTTTCAACCGTTTCTTCAAAACTTGAAAAAGATTTCAAATGATTTCAAATATATTACTAGTTTTCAGAAGAAGCAAAAGATTTTACTAAAATTTAAATAAATGATTTTTTTAGGAATAGAAAGATATTTATAGAATCTTACAAATGCCTAATTATTTAGCAAAAATTTTGTAATAAAAATTCAATTAATGCAATCTTTATTATTATTGAGTTATTGTTTAAAATACAAATATAATTGATTCAGTTTCACAAAATCTGAAACAAGTATTTACCTATTCCACTTTCTACGGAATAGGAGTAAACAAAATTCACTAGTAAAACAACATCCACTAGTAAAACAACAGCTACCACAGACGTCTTCATCTTGAAATTTTAGTTGCTGAAAAATAAAATAATTTTTTTAGTAATGACAATAAATACGTGTCATATATCTAATAATTATTAAGAAACGTCATTTATTAAGGTATATTTATGAAATTATGTTTATTACGGCTTTAATATTTGTTGAATTATAATCACGTTTATTCTTCATCATATTTTTTTTTTATTATTTATTTATTTTTTTTACATAAAATATGTTTTACTTTTCAAAGAGTAACAGAATATATATTTAAAATTTTCAATTCGAATTTCCATTATATGTTACATCAATTCATATTGTAAATGAAAATAAATGAATAAATAAATTTAACATTCAGAATTTTTTTTTCATAAATTACAAATCATTGCTAATATTTAAACCAATTCATTAATTTATATTTCTTGTTTGCATTTTTTAAATTACCTAATATATATATATATATTTATATTTTTATATAAACTTTAAAATACTACATAACTTCTAAAAATATTATCTGATAACTCTCTTTTTTCAATAGCAGGGTTCTCTTTTTGGATCAGCATTTGGACCACCATTTTCGTCTTGTAATGTTATACAACAATTTTCTGGAAATTAGTAAAGTGTGCATCATTTTTCACCAACACTACTTCGATTCCATCACATGTGTGTAACCCATGCACTAGTCATCTAAACTAGCATAAACAAAACGCATCATTTCGTATTTGTCTTATATTATTACGTTCAATAATTTCACTTCTAAGAAAAATAGTTACTGGAACGTCATTTAAATGTCTACATAAAATTTAAAAATACTATCTTCATTCAGAAAATGCTACTTATATTATCCTCTAAGTTCTCAACCAATAAAAATGTATTTAAACTTTGCAGCATTGGAAAAAATTACAATAATCCTCGGGATTTAGTTTTTCTTTAAAGAAAAAAAAAAATCAAGTACTAATAAAAATAAGTTTACCGCTTTGCACCAAAGACGATACTTGTTTAGCTAATACCAATTCAGACGCTACTAATTTAAGCAACTATATATTCGGCGCAGAATTTCGTTATTAAACAATTATGCATTATAAAAATTGTATTACTTTTAGATTGATTAAATTCTAACCGATGAAAGTTTAAGAATATTTAATTATAAATTGCCTGTGACTCGTTCAAACGTTTCTATCCTATGCACCAAATTTCTAAAATTATTGACACAATATAAATGTGATTATGTTGCCTATGTTATTTTAGTGAAACGATAAATGATTGTATATATATATATATATATGTGTGTGTGTGTGTGTGTGTGTGTGTGTGTGTGTCATTCATTCTTTATTGATTTTTTATCATTGAAGTGTTGAAGATTTAATTTCTATCTTTATCGTTATATTTATAAAAACAATACAAAAATGTTTGCTTTACATTCTTTTCAAATTCTTCTTTAAAATACCCTGAATTGCAATTTCAATTGCAAAAGTTCTAGAAATGACTAAATAAAATTCTAAAATAAATATTTAAAATTGTTTTAATCATAACATTTCTTTTAATTTACAAATAAAGATAAAATATCATTTCAAACTGAATGTTTAAAAATACGAGTTATACATTGTCCCAAATTCGAATGTAAACTTAACAGTGATGAAGCACAGCCTATATATATATATATATATATATATATATTTAAGTACTGGCGGAAAAAAAAAAAAGCTGAAGTCTTTTATCCTTGATTACAGATCATCTTACGACCACAAATGAATTTCAACAAAATAGATTTTATGTTAAATTGTACATGCGATTACGACTTGTAAATATAATTCTGATTTAAAAGTGTACTTTCTTTTAATTGAAATAATAGCACAATACTTTTAAATGAAATAATATACCCGTTAAACGTACTTTCTATGTATCGTAAAAATGAATTTTATCAATAAAACTGCAGATTTTCATAAAAAAGTAATTGTAAGTCACTTAATACTAATTTTAAACTTCAGTGACTTGACCATTAAGATAATGAAAATAAACAACATTAAAACTATTTGAAATTTTTAAAAGTAAATAAATAAATAAGAATAATTAATACCGTTTGTTATATACATTTTTACGTAACGTATAAATTTTAAATTATACTTCGATAAAAATAAATTATATATATATATATATATATATATATATATATATATATATTTGAACGGTGCGTAGTATTTATATCGATCACTAGGGAAGGGATTCTTATTTTTATTTTTATTTTTATTATTATTATTTTTTTTTTCTATTTGTATGAAATTCCAATTTTTAGCCTGGAAACGATCGTGCTAAAATTTAAAATGCGAAACTTTGTAAAATATGTTAAAAAATAAAAAAAATAAAAAAAGAGAATTAGTATAAAAAGATTATAAAAAATGTAAATATTGAAAAAAAAAAAATAAAGCACAAAATCCATGATTAAAAATGTAACATACACTATAACGAAAAATACACGCATTCAAAATAAAATTATATTTATGAATATAATTTCCTAATAAAATAAAAGTTATTAAAAATCAAAATAAATTTACAGATATATATATATTTATATATACATATATATATATATATATATATATATATATATATATATATATATATATATATATATATATATGTACACATATTAATTTCCCTTCGAAATAATTTATTTAAACGAAATTAATTATGCAATCACACAATGCTTTCTCCTACAGAAAGTTTTAAATATTTAACATAACATACCTGGAATGCTGTTTTAAGTTTGCTCTAGAAGTCAAAGAATATTATATATATATACTTTATTTTCTTTTTCTGATTTCATAAAAACATATGCTATAGTATTAGCTTCTTTTGCAGCTACATGTATCTTTCAATATTATGACAGTTAAATAGTATACTTCTAAAATATTACTTTCATTCTCTCAGGCTTATGTTAGAGAATATATTGCTTTATAAATGACTTTTAAAGTAAAACCACCTGTTAAATAAAATTGTTACATTTGATTGAATGTTTAGTGTTAGGAAACAGTCATTATTTATTTAAAGAAAAATATTCGATGATTTTTGAATAGAACAATGGTTTTGATAAATTGCCATAATATTTCATAGGTTCTGAAAAAAAAAACAAAAAAAAAAAAAAAAACTCGAAAAGTTGTTTGGATTGTCAAATTCTAATACATTTGTAACGTTAAAAATGGATTATTTGAAGATGCATGAGTGTATAATTATTTCTTTCTTATACAGGTAAGCAATAATAATGACATTTTAAATACTTATATATGAAATAGGATAACTATTTGTTAGAATCGCAAATTTTTCGATAATTCAATTAAAAAATAAATATTTTACAGCACGTTTATATGTTGAAATGCACATTTTTTTTGTTATTAAGCATATGCAAGATATTTCATTTAATTTAGAAAAATATAAATTGTGCGTGGTGTATTTTATAATACATTTCATGACGGAAGTGGATTGTTGGGTACTTTGGGTATTTTGAATTGTTGGGTATTGGTATTTTTTTTTTTATAGATTTTTTTTATTTTTTAAATATTAAACCATAATTTTCAAATTTATTAAAGAATAGTCCTCCATTTGTTACATGTATAAATAAGATTTTATTACTTGTATGGTTATGTTAATAATATTGCAGATTTATAAGCCAAATGAACTAAAAACATGCGGTGCTAAGGGTGTGTAAGTGACTACTTTAAAAGGTCATATATGTATACATCTGCTTCTAGGCTTATTCTGTAAAATATAACTAAGCTGTGTGTAAGACGATATAAAACTTACATTTTTTTAATCTTGTATTCAGTTATTTTACTTCATTGACTTGGCATTTAACTGTATCTTTTCAATTTTAAAAAGAATAACATTCAAGAATTTTTTAAGACGTTTTAGAGATTGTATGTTTAAAGCGTTCTTCCAAATGAGGTTATTTACACAACAACTGGAACAATAAGAATAAACTTTAATTATACGCTTTTTTGTAGAAATTGCTTTTAGTGTCTATGGCGTTAAATGACAGGAAAAGTGGCATTTTCAAAACCTTTTAAAAATAAATAATAATAGCAGTGCGTAGTCATCTATCTGCACATTATTTATTATTCTATATATATATATATATTCTTTTAGAATAAGAAAGAAAGAACCAGAGAATTTAAAAATATTTAATATGTCTCAAAATTATTTATTTCAAAATTTAGAACAACATTCTGCAATATTTATTAATCAATACGTAATAAGAAGTATTAATAAATTCTCACATGGCTTTATCAAAATTTTGTTTATTTTCGATATATCTTTATTTATTTTTTTTATTAACCACTTCACCAGCCACTGCAGTGTGTAGAAGATTATACGTTTCTTCCCAGTTATCTCGGGAAGGCCGGTGAAGTAGTGAAGTTTGCTTCTTCTTTATATTCATTAAGAAATTAAAAAAACTGATTTTTTGAATATTTATGCCATAATAAACTTTCTATGAGCTAGATATTTCATAAAACAAGTTTCGGACCCAAAGATAAATTTTCTTTTTGGTTCCCCATCATACTATAGGTATGGGAAACTTGAAAATGTTTTATTTCAGTTTTCTGGCTTTTTTAAACGCTTTGAGGCTTGAAGAAAAAAAAAAAAAAAAGGCTGGGTGTTAGTTTTTAAGATGTCTGCTAGTGTGTTAGTTTATTAGTATTTTAATGTGTTAATTTACTAAGGAGTTTTTTAGAATAAGTACTCGATATCTCAAGAACAAATAGTTTCATAATATCAGTCCAGTTTAAAATATCATTTATGGCACTGACAAGAATCTTATTTATTATAAATATTCCAACGTGAAATTTTCGTAAGTTTTTCAAAATTTACAATTTTCTTAACGAGGAAGAACAGGGCAACATACATTAAACATGCATTAAAAAAATATTTCTGTGATAAAGATGTCCGAATACTTTTAAAATATCAGTTAGAGTGCTTGAATGACCATCATTAACTACGAAATTTCAACTTTAAAAAATTCTTAAGTTATTTGAAATTTACGAACTCGTTCACATGGCATCAGGATAGAGCAGAATATCGCATAGGGATATCTTCATCGTAAATATGTCAGAAAAATTTTAAATAGTATTTATGAAACCGGGATGAACATCATTGACTATGAAATTTATTCATAAGTTATTTGAAATTTACTATTTTCTTAACATGTGAGAATAGCGGAAAATTTCCCTTTTTGTGGAACATTTTATCGTAAATTTCTCAAATCACTTTAAAAATATAATTAATTGCACTAGTTTGAGCATCATTGACTATGAATATTCTAATTTCAAAATTTTGTATTTTAATTGAAATTTAAAATTCTCTTAACACAGGACAATAAAGCAGTATTTCACATAAATTTGCTTTATGGGCGTCTTGCATTGAAACCATTATGTGGAATTGCATGAAAACTAAAATATGAAACTGACTCCAATGAAATTTATTAGCATATTAGGATAAAGTAAATGTATTGAAATAAATGATTGGTAGCCTGATAGGTGGGGCATTTCAGCCTGTTACCATATCAATCAATCTGTCAGATTCATTTCTCTTATCATGCCTATAATATGCCCTGCTATAATAAAAGAAATATGAGAACAAATATATGATGGGGAACTAAGGAAGTCCCCCTATGTCAAATAGTTCTTTTGTAAAAACGACATTGCAATACGGAAAAAAATTTCATTTCATATCATAATTTTTTTTTTCTGCACCTTTCCCAACCTTCATATCAAAACATCTCTCTCCTTAAAATATCATAAAACAGACTACTAAAATAAACTAATGTTACTAACCATACTGCAAATATCAATGAACTGAATATTATTTAGCCCATTCTCGCTTGGGAGCTAAGTTTCAGCGCACATCATTTTCTTTTTCATATTATGTCACTATATTACCCTTTGTCACGGGAAAGCTCTGCTCTTGCGACTTATGAAATCTTTTTTTTTTTTTTTTTTTTTTTTTTCTTTCAATAAAGGTCCGGTGGGACGGGCTTTTCTAGGGAGTTTTAGGAACTCATCCGGGACGTCTTCAATTGCTCAAAATTGTTTAATTAGCAGTTTTATTAGCGGTATAGTAGTACTAATAATAATAATCTAAAAATGTTCTTAGAAATAAAGTTTTCTCTCTCTCTATCTCACTGTGTACGTATATATATATATATATATATATATATATATATATATATACTAGCTGACAGGACAAACGGGTTTTTGTCATATAAATTATTTCTAGAGAATATTTTGCTAGGAAAAAATAACTAACTTATTGTAAGTGTGTAAGGATGTGGTATATAAGTGAAACAGGTATGGAGCGCTGTGAACGGTGACTGTGAATTCCGATTATAACGTAAAAGACATAATTACCGAAATTTTCGCTACTTGCTACTTGGTACAGTCGGCTGCAAAATTATTCGAGCACTAGCAATAATCCTTGCCAAAAAAAAGTACACTTAATACAGCTTTGTTAAATAAATTCTTGTCGAGTCATATGCTTAATCAGTCTAAGAACATGATTCGACAAGGATTTACTTAGCAAAACAGTCTTAAGTGTACTTTTTAAATATAGGAATTATTGGCTAGTGCTCGAATAATTTTGCAGCCGACTGACTTCCTACTTGCTACTTGTTATTTAAAACCTCCGCTGAATGTCGAACAGCACAAAATTTTATTTCATATGGCAAATATTTCAATTTATGAGAGAATCTCTGATAGCAACGATTTTCACATAAAAATTCCGTCTTTTTTGAATAAGCTGTAACAATCTGGACCAATTTGATAAAATTTTTTATCAAAAAGTTATTACAATATCTAACATCATTACATGTACATTTATCACAATTCAATCAATCGATGCATGTGAGTATGTGTGTAGTATGAGCGAAGTGAAATGTAGAGTTCGTATTAAATAAAAACTTAAACTCGTTTTATTTAAAGGTGAAAAAGTTGAAACTCAATTTATTTTATAACAGGTATATATTTTTAATCTACAAAAACTTAATTTATCGTAATGCCATTGGATGTACAATATTTTTTGGTTAATCCTTGAGGAGTACACAAACAAATTCGATGGTTTTCCAACCCTGGAACACGCAACATATAATTGGCCGTGAGAAAAGCACGCATTTTCTAAATCTAAGCCACAAATTGGGACCCCTTTGGTGACTTTAAATATTTTAAGCCATTTTTGCGATGAAATGAAATGGCTATCTCAATTGTGGAACTAAAGATCTTGGCGAGAAGCGTCCGAGATACTTCGGTGCCAAATTTCAAATTTTGCCAAAGGGATCCGATACTAAAAGTGTTTCATACAAAAATAAAAAAATAAAATATAATAAATTAGCTACACAAATAAATTTGTAGGTTAGGGTGGTTGTTAATCAACGCGCGTGTAAATTTGATAGAAAATTATATAAAATACTCACTCCAGTTCCGCACTAAATTTTCAAAATGTATAGTTTTTTATGCATACTTCAAAACTCTTCAAACACCAATTACATTTTGATGTAATATTTCAATTAGGACACATTTTTTTTTGTATAACAATAATAACACGAAGTTACAAAATATTTTCCTGAATTTGATCGCAGCACCAACTGTCGGGACAAACTGGAATTACAATAGAATATACGCAAGCGAAGTGTGACGTCACTGACCGTCAGTGGAAGCAAGAAAAAGATTTCCTATCTTAATCTCCCATTGGATTTTTTATAAAAAATTATTAAAAATCGAGGAAAATTATTTCTCGATTTTAATCCCCGTATTTGGGTATAGATATGTATTAGTTATCGTATGCATGTGTTAGATTGAGTTATTTTGCTCTCAAATTGACAAAATTTTAATTTTAAATTTCAAAACTCTGTCTTTCTTGGCGTTTTTTGTATTTGGCGATCAAAAACGTAATACGAAAATATACATGCCAGATGTTCGTAATATGTATTGTACGAAATTGTTTCATATTATTCATTACTCTCTTAATATAAGTTGTTGAAATAACCATTATTTTTGAAAGAAATTAAATATGTTCGCCAGATGATATGGCGATATTTTTTTCCGCCAAGGATGACAGACTTCTGAGATTAAAAATTCAAATTTTATCAATTTTACAGCAAAAATAACTCAATCTACGCATGTACATGATAACTAATACATATCTATACCCAAATATGGGGAATAAAATCGGGAAATAATTTTCCTTGATATTTAGTAATTTTTTACAAAAAGTCCAATGGGCGATTAACATAGGAAATATTTTTCTTGCATCCACGGACGGCCAGTGACGTCATCACTTCGCTTGCGTGTTATTATTGAATCGATACTACGATCGTAGAGCAGTCTGCCGGATCCAATGTGAAACATTCCAAAATCAACAACAATTTATAAGTGATAAATCAATTAAATAAACAATTTAAATTGGACTGAATTGTAAATCTAAACCATTCTCGAATCCACCTGAAGACACACAAAAAATTTCATTAAACTCGGTCCAGCCGTTTAGGAGGAGTTCAGTGACATACACACGCACAAACGAAATATATATGATAAATACAAAGGCACAGCTTTAGTATAGGACATTTTTGCGATGAATTAACATGGCTATCTCAATTGCGTAACTGACGATCTTGGTGAGAAACGTCCGTACTACTTCCGTGCCAAATTTCAAAATTTTCCAAACTAAAGCTGTTCCATACAAAGAAAAAAAAAAAAAAAAAAAAAAAAAAAAAAGAGAAAAACTGTTTTATGATATATACAAAATAAAAATAAAAAATTTTAATAAATTCGAAATTATTACTATTTACAATTAAGGTGACAACATAAAAGAACCTTTATAAGTTACATATAAAGTATCAATCAAAACGAAAAATTTTGTTTTACTGTACAAAAGAAAAGTACTACTAAATTAAATAAAAATTTTAAGCTAATCCGCGTTTGTAATGATCGATAGATGGCTCTTTTTCAACTGCATTTGTTAGTAAATATAATAGCCACGTGTATTTATTATTGTTTTTTCTTGTTGTTCTATCATTGTTTCAACGTGAAAGCTATCAGTGGTGTGATAATTTCACCTTAGCCCACCAGAGGGCGAGCATTTCATTACAATCGTGGATACCAAGTATCTCTATGAAAATATTTATTTACAAGCGAATATTTTCATAGTATATTAATTTTTTTTTTCTAATTTTTATTGTTTATCACGCGAAATTAAAAATATTTTATTTCCCGAAAAAAATAAATAAACGTGAATTTTGTTTATTTTGGCATATTATATTTTTCTTTTTAATCATTTTAAAGTTAAAATGGAGTTTTTATTTAATATCTTTTGATCCAATTATTCGATTGAACTGAATTGTAAATCTAAACCATTCTCGAATCCACCTGAAGACACACAAAAAATTTCATTAAACTCGGTCCAGTCGTTTAGGAGGAGTTCAGTGACATACAGACGCACAAAAGATATATATATATATATAAAGATATATATATATATATGTATATATATATATATATATATATATATATATATATATATATATACATACATATAAATGCAGTAAACGTATCATAATATATTTCAGTTGTATGAAAAAAAAAAAAAATCTGAATCATGGATAAATCACAGTAAAGTTTATTATATTATTTATTACACTTTATTTATATATATATATTTAATCGCCATACTCTGCTTAACATAACTAGTAATCTTGAATTACATTATTGTAATTTTATAAATCATATTTATTTATATACAGTTTTATAGCATATACATTATATATATATATAAAGTAGAAATTGTTGGGTAAAGCTTGAATTTTGCTGTATAATAAATGTCAAAGAAATTCAATCTATATGACAAATAGCCTGAAAGAATTGAAACTACTGTTTTCAAAATGCAATTTGAGTCTGAATTTTTCGTGTTGCAAAACAGTTAGTGTCTTAGTAAACAAGAAACTAAAATGCAAATGAAATATATGACTCTTGTTGCAAACCATTTTAAACAGCATGCGTTTTTGCATTGCCGTCACAGAAGTAGAATTTATTTGATAAATGTTGAAAAAGTTGAAAAAAAAAAAAAAAGAAGAAGAAGAAGAAAGTGGTGTTTTATGTTTTTTCTTGAACTTTTTTTTAAACAAATGAGTTGATGTTGTTTCAGTATAAAACATTTAAACGTTACCAAACTTCATTTTAAAAACTAGTACATTGTGGCCACCACTTGACTTTTTTCTATATTTTCTTATATACAAATTTACTCAGTAAAAATATTTTATTCTTCCTTGATAATACAGGAGATTTCTATATTAGAGAAATAGTATTACACACACACACACACACACACACACAAAAAAAAAAAAAAAAAAAAAAAAAAAAAAAAAAGCTAGTTTTATTCTCAATATTACTTTATTATTATTATTATTATTTATTTATTTTTAATAAAAAAAATCGATAACTTTATTTTAAATTATCGCAGATCGATTGTTCAACCATTCGTTTTTAAGGCGTTTTAAAGTTTATTGACGAGCTCTTTTGAAAGATACCCATCATGAAAATTTACCTCCCTCGAAGCGAGGGAGGGGCGAGTCTCCTAAATATATATATTTTTTTTCTTAGTTGAAAATCTCTATTACAAATAATTCTTTTAAATTTCATAATTGTTATTAAAAAACAATTCTCTTTATGCACATAAATACAAAACTTAGTCCTATATTACCATGGTAAAAATTTAGATAAAGCGGGATGACAACACAGGCTTTTGGACAAATTTTACAAAAAGTTGGTTGGCACTAATTTATGTCAATGTGTAAATACATAAAAATTTGTATGCAACTCTGTGCAGTAGTACCTGAGATACAGGCGTCACAACATTTTGTCATACACACACAGACAGACAGATAGACAGATATTTTCTAAAAATTGTCAATTCATGTTCTATTGCTCTCGAAACGTGTCAATCCATCGCAAACCTGAGGTAGAAATTTTTTATGAATCCAATACTTTCTTCTATTGAATATAGAATAAAGTAAAAATTTTCATTAAACAAAGGTTTTAAAAAAAAAATTTTATTATTATATTTTAGTTATTATTAGATCTTATTATTAAAAAAAAATAAAAATATTAAAAATAATAAAAACCTACCGAAGTAAAAATTTCTATTTTCTCATTGAAATTTTTCAATTTCATTTCATATAAAAGTCTGTCTATCTATCTAATTCCTCTCTATTTCTCTTTCTGTATTTCTCTCTTAATTTAGTTAATTTAGCAAATACATTAAATAAATGTTTTTTTTCATATATATATATATATCTATATATATATATATATATATATATACATATATTGTGATTCTTTTAACGTTTTAAATTAGCTTCAAAACTGCAAACAATCTGACAGGTAAATTTATAAAAGAAAATTCAATTTTCAGTATTTGCACGACAAACATGTATTTTCTTTTTATTTCTTATATATATATATATATATATATATATATATAATTAGAAAAAATATATATAGAAAAAATCTTCCAAAAAAGTTTTACAGCTTGTAATATTAAAACCACTTCACCATCGTTAATTAAGTAAAGATTTCATTTTCTTTTTCTTTTTTTTTTCATTTTATGCAGGTTAATTTTATTTTTTGTTCAGGGAAAGAATTTAAAATAAACACAGCAAACACAACATGTTATTTATCACTTCAAAATAATATAAAATATTTTATTACACTGACATGAATAATGCTAATACCTTTTTTAAAGATAATCTTAAAGTTGTCCATCACTCAGATTCCTTCTTATTCCCTCCCATGTCATCCTATGGATTTTTGATGCTTCGTTTTATAATGATATCTCATTCAAAAATGAAAATTTTCGAATTTCATTTTTTTAAAAATAAGTATCTATGATCACGTCGTCTTTTAGCTCAGAGAGCAATTTTTTGAAAATAATAATAATAATAATAATAATAATAATAATAATATATAATATTCTATTACATTAAGCAAATTTTGAACTCTTGCTTTTGACCTCTATACGAAATATTTAAATTTAAATAGAACTAGTAACTACCAGAAGCACATCAACATTTAATTAAATGTAAGTAACCTCACTTTTGCTTCTGTTATTTGCCAAAGTCATTTCGAGTCACCCTCCTATTCATCCTCAGTGGGTGGCACGCATTGCTCAGTCGGCATGGTTCATAGACCATACCCACGGCGAGCCAGCCACAGAGAAGGAGGGAAGGGGGGATGGGGTCGAACGGACTCTGGCAAGTAACAGAAGCAAAAATAAGGTTACTTACATTTAATTAAATGTTTATTTTTCTTTTATTATTATTATTTTTTTTCAAAAAAATTACTTTTGCTACCTAAGCTAAAGTCCACGTATTCAAAGAATAATGTAAAAAAAAAAAAAAAAAAAAACAGAACTAAATAATCTTCATTTTTAAATAAGATATCCTTATAAAATGAACCAACGGGAATCACATTGGATAAAATTAGAAGAAAGAAAGAAAGATGACAAATATATAGCTTTAAGTGGTGATTACATGGGATCAATAATATATTTCCACCATTCAACTCAAAATTAAGTTCATGGATTTTCCCTGACCTGATATTTTAAAATAAATTTTCAATTTTATTTAAAAAAATTAATTATAATTCATAGTATAATTTTCATTTCTTTCTTTATATCATAGTGTCTGTAATAACTAATGTACCATGCTTTAAACACATAGGTAAGTTTCTGTCAGAAACCATATAATGTAAAACATCGAATGCAGAAATATAAAAAAGAATTCAGATTATTTATATTTACGCTTTTTCATTGCCTCTTTTTTATTATACTTTATTAATATGAAATTTTTATTCCTGTGTATCTTTGTATACTTGGCCACTTGTTTTGATATCTCAATATATTAATGATACTTTTTAAGCTGTAATTACTTTTGAGCATTATTCTTCGCAAAATTTGAAAAGCTGAAATCTACTATTATAATCTGAATTATTTTTCTCATTCTTACCCCTTATGTATTTGGGCGCCGTGCAGTTCTGCGTATAAATCTGGTAGATGGGAAGTACCGTGTTCGATCCCAGGTCACAATACTAGACCAAGTGATTAGAGGTTTTCCGTGGTTTTCCCTTAATCTCGTATAAATACGGGCTAAGATACGTTAGAAAGATCCCCAAGCAAGGTATTCCACTCATTGGCCTAGGACCCTAGTGTAGTCAATGGGCTTTAAACACTACAACCTGCCAACCAACCTTTACGTATCTGATAATTGAACGTTTAAAATTGTTTACGAAATGAAACATCCGCTTTCTTAGTTTAAACCCCTTCTTACTTCACGAATGTACAACTAATACATAGAAGAATGTAGGTGAATATGAATATAATATTTTTGTTGTTTGAGCTCATTATAAAAAAATTAAATACTTTAGATAATTATGGATTCGACTATTGCAAACATTCAAGTGTTATTAATGAGTTTTTATGTTTTTATGTTACAAAATACAGAATTTACGTGCAAAATTATTAGTTATGGTAACCAAAAAAAGTAATTTTTCGGTAATATTGACCAAGCGGGTAATGTGGATTAATTATCAAAAGAAATAGGGAATACCCATTTGCGTAAAAGATAATATGGAATAAGGTAGTACATTTACAGAAAAATCGTAAATAATTGACGTACAAAACATTTCATTTTGAAATTATTAGAAATAAACAGTATTGAAAAATATTATCAACATTCAAGTTTCACAAAAATCGCAAATATCATGGAATAAATGGCATTCCATGTTATCCGAATCGCAACATTAATATATATAATGACCATCATCTTCATCTGTCATGAACGAATCCGGTTAGTACCGCTTCAAAACAGACCATTTTTTCAGCCATTTTTTTCCATTTGTTTAATTCAACTTAGGAAACATACATATCATTTTCATACATGTTTTGTATCGCACATATTCTTATTTATTTCTTATAAAACCTTGAAAAACTATTCAATTGTAATGTTTAAATGTCTAAATTAAAATAACGGATCACTGGCTAATATAAACATGAACCTATAAATAGAATTATGTAACTTCATGATTATAAACAATGCAATACCAAATAAAAACAAACCAAAATTGTTGCCATTCAGAAAATACAAATTCCAAATGGACAACTTTTTAATTCCGAATGAACGACTCTTTGATTGATTCATTAAAAAAACGTTTAAAATATTTCTAAAACATATTAAAGCCTTAAAAATCTTAAAATATTTGTAAAAACGCATTAAAGCCTTTAAATATTTTTATCAAACTTCATTGTTTGTTTACATTGTAAGGTATGATTGGCGTCGAGTTTAGTACGTAAATGCCGCCAGTTGATTTTAGTTTTGAAATTAGTGTAAAATGATAGTTGGAATAGAATGTTTGGTTGGGCAAGTAAAAGTCACCAGTTGAAATGAGTATTGAAAGTTAGAGTAGTCTAAGGTGATAATGTCGAGTCAAGGTAAAATGTTCGGTTGAGAATGAGAAAGTCCCTAGCTGGATCCTGTATATTTTGGCGATGTTGTGGGTGAGATGGCTGGTTGGAGGTATCGAGTAGAGGTGAATTTGGGTTAGCATGGAGTGTCTGTAGTTACAGGATAGTTAGTTAGAAAATTTGAAAACAGGATCTACGATAGTCCTAAAAAAGAGTATTTTGGTAAAATGAAGTGAATCGTTTTTTCTTATTATGAGGACTTTAAATACGCAAGCGAAGTGACGACGTCACTTGACGTTCGTGGATACAAGAAAAATATTTCCTATGTTAAACGCCCAATGGATTTTTCGTAAAAAATTATTAAAAATCGAGGGAAATTATTTCCCGATTTTAATCCCCATATTTAGGTTTAGATATGTATTAGTTATCATGTGCATGCGTTAGATTAAGTTGTTTTTGTTCTAAAATTGATAAAATTTGAATTTTAAATTTCAAAACTCTAGATAAAAAAAAAAAAAAAAACTTCCATATTCCATTGAAAACATAAACATTTCATTTCAAAGGATGATATTTATACAATAAATATCCAACTAATATACTAATTAAAAGGAAAATGATAAATATTCTATCATAATTTGAAGTGAAATTTGTTTTCAAATGTCTAAATAAAGTATCTGATGTAAGATACTAATATGTTGCAGCGGAATAGATTTGATATCGGTCACCCTTGGCAGAAAAAAAAAAAAAAAAATATATATATATATATATATATCGCCAAATTATCTGGCGAATATAATTTAATTCCTTTCAAAAATCATAGTTATTTTAAAAACTTATATTAAGAGAGTAATGAATAATATGAAACAATATTTCGTACAATACATATTACGAAAATATACATCTGGCATGTATATTTTTGTAGTACGTTTTTGATCGGCAAATACAAAAACGTCAAGGACAACAGAGTTTTGAAATTTAAAATTAAAATTTTGTCAATTTGACAGCAAAATAACTCAATGTAACACATGCACATGATAACTAATACATATATATACCCAAATACGGGGATTAAAATCGGGAAATAAATATCCTCGATTTTTTATAATTAAAAAAAAAAATCCAATGGGCGATTAACATAGGAAATAATTTTCTTGCATCCACGGATGGTCAGTGACGTCACACTTCGCTTGCGTATAGAGCACTTAATAGAACAATGGGATGTGTTGTTGCTGTTGTGTTGTCGGGCCTATATTTTTTTGTCAACCAGCAGTTTTTTTATTGTCATTCATATTTATTGATCGGGTAGAATTTTTGAAGTGAAAACTTCTTTAGGCGCATTGAGCACTTTTGGGTGAACAAAAATCATTGAATTCCCGTCACCGTCACCTGACGCTTTCCATCCTTGTATGATACAAATAATGTATCATACAATTAACTTGCTAATGTGACGTGTTAATAATTGTATACTGTATATTGTTTTAAAATCGGTGCGGCTCTACACGACTTCTCTCATCTCCGGACACTGTCTCTATTGCAGTTAGACCTCACAAAACCGTGAGAAAGCCCAAAGCTGCCATTTTTCTCACGTTTTTACAATCTGGTGCGGCTTTTGGGTGAACAAAAATCATTGAATTCCCGTCACCGTCACCTGACGCTTTCCATCCTTGTATGATACAAATAATGTATCATACACTTAACTTGCTAATGTGACGTGTTAATAATTGTATACTGTATATTGTTTTAAAATCTGGTGCGGCTCTACACGACTCCTCTCATCTCCGGACACTGTTTCTATTGCAGTTAGACCTCACAAAACCGTGAGAAAGGCCAAAGCCGCCATTTTTCTCACGTTTTTTCAATCTGGTGAGGCTCTACACGACTTCTCTCATCTCCGGACACTGTCTCTTAAAGATTGCAGCCGGAAACGTTGCAGTTAGACCTCACAAAACAGTGAGAAGGGTCAGAGCCGCGATTTTTCTCACGTTTTTACAATCTGGTGCGGCTCTACACGACTTTTCTCATTTCCGGACACTGTCTCTATTGCCGTTAGCGCATTAAATGAAATTGTAATATAATTTTTGTAGTAGTAGTTTATATTAATGAATAAAAAAACACTGCATTTAAAAGTATTTCCTGCACAATAAAATATTTCCTGACGATTCAAGAAATACACACGTAATTGTTCACGTTTTCACTTCTGTCTGCACTCCCGGAGTGCAAATGTTTGTTTTTTTTTTTTTTTTTTTTTTTTTTTTCAGAACGAAAATTGGTACAACTATTATATTTCCCCACAGCAGAATTTGGCGATTTTTCTTTGGCGCGATTTTTCTTTCTGAACTGTTTGCGATATAATATGGCAGCCTGCATGCTATTTATTTTGGATTTATGATTTATGATTTAGCTTATGATTTTATCATTTATGCTATATGATTTATAATTTTTAGATTTATGGTTTAGCCATAATCGCCAAAAATAAATCGCCAAATTCAGCTGTGGGGAAATACTATAGTTGTTCCCCATCATGATCTAAACATTGCTTCCAAGATTTATCGCTCACATTCCGTCATTTTTGACGGGATTATATTCTAGTTTCGTCATAAAATTCTGAAAAAAAAAGGAAAAATCGCTGGATAAAACCTTGCGGCTTTTGAAACAAGCGTATTAACATGAAGTTTTTCAAGTGGTATATATTGTTTAAAAAAGAGAGAGATGCGGCTACAGATGATCCGCTAAGCGAGCGGCCAGTAACCGCACGACCGTAAGCGAACATCTAACGGGTAGAAGAAGTGATCAGAATTGATCGTGGGCAAACAATTGATGCAGTTGCCGAACGGTCTGACTTATCGCATGAAACAGTCACACGATCCTGTCTTTGAATTTGCACATGCACAGCGCCCCGCTGCATATTGTTCCTTGCAATTTCATTAAATATCAAAGGACTATGCACCACAGAATTACGGGCGATCTAATCAATGCTGCAAACAATGACGTGGTATTCTGCCCCGAATCATCAGTGGAGTCGATGATAAGTCCTAGTCTGTTCCGCCACTGCATCAGCTGTTTGCTCACAAACACTTCTAATAACTTCTCCTACTCGTTGGATGTTTGCTTATTTTCGTGCTGTCACTGGTTGTTCGCTCCTTCGATACTCTGTAACAGCGTCTGCCTGAATTTAAACAACATGTATCGTTTGAAAACTTTCCATCATCAAAAAGCTTTATCTTCATATGGTTGTTGTAGAAACCGTAATATTTCTTCAGCGGTTTTTTTTTCTGTAATTTGCAGTATAATTGAAAATGGAAACGTTTCTCCAAAAAGAGAGATTCTGCTACATCGACATAAGAGTCTGGCATTTTTTGGTGAAATGATTATCGGACCGCCTTATTAGTTTTGCACAGCGTCCTGTGACGCCTCACGCGTGCATAAAAAACCAGCCTTACAAACCACTTCGTTATTTTGGGTTCACCCATACACAATGCGGAGAGTTGTCAAAAAACTTATTGATTGTACCTCGTATATATACATATATATATTGTTTTATTTTTTATAAACTCAATGTATATCTCGAAATACTGGAAATAATCAATATGAAATTTGCTTTTACTATTTTTAATACTTTTCAATACACTTGAGTGATGCATATTTTTAAATATATTTCTTAAGTTAAATAAAATTTATTTTGCTTCCTTTTTCTTTGCGTGCACGTGTATGTATGTCTCTGTTTGCAAGTATTTAACGTTTTATTATACCCCCTCCCCCCCCCCCAAAAAAAAAAAGGTATTTTCAAAATTTACTTTTCATGTCAAACTGAATGTACGCGTAATACGCCAAGTCACGTGCATCAATGCATTTATTCATTTGCTATGTGAACAATCTATCTGCTTCTTATTAATTTAAAGCAGGTTGTGAAACAGCTCAAACAGTTTTAGAAGGACTTAGTAGTATCCAACTAAAGACGAAGATTAAAACTGCACGGGAGAATAATTATTATTTCAACGAGAAATCATTGCAAGCAGCAAGTTTGTATCATTTAGAATTTAATATGGTTCGAAAAATTAAAATCATGATTTTAGTCTAATGTATCGTCACAACTAGGACAAATTTATGCTTTATTATTATTATTATATTCATTTAGGTACAATTGCCATTGAACTTAACTTTTAAAATTTCAACAGAATTCCAAACTTTCTCAAAATGTCTCACTTTTTTTTTCGGATATACGCCTATTTATTTATGGAAATTTATTTTTTTTTTCATTATCTCTACGTAAATTGGGTTACAGTCGGTAACAAAAGTATCCGAACACTAGCAAAAATTCCTATCTAAAAAAGGAAGAGTTAATTGTGTTTTGCTAAATAAATCCTTGTCGAATCATGTTCTTAGACTAACTAAGAACATGATTCGACAAGGATTTATTTGACAGAACATAATTAATTGTACTTTTTTGAACTTTTTCTAGCGTTCGGATACTTTTGTTACCGACTGTACATAAGATTAAAGTAGCTAATCCAAACACATAATTCGATAATATATAACTAAGAATAACATATTTCACATATTTAATGATATTTTCAACTAAACAAAAACATAAAAGGAAAATATTTTCTTGAAAGTATAGTATGTTGTATAAATATATATATATATATTGAATGTATGTGTCGTAATATATTTTTAGTTAAATAAGTTAAAGACATTTATTTAAAAAAAAAATCTTTTTTATTCTATATATTTTATTAATATTTGGAATTTTTCTGTGGTATGACTACTTCCATAGATCATATGTAGTTTAATCAAATCATACATACATGGTCGTTAAAATCAAAGAAACCTTATTCATACCCATCTAAAACCCATTCCGCCTATTGTATTTTGAAGCACTTTGTTATATACGTTATATGGACCATGGAGAAAAGATTTCTCCAATAAAACAAGAGGGAACCGTTGCGCTTAAAAAAGTAAAAAATGTTTGTCAGGATCATTAAAATTTATTCATTTACAGAATGTGCTCAGTGGTTGCTTCATTGACATCAATTAGGCATTGATGGTGCATTATAGATTATTCAGCGAATGCGCGAACAAACTTTCGCGGGATTTCAAAAACATGGAGTGTAATGCTGTCTTTTAACTGAGGTAAACAGTAGATACTTCCTCTATAAACACAGACTTTTAGGAATCCCCTCAACCAGCAATCACAAGGATTTACTTCGGAGGAACGAGGAGACCAGGCAACCAGAAAACCTTTGCATACTACAGGATTTTCGCCAAAGTTAAAACGAAGGTTAGCTGCACCGTGTATTATTGACAGAGCACCATTTAGGGCCTTGAGAAATGAGACTTTTAAAGAAAAGCGGTCCGAGGATAATCATCGCTGTTAATATACACCATGGAGTCAGGTAATCAGAATCCAGTGTTTGTTGTTGCAGGACATTAGAGATTAAGCACCCCTTACGCAGTAATTTTGATTATTCAAAGCTCCATCTAAAGAAAAGTGTGCTTTATCTGACTATAGAATTTACCTAAAACACGCGTCATCATTATCCATTCTCGACAAAAGTCGGGAAGCGTATTCTGAACGGCAGTCATACGCTTGCAGTATTTGCACCATGTGGATTTTATACGGATACCATTTTAAAATGGATCGCAAAATTTTTCGTACTGTCGATCAAGGAAGCGCCAACTCACGTGCCACTGATCGAGCACTTGCTGAAGTATAGCGGGAACAAGATGCTCTTTCAAACACAGCAGTGTGACATCTTCGACAGTTTCATTCACAATCGGTTTCTTTCCTCGTCCTGACATCACACCCGAGTCTCCAATCGCATCAAATTTTTCAGTTTTCTCCATCAAATCAGTCTTCGAAATGTGCCGTTTTCGCAATCCTTTTAAACAAAGCTAGTCACGCAATACAGCTAAGCTATTGCTGTCGTAATGATAAACTAGTTTTACCAGTAACACTCGATCTCTCTTCAGTAAGGGCATGATTAACGATGACAAAAACACGCAGAATTATTTTCTGGATCTGACTCAAAATATCTTTATAGGTTTGACTAATTTACGTAAGTAATTTTTAAAAAATGCCTACTTGTGGTCAAAATTTGAACAATTCCTTTTATTGCAGATATCATTTCCCCATACTTAATATAACACATATATATATAATTTATCAAAATCCAATAGGCAAAACGTTTTCTTAAGGGATCTGATTAGGGTTACTTCAAATATGACCACCCTACATATATATATATATATATATATATAAAGGTGACGAGAAGAGTGACGAGAGCAGTCGTGTAATCCTTTCTAAACTGCCTGAGGAAATACCTTTGTAACATATTGTTATGCATTTTATTATTATCTTTATTAATTTCTATAAGGATATCATGCATACTTATTAATATATAAATGTTTTTTTGACTTCACAATTTTAAATTCCTTTTAATTTATTTTAAAGGGTTGATTTTCTACTTTTTTTTTCCTCATCCACAAAATTGTATAAAAATCATGATTTATTATTAATTAAAAATAAAAGATTCATAAAAAGCAGTCATCTAAATAAATAGCATGTATTATAAATATTTTGAATTTAATTTTGCTTTTACTAGTCATTTTCTATCCAGATTCATTTTGTGAACAAACAACGCATGTTCATTAAATAATAATAATAATAATAATAATAATAATAATATATATATACATATATATATATATATATATATTGGTTTCCTTAATTTTACAAAAGGATTTATAGAACAATGTAAATTATGGTACAGAAATTCGTTTTATTTCATTAAAAATGAAACTCATATGTTTTTTTTTTTTTTTTTTTGTTTTTTTTTTTCAGATTGAGAAAATGCACATTTTTTCATACAGAAAAAATAGTAAAATTTTTGGAAGGACGATTTCTGATTAGCTTGAGAATTGTAACAAAAAACAGACAATGTTACTTATTGTGTGAAATGTTATTTTTCGGTGTTGTACTGTTCGTACATTATATATTTTTTAACGTTATTGAAAACTGCAAGAAGAAAAATAAACAAGTACATAATAGAATAATCAAATTTTTCACCTGGTTCATAAACTGCTGAAGAAATATAACATGATTTGTACAGAACATTCCCTTTTCTAACGAAATTAATTAGTTAAACTTTATGTTACGCTAAGTAATATAGTAACATGCGCATGATGTTATGTTGTGCCTAAAAATCTTCTGTAAATTATTTTCAGGCGACAGAAAATAACGTTTTACTATGTAATTATTTACTTTGCTTAAAAACTGAAAAATTTAATTAAAACATCAGTTTTAAAAATATGAGCATGTAGTATGAATACATTTAAAATAAACTCATTTTATTTTTTGTTTTCATTTAAACAATTATTTATTACGGATTTCAATAACATTTTCAATAACAGACTAATTAGTATAAAATAAATGGTAAATTTCTGGTTTTTATTTGCGAAAACCTGCTAAAACAATATATTAAAATTTCACGTTTTTGTTTTCTTTGCTTTTTTTTCTTTATAAGTGCTTATGTATATGTATATATATATATATATATATATATATATATATATATATATATATATATATAGAGAGAGAGAGAGAGAGAGAGAGAGGGGGGGGGGGGGAGAGAAATACAGATACATGATGAAAAAAGACCTCTGGCCAAAAAACGAAATCTTTAAATTCATTTTCTTTTCTTTCTTTCTTCATGTTTTCATGGTCTTAAAAATGCTACTTTGAAAAAACACTTAATGTTTTTAAATTTTTACTTAGACATGCACTTACATATATATATAATAGCAGACAAGGCCACGCGTTGCTGTGACTGTGTTATAAAACGTTGTAGCCAATGTAAAATCCTACGGGATTGAGATATGAACCATAAGTCAAAATTTGGAAACGATTGATAAAAATTTACGTAGAGTTGATATTAAGCACAAATTAATTTTATTTTGGAGTCCTATAAATTTTCTTGGAGAAGCGAAATATATTGTTTCTAATGCTATAATGGCAACAGCTGTGGTTATAAAAAGGAAAACAACATGGCTAAGCCAGAAAAATAAGTAAATTTGATAAATATTTTAAAACTCTAAAATAGAATATCTTAGGTAATATTGGGCATTTAAAGTATATACAGGTATTAATTTAAATATAAAAAGATTTGAGAAAAGAGTAATATGTTTTAACGAGTTGATGAGAAGATTTTTAGTATGTTAAAATTTTAATAGTAAATCCTAGTTAATAGAGGGGGTGAACATTGATGATTAAGATAAGAATAATTATAAGATTTAAAAAATAAAGTTTTTATATACCATGTTTTTAAATTTTCTATTGATATTATGACGTCACTGACCGTCTGTGAAGCCAAGAAAGATGTTAATCGCCAATTTCGTATAGATATATATTTGTTATCGTGTGCATGCGTTAGATTAAATTGTTTTTGCTATAAAATTGATAAAATTTCAATTTTAAATTTCAAAGATATTTTCTCTTCGCTAAATGGTTCCGTTTTTTTTTTCTTTCTTTTCTCAGCCAGTTAAAACTAAGTTAAACTTAATTTTATTATCTTCTCTACTTTTTTTTTTAATAAATTCAAAGTTTAAAACTTCTATTTGAGAAATATTTAAAACGATTCGCTTCAGCATTGATTGAGGTTAAGTCTTCAACTTTAGGTTTAAACTCACTTAAAGGTTTATATAAAATGATAAAGTTTTAATTCGGTCTTGTTTTGAACCCTCACGAAAACTTTTGTTTCGTTGGAGGGAGTTGTAAAGTAGAAGTAGCGTCCAGTTAAGGATGTAAAGGTCGCCAAGGAAATTTAGTATTCAAAGTAGTGTTAAGTGTTAGCGTCGAGTTGGGATAGAATGTCTGGTTGAGATTGGGAAAGTTTCTGGCTGGATACAGCATATTTTGGCAATGTTGTGGGTGAGATAGTTAGTTGAAAGTGTCGAGCAGAGGGGAATTTGGGTTAGCATAGAGTGTCTAGTTATTGTATAGTTAGTTGGATAAATTAACAAGAAAGAAAAATCATGCAGTACGCATTGATTAGTAACACTTTCCAACTGTACGCAATTGTTGTATCGAATAACTATTAATATTCTTTGCCTACATTATCGCACAATAGACAGAAGGACTGAAAAACATACAGATAGACTAACTGATTTTAAAATTATTCTTAGGCATTTTGGAAAATGTTAAAAAGGCTTAACGCAAATAAAAATGCAGCCGTTAGATTACAATTACAGCTTTTAAACTCTCTGAATATTTTACTGAAGCCCTGTAAATCTGAAAGTTAATCATATCATATTATATACAAAACAATATTTTTGAATATGTATTATACATGTCAATGTTTTTAAGATTTTTGTGTAGAAAGTTTTTTAAAAAGAACTTTTAAAAAATTCTGTCCTGAAACGTAATACATTAGCTTTTTTTTTATTGTTGTTGTTGTCGTCCCTGTAAATAAACTAGTTGTACAGGATCTATTGATGACATCTTAAATAGAGAACATTCCATAGGAAACCTCTGTGTATCATTTTAAAAAATATATCAAAATATTCACGGATGATAGGAACCGGAGACAAAAAGATAGAAAGGTAGACAATCGGAAAGACAGATGCACAAATTGAAATCATATTCCCACAAAAATTATAAGAAAGTTTTAAAACGCTCATGTAAACAAAAGTGCAATTCCAGCAAATTTTTATTAATACCTCTTAATGTAACTGATTATTTTTGTGCGGCCCTGGAAATCTAATGCTAACCATCCTTTATAACACAGAAGGCACACTCTTTTGTGCATAGGAATAATATATTTCAATTGCATTAACCTTTGTGGAAAATAAATTTTTTAAAGTTTGGTTTATAAAAATAACTCTCATATAACACAATGCTTTGGAGTACTTTCAAGTGCCCCTGTACATAAACCAGTTAGAAATGTGCTCTATTTTACATAGGAAACATCCGATAGGGAATTGAATAACATATTAAAATTTCATTAAAGTTTCTATACATTAAAGATATTAAAATATGATTTATAGAAACTCCTCTCATAGAACACACTGCTTTTGAATAATTTTGGGTGTCCCTGTACACAAACCAGAAGAGGTATACAGTCCATTTTCAATAGGGAACATTCGATAGTGAACTTCAATAAAATATATCCGTTTAAAGAAATTCCATAAATATTTACGAGGATTAGAGCACAGACAAACAGACAGAGAACAGACAGACGGACAGAAAAACAGTCAGACATATACACAAATTGAAATTATATTCACACTAAAAGAATGATAGAAAGTGTCAAAAACGCTTAATGTAAACGAAAGTACAATTCTAGCAATTTTTAATTAATAGCTCTTAATATAACTGAATATTTTTGTGTTATCCTGTAAATCTAATGGTAACCATGCTATATTCTATGCATTTGTGCATATAAATAACATATTTCAATTTCCTAAAACTTCGTGGAAAGTAAAGTTATTAAAATTTGATTTATTGAAATAACTCTCATAGAACGCAATGCTTTAGAATACTTTTGAGTGTCCTTGTATATAAAACAGAGTCGGCATTTAATCCATTTTATACAGGAAAAATCCAATAGTGAACTTGAATAACATGTTTCAATTTAATAATATATGTGTACAAAAAAGGTATGAAAATATGATTTATAGAAATACCTCTCATATAACACAATGCTTTGATATACTTTCGGGTGCCCCTGTACACAAACCAGTAGAGGTATAAACTTCATTTTCAACAGGGAACATCCGATAGTGAACTTAAATAACATATATCAGTTTCAAGAAGTTCCACAAATATTTACGGGAATTAGAGCGCGGAGAGACAGACAGACAGACAAATCGAAGTCATTAACACTTTTCAACCTTGTTGGGAAGTGTTAAAAATGTTACAAAGTGTTAGAAATGCTTAATGTAAACGAAAGCACACTTTTAGAAAATATTTATTAATAGTTCTTTACATAACTGAATATTTTTGTGTCACCCTGTAAATCTAATGCTAATCATACTATATTCTATGCAAAGCATTTTCTTTTGTTCTTAAAAATAACACATTTGAATTTCATAAATCTTCGTGCAAAGTAAAATTATTGAAATTTAGTTTATAGAAATATCTCTCATAAAACGCAATGCTTTGGAATACTTTTGTGTGTCCCTGTACACAAATCAGTGGTGGTTCTTCCTCCATTTTATATAGGAAATATCCGAATGTGAACTTGAATAACATATTTCAATTTCATTAAGATTTGTGTACAGTAAGGGTATGGAAATATAGTTTATAGAAATGCCTCTCATAGAACACAATGCTTTGAAATACTTTTGTGTGTCCCTGTACACAAATCAGTGGTGGTTCTTCCTCCATTTTATATAGGAAACATCCGATAGTGAACCTGAATAACATATTTCAATTTCATTGAGATTCGTGTACAATAAGGGTATGGAAATATGGTTTATAGAAATGCCTCTCATAGAACACAATGCTTTGAAATACCTTAGTTGGACCCTGTACACAAACTAGTAGAGTTATAAACTCCATTTTCGACAGGAAACATCCGATGGCGAACTTGTATAACATATTTCAATTTCATAAGGATTTTTGTACAGTAAGGGTATGAAAATATGATTTATAGAAATGCCTCTCATAGAACACAATGCTTTGAAATATTTTCGGGGGTCCCTGTACACAAACCAGTAGAGGTATAAACTCCATTTTCAATAGAGAACATCCGATAGTAAACTTGAATAACATATATCAGTTTCAAGAAATTCCATAAATATTTACGGGAGTTAGAGCGCGGACAGACAGACAGACAGACGGACGGACAGACAGACAGACAGACAGACAGATAAGCCCAAGTCATAAACACTTTTCAACCTTGTTGGAAAGTGTTAAAACAGTATCTACGTAGATTGTGCGACAGGTGTTTAAAAATTAAATACGTATTGTCTTTACAAAAGTATTTTGGTAAAATGAAGTGAACGGTATTTTCTTTTTTTAAGTACTTTAAATAGAGCATTTAATGAAACACGTATATGGGAAGTGTGTTGATAATTGTGTTGTTGGATATAGCAGTATTGTGTGTTGATAGTGGAATTCATGAATATGCTGCTGGCGATTAATGTTTCGATGTGTTATCACTGGTGATATAATATGTTTATATTCGCTCTCCGAAAACGTCCGCAACCATTTCGAGTAACAGTATTGCATTCTGCAAGTGGTTGGTTGTTTGGTTGGATGGGTTTTACGTCACACTAGTGCTGCGCAATGGGCAAGAGCTGCACGTGGTGAGATATTTTTTATGATAGTTATATTACTTAAAGTTCATTAGTGAGTTCATTCATATTCCTACGTCCCTCTTCACTTTAAAATTAAAATAAAGATAAATGTCTCTTTAAATTAAGCCTCCTGCTTATATTCAAAACTAAGTTAAGAACCATGAATCAAGTATAATTCGGAACGGAGACTTTACAAATCACACTTAAATTTATTTTTAATAATCTTTTCAAAAGTTACTTGATGGCGTATCTATAGAAAGTCATACTAAGACGTCTAAAATTTGCAAAAAAACATTTTTTTTTTTTTTTTAACCCATGAATAAAAATAATTTCATTATCTTGATAAATAAATAACTTTTAGCTTTATCTTTTTCCGCTGAAAAAATTGTTATTTACAACAAATATTCTTGTTTTGTTCGTACGTTTGAAAGAAAAACTCCATCAGCTATAACTATTTTAATCTAAAAATGTTTTTTAACGGTTTAATTTATTTTCTCTTTCTTGGAAAGGAGGTTAAATCGACTTAATAAATTTAAAGTAAATAATCTCTCTGACTATCATTAAGAAATTTCTAGCCAGAAAAAACAAAGTTATTCAAAATTTACGATTCAGGCTATCCCTAAAAATTCTCTCACTGTTTGGAAGCATCTACAGCAAAATACAATGAACCGAATGAAACCAAATCTTACCTACAGACTGTTGAGTACACGATAGAGAGATGATTTCTGAAAAAGAAATGCTGTATATAGATAAGAATTTGGCGCTATTTTTATTTGCGCGCTATTCAATTTTTGAAATGTTGAAAACGAAATACAGTCGGCAGCAAAAGTATTAAAGCATCAGCAAAAGTTCCTATATAAAAAAGTACACTTAATACAATTTTGTTAAATAAATCCTTGTCGAATCCAGGACTTAATCAGTGTAAAAACATTATTCGACAAGGATTTGTTTAACAAAACAGTATTAAGTGTCAAAGATATTAATATTTACACAACAGTGCAAACTGGAGTTTCAGTAGCGTAAAGCGTACCGTTATCAGTGTAGAATGGCGAAGTGGATTATTGCTTGTTTATCTCAAACTACCTTTACTTTTCAAAACAAATTTTACAAACAATATGAAGGTTCAATCATGGGCTCTCCTCTTCCAAAAATTCTCGTGATACTTGCATGCATTATTTGGAAAATTCTCTCTTTGAAATATTATCTTTTCCATTCTGGACCCGTTATTTAGATGATACTTCCACTCTGATCGACACTTCTCGGCACAATATTTATAACGTATTACAGATCATAAATTCAATTGAGAATAACATCCAATTTACATATGAAATTGAAAATAATGGTTCACTCCCTTTCCTTGATACACTGGTTTCTCGCACTGAAAAAGATTTAGCACTACAGTTTATCATAAAAAATTTGATGTTTCTTTACTTCCTCATGCTTGTTCATGTCATCCACCTATTCAGAAAATGGCCGCATATTATACTTTTGTCCATCGTGCCCTTAACATTTGTGTGGATCCTGAATCCCTCCATTCCGAAATCAAATAACTTAAAGCTGCTGCTTTTGACATATTTACAACCCTTCCATTATTAATAAAGCTCTTTTTTAATTAAAAAAAATCCCATATTTCTCGTACTTCCACGTCTAAATCCTCTTCCAAATTTAGTATCGTTTTGCCTTTTTTCCTAAATCTAGTTTTGGCATAGCTAAAGTTTTCAAACAATATAACTTTAAAATAATTTTCTCCCCAATAAATAAATTGGCCCTTTCTAGATTACAAGACCCTTTTAATACACATAACTCTTGGGGCATATATAGTATTCCTTGTCAATGTGGATAATCATATATTGGTCAAAAAAAACGTAAGCTTCGCCTTAAAGAACACATGGATTTTTTTCAGAAACAAAAAACTAAAAAATCGGCCATTGCTAAGCATTGTTGGGAAAATTAACATAATTTCAAATTTGTCAGCCTAAACATTTATATGAACTCTATTTTCTAGAAGCTTTCTAAATATTTAAAAATGATAAAAATATCATTATTTGCGAATTTGCTGTACCACTCTCTTGGATTGTTGGAAGATTTACATAAAATTCACAATTTTTCCATACGTCATCCCACATTCCTATTGGCTTATAGCTCCAGTTTCCTAAATTCCTATTGGTTGCTACTCTGACTCTATAATCCGATCCCCTACCTGTTTATTTGAACAATAATCGTCATTCTGCATTCATGACGGTATGCTTTACGCTACCGAAACTGCAGTCTGCATATAAGGATTTTTACATTGGCATTTTTAACATTCTGTAAATATTTATACCTTTAATATTTTTGTTCTGCGTCAAATCTAGCTATTTATTCAGTGTTAAGTGTACACACAACTTTTTAGTTCTATCCTCTTGACGGTCATACTGGCTTCAGATGCAGGTATCTTCAATGTGACCTGCATAGTATTTCCGTCTACAAAATTCTTACTTACTTCATTTGAGCTCAGTTCAGCACCAGTAGAAAACCTAGTGCTGGTGCTGATTTCATTTTGAATGTTGTATATTTAGTTATTTTAAATATTGACTTTCTAATTCATATACCAGGTAAATAATTGATATACAAAATAAACAATAAATGATTTAAATTAATATACTACGGAAAAAGTATTAAACCCAGTCAAAAATGTTCATTAATTTCGCCACTTCTTATTAAATTTTATGCAAATCTAATCATAATATAAAAAAGAACCTACAAACATGATTCTTTGGACATCAGCAGATAAAGGTTTACGCGGTTTGCACATGGTTAGTTGAGGTCGTGCAGTTTTTTCAATGTCCTCTTTTTGTCCCCTTCATTGACATTAAATTATTTGGGTTTGCTACGATCATGCCACTAGAATAAACAACGTTATGAGTCCAAGAATAATTGATATATTAAATTTCCATATAACAGCCCATTTCTAACCATTGTGCAACTTTAAAGAAAATGTATTATTTTATGAAACGCATTAAAATATCATGCAGAATGTTGATTATTCACAAGAAAGTAGAAAATACCAAATTATAAATATCAAACTGCACTGCCAAAGTAAAATACAATGCACGGGCCAATGTCTTGCCAACGCCCATTTATAATCGTTGGCCAACAAAGAATCCAGCTTTGTTTGAATGTTTGCCCAAATAAATTTTGTTTGTGGGGTAACAGCTTAAATTAAACATATGAAAATATTAGCGCAAATGCACTTAATTTTTAATTAAAAATTAAATTTTGTCTTTATAACATGAAGCAATTGTATCATGTTATAAACCCAAAATTTAATTTCCTTGTTAACATGGAAAAAATAATAAGATAACACTCACTTTTATTCCTTTTCTCAGTTTATTTATTATCTACGGTATTTTATTGTTGTCTGCGCAGATGATCTAACAAATCGCACAGATGACGGCGGACGTTAAATTCAATATTTGTGAATAGTGTAAAATTCTAAGATTTAAACAATAAACTTGAATAGCTAAAGCATTAAGCAGATTTAAACTGAAGCTAATAACTTGAAAAAAAATTACTGTTAATTATGCTCCATGAAATGGCATTAGACCTGAATTCGCTTTGACTTCTCGACAAATGAGAGCTACTGTTAGCCAATTACTTAAAAAAAAAAAAAAAAAAAAAAAAAAACTTATTCTTCTCAAATTGAAAATAATTTTAAGCTCTCTGGCACAGCCTACCTGCACGCAATAAGCTATCAAAAAATCCATACGTAATATTTAGTAAAAGGAAAATGTATATAAACTAGTTGGCATAGGTGGACTCTGCTCAGTTCCCCATCATATTTATGTTCTCATAAATTTCTAGTTTGACAGATATAATCATGTTAAAAGAAATGAATTTGACAAAAGCTTGATACAGTGACAGAATGAAAACACCGACTAATAGGCTATCCACCGTTCACTTCGATATATTTATCTTATTCTAATCTATTAATTTATATTATCAGGGTCAATTCCGTTGTTTAGTTTTCATGCTACTATTTCCAATGCAATAATCCTCAAAATTCATATTTATATGAAAAATTTACAATTTCGCTATGTTGGTAAAATCGTAAATTACGAATAATTTACGAAATTTTCCTATTAGAATATTTGTATTCAATCATGATCAAACAAATATCATAAATAAAATTTTGAAGTTGTCTAATGTATTTATGAGCCTCAAAATGAAAGTTTATGCTCAATTTTACCTTATTCTGGCATGTTAAGTAAATCGTAAATTCCAAATAACTTACGAATTTTTTTAAATTGGAAAAATCATAGTCTATGATATTCATGCCAGTATCCTAAATAATATTTCGAAAGTGGTTTGACATCTTTACGATGATAATATCCCTCAAGATTGACGTTTATGTGAAATTTTGCTCTATGCTGCCATGTTAAGAAATTCGTAAATTTCCAATAACTTACGAAATTTTTATATTGGAAAATTCACAGTCATTAATATTCATACCAGTGTCCTAAATAATTATTCAAAAGTAGTCTGACATCTTTACGATGAAAATATCTCTCAAAATTGACGTTTATGTGAACTTTTGCCCTATACTGCCATGTTAAGAAAATCGTAAATTTCCAATAACTTGCGAAATTTTCAAAGTAGCATATTTATAGCTACTGATGTTACTTCCGGCATCAAAACTGATATTTTAAAACTGGTCTGACATTTTTACAGTAAAAAGTTTCCATTTAATGCACGTTTAAGTGAATTTTTGTCCTATTCTCCCATGTTAAGAAAATCGTAAATTTCTAATAACTTACGAAGTTTTTAAATTCTAATGTTGCAAATAATTGGGTTCTTGCCAGTGTCGAAAGTAATATTTTAAAACTGATCTGACCTCTCTGCGACAATTTGTTCTTGAGATATCGTGTACACAGTCTAACAAACTAACGGGCTTACACACTAAAAGACTAACAGACTAACAGACACCCTACAGACAGACACCATAGAAATTTTGTCATTTTCGGATTCCTCACACCTGAAATCGTGTAAAAAAGTCAAAAACCGAGGTCGAAAATTTTCACGATTACCTAAGTTCCCCATACCTATAGTATGATGGGGAACTAAAAAAAAAAGACAAATTTGGAAACTAATGCAGATGTATGCATTAATTTTTTTACGAAAGGCATCTCTGATAACATTTAGCCATTACATATTTCAGCTGCACAATGCACCTATTGATAAATTCAAGATATACGAAATTATGGATCTTTGGTAATCATGTGGAACTTCTTGAGTGGGGGAACTTCTTCTTCTTCAATTATCTGAAACAGATATTTTGAAAAATATTTCAATTTCGATGACCTTGAAATTGATTAAATTATTTGAAAAGAGGAGGGTATTTTTTTTTTTTTTTTTTAAATAAATATATATTTGCCTTTTATTTATTTAACATTAGCCTTATTTTTAACTGCATACAAATTAAATTAAAGAAAGTGAACTGTCAGAAAAATCCATGTACAGTCGGTAACAAAAGTGTCCGAACACTAGCGAAAATTCCTATGTAAAAAAAAAAAGTACACTTCATACGGTTTTGTTAAATAAATCCTTTCAAATCGTGTTCTTATAATGAGTAAGAACATAATTCGACAAGGATTTATTTAACAAAACCATATGAAGTATACCATTTTTACATATGAATTTTTCCTAATATCCGGACACTTTTGTTACCGACTGTATATATATATATATATATATATATATACTAACATTAATTATATGTAGCATTTAAATTGGTATCAAGTACAATAAACCGCTGATTTTAAATGAAACACATTTATGTAGTTTCATTTAGAAAAAAAAAATCTCTCTCTCTCTCTCTCTATATATATATATATATAGATTATATATATATATATATATATATATATATATATATATATATGTTTTATATATATATATATATATATATATATAGTATATATATAACAAAATAAGAAAATGCATCTTATAATTCTTATTTTTCTTCATTTCATCCAAATATCCAACGATTACACTAAATCACACGAATGATTCTGGAATGAAATAGTTTACATAGAAAAAATAATTAAAAAATTAAGAATACTACATTTTTACAATAAAAGTTTTAAAGAAAATGGCTTCTTAAATGATCTAATATTATCTAATATTATGATCTAATTATCTAAATATTATGATCTAATTAGATACTATTGATGATAATATTATCCAATATAATGACCTAATATTATGATCTAATATCATTAACAATCTCTTTATTACATAAATACACTTTTAATGCCAAATAAATGTCTAGAAGTGTGTAGACACAAAGTATTTAAATATTTAAACAATCATAAAAAAGGAAAATTGTTTCACAAAATCTATTATTGAAAAATATTAATCTTGCACTGGAAATGTAGCATTTGATGTACGAATATAAATTTAGTCTTTAAACAAAAATATTATTTTTATGAAGAAAGCTAAGATAAAATACATATTTTGTATCAAATCTTAAATTGAAAAAAAAATACAATGGTTCAACAGTTTTAAAGCTTTAAATAAATAGGTAGTATATATATACAGGGTGATTAGAAAAAAACTACCCCGATATATGAGACCATAGCTACTATACCGTTCCAAGAAACTGAATAAAAATTTGGTGGAGGGTATTTTGAGGTATGCGCTCAAGAATTATATTAAAAACAAAAGTTAAACTCCAACAGTTACGGTTACAGTGAGAAGATTTCGAAAATTTAAAACGGCAACACCTACTTTTTCTAATTGAAATGTAATCTCCATAGCAAAAAACCATAAATAGCGTTGAAACGGTACCTCTAGCACGAAAATCGGCAGCGCAAGCAGGCTAACAAAAAAATGACTGTTACGTGCCTACCAGAGCACCACTTTCAATTTTTTCATGACGTCACATTTCACACTAATTCTTTTGTTCAGATAAAAGTCTACTGATTCTGCTTCGAAACGAAAAGAAGAGACCAAGGTATCCTTACTTTCATGTAAGGCTACTGAATAAAGGCTTTAATTTTGTTGTTAGTCGAAAGACGCTGTCATGATGACGTCATCACAGTACCTGAAAAACAAGGCATTGTAAAATGGCAATCAAAACCGATTTTGATGATGATAATGCTGTTTTCCAGTAAGCGGTATATTGTTCACAGAGCAAGAAAGCAAGATACACATCACACATTTCACAATGTCTTATTTTCACTTAGTGTGATGACGTCACTCATAACGGTGTCTTATAACTAACAACGAAATTAAAACCCTTATTCAGTAGACCTACATGAAATGAAGGATACCGTGGTCTATTCTTCTCGTTTCGAAGCAGAATCAGTAGAATTTAATGAAAGCCGAAGACTCAGTGGGAAATGTGACGTCATTAAGAAAATGTAAGTCGTGCTCTGGTAGGCACATCACAGCTGTTTTCTCTTTTTTTTCTTAGTATGCCAAGCGTTGGTGATTTTCATACTAGAGGTACCGTTCCAACGCTATTTATGGTTTTTTGGTATGGAGATTCCATTTCAATAAAAAAAAAAAAAAAAAAAAAAAAAAAAAAATGTAGGTGTTGTCATTTGAAAATTTCGAAATTTTGTCACTGTAACCGTAATTGTTAGTGTTTAACTGTTGTTTTACATAACTTTTAGCGCATACCTGAAAATACCTTCCACCAAATTTTTATTCAGTTTATCGGAACGGTATGGTAGCTATGGTCTCATATATCGGGGTAGTTTTTTCTAATCACCCTGTATATATATATATATATATATATATATATATGTTTAATTACCAATTAAACATTCTTATTTTGCATAAATATCAACGTAAAAATTAAAAAAATAAAATAAAATATATCTCCATCCAAATTTAATAATAAAAATATGGAATTTTTTAGAAACAGTGGTGTTAAATTACCCGCTTAAAGTAGAAAACTTGACAACTATATCATTATCAATATTGCACACAGTCACACCCAATGTGTACATATATATGCATATAAATATATATATATATATATATATATAAGTACAAAAACCCTTAACGGTTTAAACGTTTGGGACGCAGCTACTTTATCACTGTAAGAATTTTAAATATGGATCTTAAGAATAATATCAAATTTTAAGTTACGCTTTACTGTTACTTAAAATATACATAAATTTTCTTATTTTCTTTTTTCTTTTATTTATATTTACAATGCAAACATAATATTTTAAACTTTAACTTAAGACAAACATATAAAATATACTCACTGATGTTTTTTTTTTTGTTGTTGTTGTTGCACTGCAAATTCAAAATAACAGTTTTAAGGAATGATATCAGAATTCCAGTGATGCTTCGGTGTAATTTTAAAAGATTTGTTTTTAGATTCCAAATTATTTGATTAAATTGCGAAATTCGATGAAATTAAAAAAGAAAAAAAAGTACATGCATAATAATATTTAGAATGGTATGTTAAATTTAAAACAATAATAATAGTTTCTATATGAAAATTCAGACAAGAAAGAATTTTAAAAAAGTTCTTTTAAAAATTACAACATTAATTTAGCGATTGCTCTTTTTTTTAATGATATTTTATAATATATTTTAATTATGATTAAAATGCCTAAATGAATTATAAATTTCTATTTAGCCTAAAAAACAGTTATAAATCATTTACTTTTTTAAATTATCGACTACATTTTCAAAACCGATAGTCAGTTTTCATAAAAGAATGTGCATTACTTTAAACATCTGCTAAAAATATAACCAGATCGATATTCACCGTATTAACGGATGAGAGCAAAATCTACTAATAACAAATATTTTTTTCTTTCTTTTCGTAGGGATTGATTAAAAATTATAAATAAATAAAGGATAATTAATTTAAAGTTTTAATGGGATTTAACAATTTTCTGATATAGAAACAAAAATAATAACTTAGCTATTTATTTATAGTCTACATTTTTATTTACTCAAGATAAAATCAGTAATTCAATAAAAGAAATGTTTAAAAACAAGGCAAACATTAACTTCTAGAACACCAAATAGAAATAACAGGAAAATAGACAGGTGTTTTTGGTAGCATTTAACTACCGTCTTCAGACGTTACGCTGAATGCTACCGAAACAGCTATCTGTTTTCCTATTATTTATAACTGGCGTTCTAGACGTTGTTGTTTGCCCTGGTTTTATATTGCCACACCAAGTCTTCCATTAATAAAAGAAATGATTGTTTCAAACTTTTAGTGATTTTCAATTTTGATATTATATATATATATAAGTATGTATGTATATTGAGTACCCCCCATAAAGTCCTTCCGCACCCCTTTGATTGTAAAACCGCTGGAGTTATATTTAAAAATTGTGTCTAAGTGTAGTAAAGTGGCCTTGTTTGAACTTTATTCGCGTAAGTCACACTGAGAAAAAAAAGTGCCCCTGTTTCATCTAGAACGAATAAGTAGCTTTTTTCTGAATCCCTAAACAAGAAATATCTATTTGCGAGCTACACATATAATTTAAACATGTAACCTGTATCGACAAAAGTATCGAGAATTTCTAGTCTACACTTTTCTAGATGCTGAAAGAGTAATATGAATATTATAAATCCTTTGTATTGCAAGTCACGCTTGATTTTCTAGAATTGGGTTATAAACTCAAATTGTAGTTTCTAAAACTCACACGTTATGTTCGCATTTATTTACATAGATTTTTAGATGAGATTGACGACGATAATAGCTTGAACACGCTCTACAATTCCAACAGGGATTTCTATAACCCCTAGCAAAGTAAGCCAGAATTTTTAAGAATGACATGTAACTATTTTTACTTGACCAGCAATTTGGATTCTAGAAGTCAGTCACATAATTTTTTCTCAGTGCAAAACGCTATATCGCATACGTCTTATAGTTTAAACAAGGATCTAAATTTGCATTGCAGCAGGCTAACAAAAATTTAACCATCGAAAATATAGTTATCTTGCGAAAACTAGTCGATATTTTCCTGCTAAGTTCTTTTACCTATCACAGAGTATGAAATTACGAATAAACGAATGCAACTTTTCAGCATTCGAGTTTGAAAGGCATCTTTTCGCGCTAAATCTATTATACCCTATATCTCTGTAAATCATTTTTTTCCCTATGTGGCACCGCTACCATTATAACAAGACTAACTTAGTTGTTTACCGCCATGTGATTGTAGAAGCGGTCCATGTTGTATGCATAGTCACTATACATCACTTCAATGAATATAGCTGCAAACGTCTAACAGCTGAGTTGGTGAAGACATTAGATAAATATTGAACAATATGTAGCGCATGCCTTTTGGTTTCGGTATTTTAAATCAAGGAATTCCGGGTATTGGGGGTTGCAACAATTCTGCACTCTGATTGGTTTGCGACTTGTTGGCAAGATGTTTGATTCGAATCGCCTCTCTATCAATCCATCAGCAAGGCAACACCCAAAACAAACAGCGATATATGCACGAAAGATAGATACCATACTTCAAGAAAGATAGGTTCGTAGATTCAAGCGCTGGCAATTCGTTAGTCGCGGATTGTAAGCATGTGAGTATTGAAACGTCCCATTTTGTTCGTTATTTATATAAGGTGAATACAGACTTTAGAAGGCATTCTTTGTATTGCATATATATACCGGTTAATATATACCGTAATATATAACTATTTTAAAATTATAACTACATTTTGGTTAATATATACCGTAGTATATACATGTATATATATATATATACTACGGTATATATTAACCAAAAACGCTTTAATTTTTATATTGGTTATATATTTGTATATTTGATTAACTTGGAATTGATAGAAAGGATTTTCGCTACAATTAATTACGTGCATGTTTTGTCCGAACGCTGTTCGTATACTTCAAATGACATTTCCTTGATTTGCCCGAACGGCTCTCGGGCAACTATTTTCTACTCTAATCAACTGATATGCCGTATTTTTTTGCTTGTTTAGTGTGTGACTCTAGTAGTTCCAGTAAAGTTAGAATTGCAAAACAAGTCTAAAGAAGTTTAAAGGGTAGATTTTATTGCATTCTTGCATGCGAGTAAAGTCGCGGATTTTCAATAAGGCAATGCTTTGTGTGTTGATCTAAAAGAAATGATTTTCGAAAACGGATGAGGAAAGAAACGCAATATTTTTGTCCAGATTGTGATGCTGGACTACGCTTAACTCCCTACTTTAAAATTTACCATACAAAAACTGAATTTTAAAAGAATAATTATTGCAAGTACAATAAAACATTTTCGATCATAATGTCCCTTTTTGTAAAGTGTTCTTTCCAATTCACCTTTTTCTTATGAGAAAAGCCAACTTTAACGAAAAATGTGTTTCGAATGTGTTTCGAAATGTGTTTCGAATGAAAATAAAAATTAGCATAATTCCTTAAATTCAATACTTGTAATAGTTCTGAGTGCTAATTTGAGTTTATATAACTGATGTCACGAAAAATTTGTATATCAAAAACATGCTTATTTTTTGACATAATATGTCGGAAAAAAGAAACAGTTGAGTGGTTAATAACTACGTTATAAAATGAAAAATATACTATAAGCTTGTTTAAATTTCATAAAATGACTTGAAAACAGTTTTATCTTGGCTCTGAAATTTAACTATATAACTCTATTTTGGCATTAAAATAGCTTATTTTCCTTAAAAACCTATTCAAAACTTCTCAGAAGAGAATTGTTTTTGGTGAATTTGGCGCCATCATGGAAAATGTATCGCCTTTGACGATCATTCTGGTGATTTTGGTAAGAAAATTTCTTATTATCGGTATAACGATTATCAAAGTTTTAAATCGAATATTTCGCGAAGTAGGAGAACATTCTGGAAATATACGAAACATTAGAGAGGTATTCCATTCCGGCCGCTGGGTCACATTTAAGACAAGTTATTGCGGTATATAAAGCTCTGTTTTACCAGCCTCTGCTATTGTTTTGCTTATAATACACTTTATACTGTAGTTCTCATATTGTCTGATATTATTTAAGTTGTGTGTAACTGAAGTTGATACTTGTTTAACAGGCTAATCGTCTGAAATATTCTATAAATAAACTTTTAAGCCTCTGCAAGACATGTCATTCATTCACAGACAATTCATAAATCCCATGTAAGCACCAAATAACTTGTAGATTACATGTGTTGTCTATAACATTATAAAGATTTATTATACAATTATTACTTAATTTAAATATTTCGTATTTGTTTATCAAAATTATATTTATTTAATTCAGAAACTAACTCGATTTTATTTAATTTAACATATTATTTACGAATAAAATAAAATTACGCTACCAAACATGAGCCATGTCCTTAAAACTGAATACTTTTAACGTAAAATTTTGTTCAGAAATGTCATTTATGAACCTTGAAATTTAATTTCAGATAAATTGGAGTGGAAGGCTGATTTTTATACCAACTATTGAAACATACCAGAGTCGAGAATCGAGCCTTAATGGTCGGATGCTCTACCAGTGTGCTGCACTGGCTGATAACCAGCTTGGCATTCCTTACCTTGCCAACGAATACTATTTGAATCAGTATTCCACTCCAATTTATCTGAAATAGCATTTTATGTTTCTATTGTTTGAAAAAATACATGCACAGTTTTTCGGTGAATTAAATTAAAGCCAAAATCTTAAAATCTAGAATCAACGTCGTCTAGTGGGTCACATTTTTTTTTTTTTTTTCTGCCACATAAATTTTACTAATTGTGATTAAAGCACAATGAACTATAAATACCTACCTCACAATAACGATATGCTTATAAAGAGAAGACGACTACATTTATTTTAAAAGATTTTAACTCAGGAAATTTATTAATTTAATCGTAGCTTATATGATTTTAACTGTTTTATTATTTTTCAGTGAAAATAAGGTAAAAATAAATAAATAAATAAATAAATAAATAATCGATTTAGTATTAAATTAGAATTAAGAAACCCAAAGTTCGGTATAAACATATCAGAAATTATTTTATGTATATTATCATTCATATATTCATAGTGTTGAAATTCAAGAGTTCATATATTATCTTAAAAAATAAGTGATTAAAAAAAATCTGTTTCAAATTTGTATATCTATAATAATAAAAGGAAAGCTTTGTCTGTCTGTCTGTCTGTTCTTCTGTACGTTCAGTCCCTATTGAACGAAGAAGTACAAGAAATAACATACGGATGCACTGGAGCCTTTCCGCGGTCCTCCTGGAAACAGAATTTAAAAATCTTAATTACTTTCGGAGATATTAATTGAAACATCGACCCATGCCAATTGAGAAATGACCAAAAATCCACGGATTATTGCTTAAAAAGAGTTTTAACCGTTGTCTGGAATGGAAACAAAACATCTGGAAGTAATTAATGTCACATGAACTTGAACTGGGGTTAAAAATTGCAAATTTCAAAGTGCTTCAAATTTTCTTTTTCGCGCACAGCATTTAATATACAACCTATTCAGCACAAAAATCACCTGCAGTTAAAATTTCATCAATTTTCATTAATAAACAAAGCAGTTACATTTTAATTGCAAATTAAATTTTATTCTAACACGTAATCTATCTTTGAATAGACGATAGGAGTTTCCATAGCAACAAAAAAAATTTGAAGGAACTAAAAAAATACTTTTTCTTTTCCTTTTTACTTCCATTACCGACTACCGTGGTATATATAAATTTTGGGGACCAAAAAAATATTTATTTTTCATTTTACTTCCATTAACCGACTACCGTAGGTAATGGAATTAGAGATTTCACGTGATTTACATGTTTTAGAATGTCCTGATTAGGTTTTCTTTTGTATCTCAGCTACTAATTAAAATAATTTCATAAGTAACACATTTTTTGAAAGCTTTGTTGATTTGGAATTGGACAGTAGATTACAGAAATTTTTACCGCCAGATATTTTAAAACTTCAATATTTCAAATTCTAATTAAATTATTTTTAATACATCATTTGAAAGTACTTTTATATTATCGAAAGTGGGATTCGAGATTTCACCTGATTTACACGTTTAGAGGTCTCCTGGATCGGTTTCCTTTTGTATCTCAGCTACTAATTAAAATAATTTCATAAGTAAAACATCATTTGAAAGCTTTGTGGATTTGGAATCAAACAGTAGATTACAGACATTTCTACCGCCAGATGGCGTTGTAATATTTTAAAATTTCAATATTTCAAATTCTATTTATTATTAAATTATTTTTAATACATCATTCGAAAGATATTTTAAAGTACTTTTATATTATCGAAGGTGAAATCTGAGATTTCACCCCATTTACACGTTTTGAGGTCTCCTGATTAGGTTTTCTTTTGTATCTAAACTACTAATTAAAATAATTTCATAAGTAATACATCATTTGAAAGTTTGTTGATTTGGAATTGAACGGTAGATTACAGAAAGTTCTACCGCCAGATGGCGCTGTAATATTTTAAAATTTCAATATTTCAAATTCTAATTTTGATTAAATTATGTTTAATACACCATTCGAAATATAATTTGAAGTACTTTTATATTATCGAAAGTGGAATTCGAGATTTCACCCGATTTACACGTTTTGAGGTGTCCTGATTAGGTTTTCTTTTGTATCTCAGCTACTAATTAAAATAATTTCATAAGTAATACTTCATATGAAAGCTTTGTTGATCTGGAATGAACAATAGATTTCAGAAATTTTTACCGCCAGATGGCGCTGTAATATTTTTAAATTACAATATTTCAAATTCTAATTATGATTAATTTATTTGTAATACATAATTCGAAAGATATTTTAAAGTTCTTTTATATTATCGAAAGTGGAATTCGTGATTTCACCTGATTTACAATTTTAAGGTGTCCTGATTAGGTTTTCTTTTGCATCTCAGCTAATTGAGTTAGACCGTTCAAAATTGGTTTATGCAGGTTATTTAGGAAGGGCTGGAAGGGAAGGGTGGGGAAGGAATAGGTTCGCGCAGCGCGCACATTTCTGCGCTGCCGAAGTCAGTGGGGTCACGGTCCGACTTTTTACCTGATGAGAAGTGATTTTTTAAATTTTCTTAAGAATAAAAGTCTGAATTCAGAAGGAATGTGTGCGCGCACCGCACGTATATCTGAACACGTGCGCGCGCCGCGCGCATAGGACCAGGTGCGAGTTTTTACCCGATGATAAAAGATTTTTTTTTTCTTAATAATAAAAGTCGAGAAACAATATGCGTGCACAGCGCACGTATATCCTCAAACGTTCGCGCATAGCGCGCATGGGTCTGCACTGCCGAAGGCAGTGGTGTCCCGGTGCGAGTTTTTATCCGATGATAAATGATATTTTTCTGTAATTCCTTTTCTCAAGAATGAAAGTTTATGAGTAATAATATGGAATTTTGAGAAACCATAAGGATGGTGAAGGAATACGCGCGCTCAGCGCACGGTTCTACGCTGCCGAAGGCAGTGGGGACCCGGTGCGACATTTTTCCCGATCAGAATTTGTTTTTCTTTTTTTATCACATGATAAAAATTAATGCAATTTTGAAAATTCATTAATTATTGTGATTCATTTAAAAATAGTTAGCAGCGAAGCGGGCGTAGCCTGCTAGTAGTTAATATAAGCGAATGTAAGAATGTTTTTATATAAATATGTCAGATTGTTGTTATGTAAATATTATACATGTAATATTTATATTTTAGTTTTAATACACCACATATAATTTTGTATACATATATAAAGAACATAATAAATTTTTAAATGTTCTGTTATTAGAACGAGTTTAACATGCTTAGTGTACAGTTATAGAATTCAGCTCAGCGATTGTATTGACCGGATTCGGAGATAATGGGTATGGATTTCCTATTTAATGATATTCGTTATTTAGATTATTGTAGAACATTTCAAATAGAAAGTAGCATTAAAAAAAATACTGGTTTTGTAGAGGTATTCCATATCTATCTATAAGATTAAGTCTGTCAATGAATGTATCCGTATCTTTTGATTCACTGTGCAAAGCTGCAAGATGCAACCGATCTCTATGTAAATTGGTACCCTTGTTAAAAACGACAAAATCTAGCTGACGTCGTTTTTTAGTTCAATCAGATAATTACTTCAAAGGATAATATACAAAAACCCTCAAATTAAAGCCAACAATCTTAAAATCTAAAATCGATATCGTATAGCAAGCCTAAAAATAAATAAATAAATAAATAAATAAATAAAAATAAAAAAAAATAAAAAAATTTAAATAATAAAATTATACAGACACGACATTATTTCATTATTTAAAACATGAAAATCTGACATTGACAGATTTTAATTTAGTGCCAGAGGCCTACTGCTAATCTTGTTAATATCGACAAATTCTTCTTTAGTTAATTCGTGACGATCTAAATTCCATGATAAAGTTTTCATTAAATCAAACCAATGTGTTTCAGCAGCAGAACGTTGGAAGTCCAAACTGTCTTATAGCCGCAAAACAACGTTTTTTCTCTTTTTCGCAATGAGGGGGAGGTGTGCCTTGGGGGGGACTCGTGTAAAAGTTGTACCTTGGGGGGGGGGGGTACCTTGAGGGGGACTCATGTCAAAGTTTTACCTTGGGGGGACTCATGTCAAAGTTTTACCTTGGGGGGAACTCATGTCAAAGTTGGGCCTGGGGGGGGGACTCATGTCAAAGTTGGGCCTGGGGGGGACTCATGTCAAAGTTGGGCCTTGGGGGGACGCATGTCAAAGTTGTGCCTTGGGGGGACTTCATTCAATAAATCCCCATTCAATAAACCGACTGAAATAGGCCCTAGCACTATTAAAAGTGACGTATAAAAATTCGACAACGCTGTACCGACTGAAATAGGCCTGTAGCACTAAAAATAATATATATATATATATATATATAAAAAAAACATTTTTCTCTCGCATCAAACTTTACTCATTGTGATTAAAGCGTAATAAAACATAAATACCTATATCACAATAACAGTATACTTAAAAAGAGAAGAAGACTACATTTATTTTTAAAGATTTTAATCGAGGTTTATATGATTTTAACTGTTTCATTATTTTCTAGTAGAAACTTGTTAAAAAAATAAAATAAAAAAATAAATAAAAATATATGTTTTTATTAAATTCTCATCCTTTACAATCAAATTAAGTGTATAAAAAAAAAATATATATAAAGCAAATCAAAAACGAAATTCGAACTTAAAAAAAAAAAATTAAGTAAGTAAGTAATTTACATGATTTTTATGCTGTGCATGTTGATGAAAATCATGAAAATTGCCAATTTAAATCAATGCAGTCGGTATAAAGTAGTGTAGCTTAGAAAATGTAAAGTCAGCATTAAGTTAAAGGGGTTACAAATGTGCTACTTTTAAAACGTAAAAAAAAAAAAAAAAAAAAAAAAAAAACCTAATTATCTCATTAAAATAATATTGCCATTTTTTTCTTATTATATCAATGAACTGAGTCCACGAGCTTAAATACTGTCAATTTATAAACCTTATTTTATTTTTTATTTCATTTTGCACGCGCGCTTTTTCTTTCCTAATTCAAATTTATTTAAAAAAAAAAAGAAACTTTTACGATACTGCCCGTTTTGAAACTGATTATTATAAATTTTCTTTTCTTTTTCTTAAAAAAAAAAAAAAAGGTGAAATTGTGGCAAAAGTAGAATTTAGTTTAGTACAGGAGACTATTAGATTTTTTTTTCCTTTTTTTTTTTTTTTTTTTTTTTTTTTTTTTTTTCAAATGATAACATCTCTGTCAAATTATTCAATTATATTTTCGATAAATTTTTGATTTCGATAAATGTCCAACTATCATAAAACTGGTATTGTAAAAATCCGTAGATTGAGACTAATAATCATCAGTCCTAAATATATATATATATATATATTTTTTTTTTTTTTTTAATATTAAATTAGAATTAAGGAAAGCAATGTCCAGTATAAAAAAAAATATCAGTAACTATCTAAATTAACATTCATAGTAATAAATAAATTAAAATAATCAACGAATGCTTTTCCTGCTGCGCTAGACACTATATTTAAAGGGGAATAATGTGCAAGTTGCACCTGATGGGACTAATATGCAAGTTGTACCTGACGGGACTAATGTGCAAGCTGCACCGAACGAACAAACTATTTCTTTTAATGGAAATACCTACTGACCCAGGACGATAGGTCTAATATAACGTATCATATTGTATATCATATTTATCGTAATATAACTCAGTACTTATTTCGCTTTCTTCTTCGACTCGTTTTAATAAGTCTTTTTACATGCATGGGCGAATTTAATATATTTTTTTAATTTTTCGCGTGAAAACTTTATTTCATCTTATGCCCCCCCCCATTTCAATATATATATTTACATACATAACAATAACTGGTAAATTTTTCTTGGCAACAATAATAAATTTAAATGCCTAATTTTGAAATTATTTTTATATTTTAATTAATTCTAAAATATCTAATCAAATTTCGTTACAAATAAGGTATCATAGTTGTAACGAAGTAACCTTACGTACCTTATTTGTAACCCTATTTATTTTAACTGATTTGATAAATATGACATTACAATCAAGTGTTTGTTCATATCAGATTAGATAAGAACATTATCATTATTGCAAGAAAATGATGTAATAACTATTAGCCCATAATTTTTATGACTGAATTTTATATTACATTTTAATTTTTATCCTCCATGGGTATTTTAGAATTGCAATGGTAGTTATAAACTTTCGTTGAAATCTTTTTACATATTAAGATTAAGGGAAAAGTGCAAGCGCAAAAAATATTCAGTTTTGAAAGATCTTTCTAATGATGTAACATTTATGCAGATTAATAAAAAAATAAATGAATAAAAATACATAGCCTAAGGAAAAAAAAAAAAAAAAAAGGCTACCAAAAGTCTCTGTTTTGAAGCGGTGCAAACCGGAATAGTTCCTGACAGAAGAGGATCATTATTATTAATTATTGTTGTTATGTAAATGTTATACATGTAAGATTTTTAGTTTAGTTTTAATACACCACATACTATTTTGTAAAAAAAAAAAAAAAAAAAAAAATATTAAACGTTTTGTTAAAACATTAGAACGAGTTTTAGATGCTTAGTATACATTTATAGAATTAAGCTCATCAATTGTATTGCCCGGAGTTTCCAAGGTAATGGTCATTGATTTCCTTTTTAATGATAATCGTTATTTAGATAATCGTAGAACATTTCTCATTGATATTAACATTTTTAAAAAAATATTTTGTAGAGGTATTCTAAGTCTATCAATGTATGTATCCGTATTTATTGATTCACTATACATAGCTACAAGATGAAACCGATCTCTATGTAAGTTGGTACCCTTTTTATTCAGGACAAAACCTAACTGACGTCTTTTTTTAGTTCAATCAGATAATTAGCTCAAAAGATAATATACAAAAAACCTCAAATTAAAGCCAAAATCTTAAAATCTAGAATCGATATCGTCTAGCAAGCCTCGAAAAAAAAAATATTTTTCTCTCACATCAAATTTACTGATTGTGATTAAAGCATAATCAAAGATAAATACCTATATCAATGTAACGATATGCTTAATACGAGAACAACATTACATTTATTTTAAAAGATTTTAACTCAGAAAATTTGTAAATGTAATCATAGTTTATATGATTTTAACTGTTTCGTTATTTTTTATTGAAAACATGAAAAAAAAAAAAAAATCGGTTTAATATTAAATTAGAATTAAGAAACGCGATGACCAGTATATAAACATATCAGTAATTATTTATGTATATTAACATTCATTTATTCATGTTGTTGAAATACAAAAGTTCATATATTATCTTAAAAAATAAGTAATAAATAAATAAAAATAATAATAAAATTGATTAGTATATATATAAAACAAAGTTAAATTATTAAATGTTCTGTTAAAACATTAGAACGAGTTTAACATGCTTAGTAGTTATAGAATTCAGCTCAGCAATTGTATTGGCTGAATTCCAGGGTAATGGGCATTGATTTGCTATTTAAATGCAAATGAAAAATGGACTCATTTGGCAATTTTCGATATCGAACTCTTTACTAAACCATTTTTCTGTAAAGTTCATTATTTAAACAAAGCAGTATCCGACAGTTTTTGAAAATAATAACTTATATATAATTCTTTCTATCCAAAATTTTTCTAATTATTGCAATAACCAACTAGAAGATACATTAATCTTTCGTTTCATGTTTGTATATGGAGTTTTTATTATTTAATGAATTCAATTTTAATATGTTTATGTAAATTTTATACCAAAATGATATGTGTACATAACTTTGACTTTCTGATTAAATAAGTGCGTGTCATTTTATCTGTCATTTTATGCAGATGTATGTTTTAGATTTAGATAATTTAAGTTATTAATTATGATCTCAGACATGTTTAAATTTTAACATTTTACTATTTTTTTTCATCTTTAAACAAATATAAATTTTAAAATCGAGAGGTATACACACAGATATTTAATACTATATAATAAGAATTATTTTTACTTTTATTTCTTATTAATGTTGTTAACAATGTGCATTAGAACTAAATTCATTAAATAAAATAGCTTTTGACATTACAAAACGATAACTTAGTAATTTTATTAATAACAAGTTTATTAAGTTTAATATGATTTCTGCAAATCATATTTGACACAAATTAGACATAGGAGAAATGTTTTATTAAATTTTGTAATGCTTTAGCATACATTCAAATTGTATAAACAATTTGAAACGGTTCAGTAAAATGTATTATTTTAGTGTTGTAAACAAAATTTTAAACCGCATATAAGGATTTAAGTAGAATATATATATATAATATCAGCATGTTATAGGCGCTAAAGGTAAGATCATTGTTTTAAGCGCCTGCACATGGCACGTATAGATAAAGCAAATTAAGCAAAATTAAGCAAATTAAGCAAAATATGATGTAAGTAAGGTTAATAAACCAAAAATTACTATTATCTTCTAACATGCATTTAAAAATACATATGAATTAAAGCTGATTAAACAACAGACAAAATTTTGAATGGTACATTTTCCAGTCGAATATGTGATTGTTAAGTAGCACCTTAAAAAAAAAAAAAAAAAAAAAAACACTAGCATGCGCGAGATTGGCAGTCAATGAATTAACTAAAGGAATCAATAATCGCATAAACATTCGTATAAAAATTTCATAATTATTTACCTAAATCTTGTACATTTAAAAATATTTATATTTATTCAGAGTACTTAAAAGTGATGTGGATAATGAATTTTATTATTATATGTATACCTAAATGATTTATCCGCGTTAGTTGTGATTTCAGATTAACACTAATTACAAGCTAGCACATTTTAAACTACGAGGGTCAGTCAAAAATTATCCGCAATGTAGCTTATAACTTTCTTACAGTGTTCCTACGGAAGTCTGTCCTACTTTATATCATTTTTATAATGTTGCGGTCCTGCAATGAAAGTTTGATCCTAATTCCTCCATTTGTCTTCCTTTTGCTGCAGATAGACCATGGCCGCTCCATTAGAGTTTTCCACCAAAGAGGAACAACGAGCAGTGATCCGGACTGGTGCGACCATGTTTGAATTTGTCAATCCATTTGTAGACACTCCGCTGACTCAAGACACAGTCCCCATACTGTGCCGAAAGTCTTTGATGGATCGTGGCCCCTGATACACCTTCCGTGCACATAAACCGGATCACTGCTCGTTGTTCCTCTTTGGTGCAAACCTCTAATGGAATTAGGATCAAATTTTCATTCCAGGACCGTAACATCATAACAATAATATGAACTAGGACAGACTTCCGTATGAACACTGTAAGAAAAGTTATTAGCTAAATATCGGATCATTTTTGACTTACCCTCGTACAAATGTATTTGAAAAAAAATTGGCACAGATTACCCGGAAAACCAAAAGAATATCTAGTAATCGTTTACTAAAAATTCACACATTCTAATTTTTTCTTTTCTTTTTCTTTTTTTCACAAGGATATTATACTAAGGATACATATAGACATATAAATAAATAATTTACATGAATGTGATTGTGCATTCAATGTTTTTCAAAGTTTAACAATTATTAGCTTAAAATACTTTTAAGGAAAAAATGAAACTAGAACTTATATTTTATGTTACACGCATTCGAATTTAGTTTAAATTTGAGTTAGTATTAAACATATGTTTGACATCCTTATTATATATTAAATGTTGTTCCATAGAAATTGAAATAGACAAATGCTGAAACTTTCCATACACAATGAAAAATGCTTTTCGTAAAAATATGCTTCTTATGTAAAGAATCTCCTTCCACTTTTCTTTCTAACAATGGGATTCTTTTCAATTTTATAGAGATATTTCTTCATAAAAATTGCTATAAAAATGTAAGGACGGCATGTACCACGGAATGTTATTTATTTTTGGCCGGAGTTTATTGTACATGTATTTTCTTATTTAAATATATCTAAAAATAGAACATATTTTTACACAAATATCAGTACACTATACTTATAAATGTACATGTTCAAATGCAGAAAATTGGTCCTGAAATGGACCAATATGCTTAAAAGTAAAAACTTATTTCTAGGAAAAAGAGCTTTGTTTACACCAAAAAAATCTACATGAAAAAACACATCACATTTCTAACACAGATTCCTGGAGTTCAACATGGCCATTCAGCGTGTTAAGACAAACACGATACAGTTCAGCACAGTCACAGAACATATGCTCTACAATCATGGATGTGACTGTATTCAGTGCAGCAAAAACGAATGTCTTGAGATTTTCAATAAAGGTAAACTTGACATTATACACATTGAATATAATGCAGCGCATGCAAAAATGTATGAAAACATAATGTTGAAAAATCTGGGTTGGAATATCTATAGTGACCCACGCCTAAAGTAGCGATCACAAAATTCTGTTGAAGGTAGTCGCATGCGATTCAGGAAAATGTGGAGATTGTAATCTTCCTCAAAGAAGATTACAGAATCAAATATCACGCCTCAAGAAAAATGAGGTACCAGAAAAATCTACAGCATATCCATGTAGATCTTCGAAACAAATGAGTTCTCAGCAAAAATGAACGAGTCATGCACATGCTATTTCATGGGACCCAAATAAATATTCACTTTCGGAGTCGCTCTTGCCGATTTAAATGCCTCATTTGGTTGTTCTTCTAGTCACATAAAGGTCCTATAATGGTTCACCATACCACAGGTATGGAATTTCGATTCGTCGAGAAATACTACATTGCCCATGAAAATATACATTTGTGTATTATCTATGAGACCAGTGCACATTTCATGAATTCCAGGATAATCTGAGGCTTTTACATGATGCAGCATCTATAAAAAAATAAGTCTTATATTTTAGGGCATGCATCACGATGCGCCAAACACGTATGTGAGATATCTGGGATGCTTACTACTAAGGCAATGGGTTACTGCTTTTGGATTATTCTCGACAGCCTCTCGTACGCCCGCCATGCATTCCTAAAATGGTTGGATGAACTGATTGTTACTCATAGTTGACTCTCATATTTATAGATAAATATAATTAAATCAAAATTATACCTTAGAAAAACTTTTCCACGTCATAAAATAACTAAATAGGAATGCATTTTTTTTTTTTTTTTTTTTTTTTTTTTAGCTTCATCATGATATTGTTTTATATTTACATATTATGTATATATATATATATATATATATATATATATATATATATGGTTTCTTCCTTTTTTTTTCTATATGTATTGTATTCTTATCGGGATTATTATACATCTAATTCTTTAAAGATAAATTAAAAAATTCTGGCCATATCATTTAAAAAAATATTTAAATTAACTGTTTATCAAATTGGCTTTTGTAGGTTGTTGTGTCTGATTATTCATTTGTTTATCTTTCGTTCTCATTCTTATTGGTTTCAATAACAATGAACGCGGTAGCGTTCCGCCCTGCCAAGCTAAAACAAACATTAAAAAAAAAAAAAAAAATGAAACTTACAAAGTAGGAAAGTCAATGGTAAAACGCTACAAGTGTATAATATGTCGACATAGCATCTCGGACTTTTCGACTACCTGTATCTCAGCTCCCTGATCCCCAAGACCTATGATTTTTTGGACAGACCTTGAGTAGAACCTTAAGACAAAATATAGAAATTTGCATGTTGTTCCGAATTGACGGACCTGAGTTATATAACTTGGAAAACTGAAATTCGCCGGTTACATTCCTCTGCTTCTTCTTGTTGTTATTGTTATGATAGCGATTATTGACAGCGATTGAGCCTAGAGTTCTGCACCTAATGAGCTGAAAATTTGCATGGACATTCCTTCTGACTTGTACTAATGCCTTTTGCAATCCAAAATTTTTTGGTCAATATACAGGGTAGTTATTTTCAATTTTGTGATATTTAACCCAAAAAATTCGTGCATTTGTCAAGAGGTGGCACTCGTTTTCAGTGAATTTAATTTTGTCATATACTAAGACATTAAATAGTAATAAATCCTGTTTTTATTTTTCTTTCTTTCTTTATTTTTTTTTACAAAATTAGATTGAAACAAATTAAAAGACACTTTTTTCTTAAAATTTTTACAAGACACATGCTTATTAATAAAAAAAAAAATTAATAAATTTGGATTTCGTAATAAATAATTGCTTAAAGGATGCGGTAAACAAACTTTTAACAAAAATAATGTGGCGGATTAAATAAAAGAGCGATTCGTTAACTGTATAAAATTACAGATGATGGAAGAATACATATTATTAAATTCCGATCATATATTATATACGAGAAATATTATCACGGAAAAATTTAAATTTGACATTTTTGTGTTTCTATGAGTTTTGAGGTCTTCTGAATTCATTTTGCTTTATAAAAATGTATGCATGTATGTGTATCAGTGAATACGATAGCGTCTAAACGCTGCATTTGATATGTATGCTGGAGGTGACCGACAAATAATGATTTTAATTATGTATAACTTTAGTTTTTTTTTTTTACCATGTTTTTACTAACTTCAATTTTTGTTCGTTTGATTTTTTGTTTTTCCAGTACAAATCTTGCAATCGATTTTTAACTAATTTTTCCACTAGCTTATGAAACTTTCAGGATAGCTCAGAATACGGGTGACAATACATTTTTTAACTCTTTTAGTCAATTGTTTCAGGTCCCTACTGCCTTCGACAGCGTTTATATGATTCAACAGAGAATTTATTTAACTAATTTCCTTACTAGCTAGACATTTGAAACTTTCAGAATAGTTCAGAAACTGTGAAAATTCATTTTTTTAATACTTTTAGCCAACTGTTTTGGGTTAATGCTGTTTTCGGCAGCGTTACCAGTACAAATCTTGCAATCAATTTTTAACTAACTTCCCGACTAGCTAGACATTTGAAACTTTCAGAATGGCATTAGAACATGGTGACAATAAGTTTTTTAACACTTTTAGTCAACTGTTTCAGGTCCCTACTGCCTTCGGCAGCGTTTATATGATTCGACAGAAAATTTATTTAAATAATTTCCCTACTAGCTAGACATTTGAAACTTTCAGGATAACTCAGAACACGGTAAAAATGCATTTTTTAAATAATTTTAGACAACTGTTTTGGGTCAATGCTGCCATCGGCAGCGTTACCAGTACAAATGTTGCAATCGATTTTTAACTAACTTCCCGACTAGTTTGACATATGAAACTTTCAGAATAGTTCAGAATACAGTGAAAATGCATTTTTTTAAATACTTTTAGCCGACTGTTTCGGGTTCCTGCTGCCTACGACAGCGTTACCAGCACAAAGATTGCAATAGATTTTTAACTAACTTCCCGACTAGTTAGGCATTTGAAACTTTCAGTATAGCTCAGAACACGGTGACAATAATTTTTTAATGCTTTTAGTCAACTGTTTGAGTTACTTACTGTCTTCGGCAGCGTTTATATGATTCAACAGAAAATTCATTTAACTAACTTCCCGACTAGCTAAACATTTGAAACTTTCAGAATAGTTCAGAACACGGAGGAAATGCATTTTTTAAATACATTTAGCTAACTGTTTCGGGTCCCTGCTGACTTCGGGCGCATTACCAGCACAAAGCTTGCAATCAATTTTTAACTAAATTACCGACTAGTTAGGCATTTTGGAACTTTCAGTATAGCTCAGAACACGGTGACAATACATTTTCAATGCTTTTAGTCAACTATTTCAGGTCCCTACTGTCTTCAGCAGCGTTTATACGATTCAACAGAAAATTTGTTTAACTAACTTCCCGACTAGCTAGACCTTTAAAACTTCCTGAATAGTTCAGAACACGGTGAAAATGCATTTTTTAAAATACTTTTAGCTAACTTGCGGTCACGGAAGTATTAACTCCCTTTCATGGCCCATACGATAACGTGCCAAATTAAATTTGAAACATTTGGCTTTATTCAAGGTCGTATCTAAGGAAAGAGTATTTGGTTTGTATAAAAACTTGTCGAAAATTTGTTTGATTATATTTCATTTATACACTTAATATTACGTACTGAATATTCTGAATTACGAACTACTCTGAATTTTTTATCTGGCTACTATCTTGGCTGTATTAAAAGCAAAACATTTTACAATTGTTAATGAATTACACTAGAGAAAAGCATCTGAAATACTTTATTCCTCAGATTGAATTACCGTTTGGTCTCATTGTGAGCACCAATCGCCAAATGTGCCAAATGGCATGACAGTTTTCTAATGAAAAAATTCTCACATTTGGTTAATTACTAAAATTTTCTTCCGATTCAACCTTTTTAAACATCATAAATTAATAAATTTTCAGAATGTCGAGTGAAATCAATTCCGATATTTAAGTATGAAATTACAAGAAATGCAAATGACATTAGTGGCTTTAAGTATAGTTTAAAGGAATAAATACAATGCAAATTCATTCGAATGTCAATATAAAACACACGCATCATACAATTATGTATTCCTGAACAAGGGTTCTCTAAGAATTACACACTCACATAATATATACGCATTAGACAAACATATTGTTGCGCACTCGGGGCTCGTGAATCTTCTATGAATGAAAGACGAACATTGCAGAGGTTTAAAAAAATATTTACAGAATATTTCCGAAGATTACAGGTCTGTTAAATACAGTATCAACTTGAGTTTCCCCAAAAAATGCAGCTTAAATAACAGTTGACAACATAAAAATCACGGCACAAGCGATGCCATTTTCATAACATACAGAAATAGGCTGTAATTCAATGGTAGAGACTTAGTCAAGCAGAAATTTCTATTCCGTAAAGTCTTAGCGAGAAACTAATCTCAGTGGTCGGAACGGAATCCCTTTATAGCCTGCCATTAATCCTGAATTTTACAGTAACTGCCATAAATATTCAGAAATTAACATATGTGAAACAAGTTTTTTTTTTTTTTTTTTTTTTTTTTTTTTTTTTTCTAAAAAAAAAAATCTACTAATGTTATATCACAGGGTTGAAATATCTATTGACGAAGATAATTAGGGGATGCTATGCTCTGCGAAAATAGAAAAAAAAAAAAAAAAAACGAGTTACAATTTTCACCAATTTGTGGCGCTGTGCGAAAGTCGAAAGCGATTTTTGCAGATTTTTTGTAAAAAACAAAACAAGCCTTTTGTGTTTCGCCTGGATTGATTGAAATTGGTAGAATGAATTTTCAAAAACCGCCTTAGATTTTGAAGCAGTGTTACCTGCCGACGATATTTTCTTTTCTTTTCTTTTCTTTTTTACTTTGATTTTCACAGAGCGCATCCCCTGTGCTACATACTAGAGAAATTTTATTTAATTTGGAGCTGAAGACCTCGATCTAGAGCCTCCTGAATATGCGAAATTTCATTTCAACAACCCTGTATATATATACGCTAAACGACAAAAAAAAAAAAAAAAAAAAAAAAAAAAGCCGCACTGCATAAAAAAAATGACTTATACCTTTTTTATCAGTAATAAATTTAAAATTAATAGTTGAAACAAATAAAACTGTCATGTTTGCATACTATCAAAGGGATGAAATGAAACCTATGTACATTTTCGATTTAATAATTCGCTTTATTGCACTCTACGAAGTACTTTATAAAAATCTACATAAAAATTTCTTTTTAAACATTATGCAATAACCTTACAATTTGTATTCTATTATGATTTATTATATGAAACAAGTTATATCTTAATATATGAAGTAAAACTATTTATTTGTTAGATCTAAGCAGTTTTTTAATAAAAATATATATTCTGCATTGGGTTAATTCCACTTTTATATGGAATTACTGCTTTAATGCACAGTGACATAGTATTGTACCATATTTGATATAAATCTCAAAAATTTCACAGTGCAAAATATTGTAAGTAATTTTTCTAGTTCTTGCAAAGTTGTAGGCTGTAAATTTCGAATCACCTTTCTCTCCCAGTGCATTTTTATGACTAGACATTTTCAAGTGAATTGAGATTAGGACTGTTTCCAAGTCTAATAAAGAAGAAATTATACGATATTTTATGTGGGATTTAACTTAGAGTGAAAAAATATATTATTACTTACAGAATTATAGGTGCTCATGGGGATGGATAGATAATTTTAACAAATTGATTCAAATTGACACACCACAGACGCCGTACAGCAAGCTGCATACCTCCAAAATAGTCAGTCACGAGCCACTTTCCTAATCTCCGTGTTTTATTATGAGTGAATTGATCCCTTGAACATGAAAATTTGACTGATTCTTTGAAAAGGTATGCACCCCGGCAACATAATGTGCGGAGAATGTGTCGCTGTTTTAAGAGAGCAGTTTTTATTAAGTCAGTCCCATTTTTACCATCCAAGTAGATTTTTCATCTGCTCGAAATAAATTAAACTTGACTCATCAGAGAAACTCAGTTCAGCCTGATAATTAACTGCTATTTTTTTTTTTTTTTTTTTTTAACATCTGTCCTTAATAATCGCTCTTTTGCAGATCTTCTGGTTTTTAACCTGACTTGTTTTACTGCTTCTGGACTATTTTTGCAAAAAGTATTTTTCTATACACTTTTTTACAAATCTTTTTTAAGTTCTGAACATGATACAAATAGATATTTTAAACAATTGTTTTTTAACTTGCTGTTGCACTGCTTGGATGAGCAACGTGGTCGCCTAAAGCCAAATTTCCAGTTTAGACGGCCAAATATTTTATATTTTGCAAAAACCATTTTAATAATATTTCGTTAACATTTAATTATTTTGCCATCTCACGTATTAAAATATTTTTTTTTTTTTTTTTCATTCAAAAATTAATACTTTTTGTGGCATCGTTAACTGATATTTTCACCATTTTTGAAATAATTTCTAAAATTACAGTTTTTCTGACGATTGAATTTTGTTTTTATCACTGGACTCAATGTGGTGGACAACATAATGAAAACTGTTTGAAAATGTGCTTTTTAAACGATAAAATTAGCGGTTGTAGAAGGTGAAAAAGAAAATATCCAAGTGCAGCTTTTTTTTTTTTGTCGCTTAATGTGTATATATATATATATATATATATATATATACATATTATATATATACTTAAAAATATACATTCATATATCATTTAAATATATGTGTAAGCTTACAGAAAGTAAAGGAAATCACCAACATAATGATTCAGAATATGCAGTAAACTATAATTAATCTATTTGTCACTGGACTCAATGCTAAAGTGTATGTGGAGGACACCATAATTTATATATATATATATATACATATTATATATATACTTAAAAATATACATTCATATATCATTTAAATATATGTGTAAGCTTACAGAAAGTAAAGGAAATCACCAACATAATGATTCAGAATATGCAGTAAACTATAATTAATCTATTTGTCACTGGACTCAATGCTAAAGTGTATGTGGAGGACACCATAATGAAAGCTGTTTGAAAATTTGCTTTGTAAACGATAAAATTAGTGGTTGCAGATGGTGAAAAGATAAATATCCAAGTGCGTTTTTTTTTTTTTTTTTTTTTTTTTTTGTCGCTTAGTGTATATATATATATACATATATCATTTAAATATACGAGTAAGCTTACAGAAAGTAAAGGAAATCACCAACATAATGATTCGGAACATGCAGTAAACTATAAATTATTTTCGAAAGAGGAATAGCACAAAAAAAAAATGTATATATATATAATAAGCACTTAATTACAACAAAAATGAAAATAAAAATTTGTTTAATTTAACATGTAAGAAAAAATGCTACATTTTATAAGAGTATAAATGAAAGTTTTGATAACTATTATCCCCCCCCCCCCCAAAAAAAAAAAAAAAAAAAAAAAAAAGCGAACAATTATATATATATATATATATATATATATATATATATATATATTGTAAAATTTACGAAAATGCATGCTTTATATTCTTTTAATTAAATATATATAAATATATATATATATATATATATATTGTTGCGTACTTGGGGGTTCGTGAGTTGTCTGAGAATGAAAGGCCAAACGTACAAAAATTCAGTAATTTATTCACAGGAAATTCCAGAAAAATGCAGGTCTATAAACCAAGTATCAGCTTCAATTCAAACAGTAAACACAGCTTAAACAACAGCTGTCAATAGCAAATCCACAGTACAAACTGTATACCAATAACACTTGAAGCAAGTCTCTCTCAAAGAGGCTCAAGAGCAATGCAAGCACTAGCGAAGCTGGCTGAGATCTGAACTGAACTGACTGCCTTGGCGAGGAAGCGCTCCTTATATGCTTTTCCATGGAACCCAGATTTTTCGAGAAAACTCTAGAAAGTGGTCAACCAATCAACTTACAGCTTCCATATTTGGTATATCCCATATAAGGATTTTCTCGCCAAGGTGGGAAAAAGTCGCCAAATTTGGCGCCAAATCCATTACCTGCATTACTGGGCCTTTTTAATGCGTTTTTAAGGCTATTTCAACGCTAAAACGACTAGAAATGTACGAAATTAGCACTTTATCAACTTACTAAGCCTCTTTGAAAGAATTTATACAAAAATAAACACAATTATTTACAATTTCGTAACACTGCCCCCCTCCCAAGGACTGCACGTCCCGGGCAGTGCAACGCTTGGTCAAGAGGCGAAACTAAACAAATTTACACAATCTAAAACACAAAAACTAAGTTGCACATAACGATAAAAAAGAAATACAAATCAAGTGAGAAATATTTACAAAATTCACAAATATGTTGAAATATTTATATACAAATATTTACAAATATCACAAATATGTACAAATATTTATATACAAATATTTACATTACGCATGCGCAAATTTTACCAGTATTTACATTTTTAACTTTTAATATTACCGTTACTTGTGGTACTTGGCTAGCCTATTATAGTGCACCACCTTCGGTTTTGATGAAGGTGTTTTAGTGATCCGCACCACTACATCATTCAGCCTTTTTAAGACTGTGTATGGTCCGTCCCAGTTGCACTGTAACTTGGGAGAGAGTCCTTTGTGTCGAACAGGATTCCGCAACCAGACCTTCTCTCCTTCCTGAAACTCATGTTGCGTAGCCTTTAGATCGTACCTTGTCTTCATTTTCTCCGATGCAATGTGAATTCGCTCCCGAGCAAAGTTGTGAACGTCCTCAAATCGTGCCTGGAGATCTTGGATGTACTCCTCGGGCGATGAAGGCGCATCGGGTGGACAACCAAACAGGAGATCACAAGGGAGACGAAGTTCCCGTCCAAACAGCATCTGGGCTGGAGTATAGCCGGTGGTTTCATGGACAGCACTTCGATAAGCCAGCAGGAACAATGGCAACTTCAAGTCCCAATCTTGCTGGTTCCTTGATACTAGAAGGGAGAGGTTATTCAGGATGGTACGATTGAACCTCTCGACCATGCCGTCCGACTGGGGATGTAAGGGTGTTGTCCGGGTTTTGTCTATGCCGAGTAGTTCACACAGTCCTTTGAAAACATCGGAGGTAAAGTTCCTACCTTGGTCGGTATGAAGTTGTAGTGGCGTGCCGTACCTTGACACCCATTGCTGCACTAGGACATCTGCGACCGTGCATGCCTCTTGATTGGGAATGGGATAGGCCTCAGGCCACTTGGTGAAATAGTCCATCACGACGAGAATGTATTTATTTCCACTGGAGGTCCGTGGCAAAGGACCCAAGATGTCGATTGCAATCCGTTCAAATGGTGCTCCCACGTTATACCGTTGCAGTCTTCCTCGACTTCGTTTCTGCGGGCCTTTACGTGCCGCACAAGCATCACAGGAATTACACCATTTCTCCACATCCTCCTTTGCCTTGCACCAGTAGAAGCGTTCCCGAACTTTCTGCAGAGTCTTCATTACCCCAAAATGGCCTCCGGTAGAGCTACTATGCAGTTGTTCTAAAACAGCTGGAATTTTTTATCTTGGTAATAAAATCTGCCATCTGAAGCTTTTCCCATCATCAGATTCCCACTTTCTGTATAATACGCCGTTTCTGATATGAAGAGAGTCCCAAAGTGCCCAATAACTTTTCGTAATGAGACTAAATCTGGAAATGTCCTGCCAGATAGGTCTGTTGCTGGTCGTATCCTTCAGCTGTAATATTGGCTTCATGTCAGGAGCTTCCAACTGGGATTTTCTAAGTTCTTCGTCAGTCCATGGATCGGGATCTTGATCCGATGGTGTTGAGACAGTAACTTGGCAGGCAACCGGATTTATCGGCATTTATTTCTGTTCGGCTCTAGAGCAATACTTGCAGCTTTCCGAGCAGGGCTTCCGTGACAAGGCATCTGCATTACCATGTAGAGTCCCTTTACGATGACGTATATCGAAGTCATATTCCTGCAGGCGTTGTATCCACCTGGCAATCTGTCCTTCCGGGTTCTTGAACTGGAGCAACCACGTTAAAGATGCATGGTCAGTCCGGAGCAGGAATCTCCTGCCATAGAGGTAATGATGGAAATGTTCTATGGCTTTTATGATGGCGAGTATCTCTTTCCTGGTGGTACAGTAATTTCGCTCCGGTTTAGACAGGCATTTACTCCAATAGGCAATGGCATGTTCTTGACCATCAATTTCCTGCGACAGAACAGCACCGACACTCTCATGGCTGGCATCTGTATCAAGTATGAACTGTCTGTCGGGCTGTGGATATGTCAAGATAGGCGATGATGTTAAGGCATCTTTAAGTCGCTTGAACGCTTTTTCACATTCATCTGTCCACAGGAACTTCTGTTTGGCTTCCGTCAGCTTGTGCAGTGGTCTGGCAATATTTGAGAAACCCTTGACAAACTTCCTGTAGTAAGTGCATAACCCCAGGAAACTTCGTAGTTGGTGTACATTTTCAGGGCGACTCCAGTTCGCGACTGCAGAGAACTTCTACGGATCAGTTCTCACACCTTCGGCAGAGATGATATGGCCGAGGTAGCTCACTTCACGACGGAACAAGTTACACTTGCCTGGATTCAATTTGAGGTTAGCCATTCTGAGTTTCTCCAGCACCTTTCGGATGTTTCGTAGATGGTCTTCAAATGTGCGCCCCACAATGATAATATCATCCAAATACACCAGACAGGCTTCATAGGAAAGTCCTTTTAGCACTGTCTCCATCAGGCGTTCGAAGGTGGCAGGTGCATTACATAATCCGAATGGCATAACTTTAAATTGCCACAGTCCTTGTCCCGTGGTGAATGCAGTCTTCTCACGATCATCAGGATGTAATTCTACTTGCCAGTAACCGCTCTTCAGATCCAACGTCGAGAACCATTTATTGCCAGCAAGTGTGTCTAATGTGTCGTCAATTCTGGGAAGAGGGTAACTGTCTTTCTTCGTGATGTCATTCAAACGACGATAATCCACACAAAATCTTTTTGAACCATCCTTTTTTCGCACCAGTACTATGGGAGAGGCCCAAGGACTCGTTGATGGCTCGATGACATCATTGTGCTGCATTTCACTTAGAAGTTCAGTGACCTCTTCCTGTTTAGCAAATGGAAGTCTTCATGGATGTTGTTTGATTGGAGGATGATTTCCTGTATCAATTCTGTGCTGGGTGATGTTCGTTCTCCCGACGTCTTCAGGTGTTCGAGAAAAAAGGTCTTTAAATTCTTGGAGTAGCTTCTCCGCAGCACATCTCTGTTCTTTTCCTAACTCTGCCTTCTTGAGTAGTTCCGTTGTTAATTGCTCAGAAGACTTGGATTCGGTTGATTGCGTGGGGCGGTTGATGCATGTGACAGGAGTGCAGGTTGCCAACACCTCATCCTTCTTCACTGTCCGGACCTTATCGCTGATGTTTGCGACTCGCACAGGAATAGTACTCTTTGAGAGATCAACTAGAGATGAAGCTACCAGAACTCCTCTTCGGCTATTGTCTGTATTCGGGTATTCAATCAGTCCATAGCGGAAGTATTGCTTTGTAGGTGGTGTTCCTGAAACTATTGTCTCTGTGTGTGGAGGGATGGAAATTTGAGACTTGGCTGTTATCTGGCAAATTGTCTGAATGTCTTGATTTTCAGTGTTGAACACAGCGATGTCTTCCGAACTCGAATGCAGTTCATTATTCTTGAAGTCCAATTGAAAGTTAAATTTTCTCAGGAAATCAATTCCAATGATTAAAGGATCTCTTATATCTGCCACATATGCCATATGATGGTAACTGGCATTCCCAAAAGTGATAGTCAAGTTCATTTTCCCATATATTTTGATTTCGTCTCTGGTCACAGTCTGGAGTTTAACACAGGGCGGCGTCCAGATGATCTTCTCTTTTAGTTCGTGAGCCAAATCCGTTCTAATGATGGTCACGTTGGCTCCCATGTCCAGAATCATCCGGCAGGTGGCGTTGTTGACTTGGCCATAGACGTGAAGTCCATTATCGCCGCCACTCATCGATGAAACATGAAATACTGTAAATTGGGGCTCTTTAATTTTAGGCAACCTCCGCCCCGCGAGATGGCCTCCTCTTAGTTTCCCTGCAGTGATGGTGAAGCGGGGTGATTTCCTATAGTTGGTCGTCCGGGGCAGTTTCTCTTCACGTGATCATCCCCTCCACAGCCCCAGCACTTTATCTTCCGGTCCTATATTTCTTTATTATTCTCCAGGCTGCGCAATCTCTTTAAGATCTCTTCGATACTTCTCTTTATTTCATTTTCACCAGCAGGCGTATCGTTTAATGAGACTGCTCTTATGGTATGGCGGTCTTTACGGGAGGCTTGTTGGGCTGCCTCTATCCTAAGTGCATAGCCTAAAGCTGATTCTACGTCTCTGATGTTGGAAAGTCTCAGCGCCTTTTGAATTTCTGGATCCCGAACAGCATCGATAAAGTACTGAAGAGCTAAGTCGTTTCGAGTATCAGCTTGACAGTCTGAGGATGCTAGGTGTGACGATCTCTGAATGTCCGCTGCCAGCTCTTGCAAACTTTCGCCCGTTTTCTGGTAACGGGACTTTAGCTGGAAGCGACTATAGTCCTTAGAACACTTCTCTCCGAACCTTAGCTCCAGTGCTCTAGTCAGGGCCTCGAAGTCGTTCCTTTCTTCTTTAGAAACATTTCTCAGGATCTCGGCTGCATCTCCCCGTAATGCTGCTGCTAAGTGGACTGACTTGGCGGCAGAGTCCCAGCCGTTAGCTTCAGCAACGATGGAAAACTGCGTCTTATATACATGCCAGGAGGAACTGCCATCGTAGGTAGATAGCTTAATAAATTCCTGATTCTGGATTCTTCTCTCTTTCTTTTCAGTTTCCTGGGGCATGGATTCTAATTTTTCTTCCATTTTTTTCTCCAAATCTTCTTCTATTCTCTTAAACTTGCTTTCTATCTCTGAAACCCTTCCTTTCAGCTCTTGATCAAAGTTTTCTTTAAATTTCTCCTCAAAATTCTCTTCTATCTTCATAAATCTCTCTTCAAAATTCTTTTCTACTTTCATAACATTTTCCTCGATCTTCATTGCTTTCTCTTCAAAACTATCTTCTATTTTCAAAACTTTCTCTTCTATTCCATCTATTCTGCTTCCCATATCCGATAATTTACTTTCAATCACTTCCTTTACTGTCGAAAGTTCTCTCTTCACCTCGTCTTGATTAGATTTCATTTCTTTGGTCAAACTGTCTTTCAACTCTCTTTGCGATGTTTCCATTTTCTCTTGTGCTACCTTCATTTCTTTCATCTCTTGACTCAGGCTATCTTTCATCTCTCTTTGCGATGCTTCCATCTTTTCCTGTCCTGTTTCCATTTTCTCTATCAATCCGGTTTCCATCTTTTCCTGTCCGGCTTTCATTTCCTCTATCAATCCAGATCTTAACTCATTCATCTGAGCAGTGAGTCCTTCTAGAAATTTCTTCATTTCTTGTTCCATAGCTCTCGTTATCACCATTCACAGACAATCCCCGCTTCTGACACCAGAAATGTTGCGTACTTGTGGGTTCGTGAGTTGTCTGAGAATGAAAGGCCAAACGTACAAAAATTCAGTAATTTATTCACAGGAAATTTCAGAAAAATGCAGGTCTATAAACCAAGTATCAGCTTCAATTCAAACAGTAAACACAGCTTAAACATCAGCTGTCAATAGCAAATCCACAGTACAAACTGTATACCAATAACACTTGAAGCAAGTCTCTCTCAAAGAGGCTCAAGAGCAATGCAAGCACTAGCGAAGCTGGCTGAGATCTGAACTGAACTGACTGCCTTGGCGAGGAAGCGCTCCTTATATGCTTTTCCATGGAACCCAGATTTTTCGAGAAAACTCTAGAAAGTGGTCAACCAATCAACTTACAGCTTCCATATTTGGTATATCCCATATAAGGATTTTCTCGCCAAGGTGGGAAGAAGTCGCCAAATTTGGCGCCAAATCCATTACCTGCATTACTGGGCCTTTTTAATGCGTTTTTAAGGGAAAGTAAGGCTATTTCAACGCTAAAACGACTAGAAATACACGAAATTAGCACTTTATCAACTTACTAAGCCTCTTTGAAAGAATTTATACAAAAATAAACACAATTATTTACAATTTCGTAACAATATGTTTTTTGAAATTTAAACATAATACGAATATAATTATTAAAAACCTACAAAAAATACTTTAATTTATTTAAATATTTTGATTCTTAAATTTTCATGTCGTTACATTCATCATAATATATTGATAATTATGAAACTAGATTTTCTGCTTTTTTTTTTTTTTTTTTTTTTTTTTTTTTACAAAACAGCTTATTATCAATATTCTGTAGATCTTCATTTTTTTTTCTATATTCTTAAGCTAAAAAAACAAAAAAAAAAAAAAAAAAAAAAACTTCTATAAAGCTTTTTGTCTGTTTTTAAGTGTACATCAAAGGAATTCGGTGAATAACAGAACTTCAGAAGACAAAAATTGGTTTGAAAAGGATTTAAGATGACTTTAATTCTCAATATATTGTGAGAACTCTCAGTAGAGTATCTTCAAAGAAAAATTCTTAAAGGATCGTGTATTCCCCCGTCATATCTATATCTATATATATATATTTGTTTGCCATTTTATTCTGCAAGTATTTTATTCGTGCTAACTGAACCGCAAAGCTAAGCCATAATGTAACAATGCAGGAATAAGTGTATTAAATATTTTAAGGAATAAATTGATATTTTAAATTGAAAAAGAAAAATATTTTTAGTAAATTTCTCTGACTTTCAAAATCATTAAAACTATTTTAAATACACAAATTCAATCAATTTTAAATTTTAAAATTTATTTTTTATGAATAATCAAATATATATATATATATATATATATATCAAAATTTGCTTTAGAAAATGTAAAAATAAAGAAAACTGTATCAAATTTTTGTTCACAGAATTTGTACAATTGGAAAATCAAAGAGGAGTTTTTTTCTTAATTATCTAATATGTTATCAAAATCACAAAAATATAGTAAATAGGTCTTAATATTTATATTTTGTTATTTATCTGATACACACACACACACACACATAGATATACATGATTTTTATTTTTTGAAAGAAAAAAAGTTGTTTTCTTAACTCCTTGGGTGCTTTGCCTGAAATAAGGATGACGAGTATTATACGTCATGAAAATTATAACAAAATTAAATCCAGCTGTCACAAACTATAAATAAATAAATTGGTACCCAATAAATTGGTAGTAATAATAATATTTGGTAAATAATTGGTAAATTTCGGTAAATCCATTGGTAATAAACAAATAAATTTGTACCCAAGGGGTTAATTGAATTTTATAAGTTAAGACTTTTGCAATCATTAACGAAAAAATAAAATATGTTTTAAAAGTATTAAAAGTTTAATATATACGTTAAATTTAGTTATTTATTTATAATACATAACTTTTAAAAATGTAAAATATTTTTATTTAAAAATCATTTAACGATTTACTACTTGGATGTCCGAGTTCAATCGGTTTCATAGTAAAAATCATTTTTAGTGTAAATACTGTGACATATTTTCGGAAATATATTACTGATATGTTTGCCCTGTGAGGCACACGGGTTAACGTAAAAGATAATTTTTCCGGAGATAATGAAAATTGAACAAGGCCCTGATAGTAGTTTTTAGCCCTAAAATTATTCAATTTTCTAGAAAATCAAATTTATAATGTAGTTTGTTTCAGGCAAAGAGTTGCTGTAGAGTGTCAAGTTTCCTAAAACAGGAGATAGATCAGATCTTTTTTCTCTCTAAGGAACTTCCAATCCTAAATTTTAGATTTCAAAACCATTTCAATGATTTCCAGGAAAACTACATTTCTGACGTATTTTTTTCTAGATATTTTTTCTAGTAAGTTACTAGTGATAAAAAAGTCATATAAAAATGTATACAGTTTATACAATTATTGATTAGCCACCCATGCACTGTGGTAGTTAGCGTCCCTTAACTCCCACACTTTGTGACCTGTTTTCGAATCTCGGACAAAGCATGAGTATGTTATTTCTGTTATGGGAAGCGACGACCGCCCATTAGGTACTCCTTTATAAATGACTGTCAGTTCTATGGTCCTCCGGCAAATGTTTAATCGGAAGTGCCGCTCCATTTAACCAAATAATTAATAAATAAATAAATAAATAAATAAATAATGATTTATTGATTAATTTTTGATTATATCATCTGTGAAATTTGCTGTTATCACATACAAAGCGTCGTCTAGTGGATGTATTCGGCGAAAATCTTTCCATAATTCAAATGCATCATATGAATGATTTAATTTGGTAGAAGTTCCCTCGCTTGTTTTAGCTGACGAATGCTGTCTATAGAAGAACTTTATTTATAACTTTATTTATATCAGGATATTGCATTGCTATTCTTAAAAAGAGAAACATTTGGAATATTTCTGGGCCCTAACATAATTCATATCATTAAAATCGTTTTGCTTAGTAGTAGGAATACTTCTAATAACAATAACATGAAAGGCCATCACAAATGAATCTGTGCGTTGAAAAATTATATAGCTATAATCAAAAAGCAATAACGTATCACCTTTGAAGCAGATTATGCAATTAATTTAGAATACTATCCTCATATAATGAAAACATTAGAAGAAAATCATCAACTTATCTTTCTCTACTGTTGTATTAAAAAAAAAAAAAAAAGCTGAATTGTAATTTGAAAGGAGTTTTTGGTCACAGAATCCTTTTAATCTATAGCTGTAGGTGAAGCCAGGGCAATAAGAGACAAAAAATATTAATAAAATCTATACTATTAATTTAAATAACTTGAAATAAATGTCTCGTATTAATTTCATTAAATGGACTCCTCTTGATTTTTTAGGTGATTTTTGAACTTAAATTTTTTGTTACAAATTTTGTTTAAATTTTCCTAAAATCCTTGTCTTTAATAACCCCACGCGGGGTAATAAGAGACCAGGCTTGTAACTATCCATATATAGCAATGTAAAATTATGTGGGGTAATAAAAGACATCTGGAAACAATTCTGAATCAGCCAATAGTTTTTAATTTATATTATTTACATCCATTCAAAAAATATGTTTTCTCGAAAATTAACTGTCAAAAATAAGTTTGTGAAATTTATTTCTTTTAATATTAGGTCCTAAATAATATAATATTGTACTTAATGATAGTTCTACATAATCAACATTACCTAGGGATTAACCAAAAACATCAATATAATTTGACGTGTATACAAGCGAGCAAAATGTTATAAAAGATTTTTCTAGTAATTATAAATGAACTTATTTATTATGTAATGAAGTATTAATGACTAAATACTAACTTATACACATTCTAAACATAAATTTCCATAATCATAACAACTAAAAATGGTCTAGCCTAATGATTGAAACTGCATTTTGATTTAAAGTGAAAAAAAAAAAAATCTCTTGGTAATTTTAGACTAGGCCTAACAGTAGATAAAGTTTTCGTAAACTAGTCAGGCAGAATTAACAAGAACTACAATGGGGGGACACCGGAATTAACAGTGGGGGAAATAAGAGACTCATGTCTCTTATTACCCCCACAAAAAATAAAATTGGGGTAATAAGAAACATGCCTAGAACATGTAAATAAAGAATGCTTTCAAGGTTTTAAAAAAATGTACATAAAAAGTCATAGTCTTGGTCAAAAGGTGACACATTAATAAATCCCGAACATCTTATCTACAAAAAAGAATTAGAAAAAATTTAGAAAAAGTCACGAACTTTTAAGGTAAGTTCAAAGTGAAGGTTTTTTTTTTCGTCGTATAAAAAGAATTCAAAATGTGTTATAAACTTCTCAATAAGTGTATTGTAGTAAAGAATACACATGATACTTAATATTACATATTTTTAATACTGTTTAAGTTTATTTTTTGGCGGTTTTTTTGACTGCGTCTCTTATAACCCCTGTCTCTTATTACCCCGGCTTCACCTATCACTATTTCTAGAAGAACGTGAACGAAAATCTCTAAAAATTTTATAGTGTTTGTGAATTTAATTCTAAATTAAAAGAAATGTAAACGCAAACTCATGTGATAAGCGTATATTATTAATACTTTTCAACTGTAAGTATATTTTGCAACGCTTAATATTCAATGGACTTAGCCTAAGGTATTTGACGACAGACAAATATGACTCCAGCAAGATAGCCTATTTAATTCAGAATCACTCTATTTTTGCCAATTGTTAATAATTAGAGACCGGCAGCTTAATGTGGATTTTCAACCACTAATTGACATACATGACTGACCGGGAAATGAACCGACAGTTGAATGTCAGCGATAAAATTCCTGTCAGAAAGTAGACGATCCCTTTCACGAGATTTGATATTTAATATTTAATTATCGTTATTTTATTTTTATTTTATTTTATTTTTTAGCAATACTTTGTCTTAAAATAGACAATAATTTTAAGAAAAAATTTCGGTCAACAGTTTTATAAATTGTTTTCTGTGTTTTCTGATTAAAAGCTAGTGGATTTAAATTATAAATATATATACACATTTTATATCTAATTAATTATTAGTTTTTAAAACTTTTTTTACTTGAATATTCTAAAACTTCATGATTTCACCCATACGATAATATATGAAAGATGAATTATACATATCATGACTTACAGAATATGAATAAAATATATAAAATTATGTTTTAATTAATGACAATTTTTAATACCATATGTATTTCTTCATACGTTTCAAAATTAAAATTAAGCGTAATATATATCTATATATATAAAAGAGCAGAGTCTGTGTGAGGGTGTGTGTGTGTGTGTGTCCGCTATAGAATCCTAGGCCGTTTCACCGAGCGGGACCAAATTTGGCACGGTTAATGTTTACGACCCGAGAAAGACAACGCCGCAAGCGATTTTACAAAAATTGCCCCCAAGGGGGGGAGGGGGGGCAAAACGTAATTTCACAAAATCCTTCATCTCTCAAACAAAAAAACAGATATCCGTAAAATTTTTGCTTTAAAATATAGCTAATACAAATGTCTAAAAATCGGTTTCTGGAATTTTTGAAATTCGGTCCCCAAAGGGCATGGGAGGGGGGGGGGGCAAAACGTGATTTCACATGCGTAAAACGTGATTTCGCATAATCCTATATATCTCAAACAAAAAAAATAGATATAATTAATTAGAATAGATATAATTAATTATATAACGAATTAGGTCGGGAGTGTTATTTATTCTACTCTTCTAGAGGGAAATCGTTAATTGAAACTAATAATAATACGCGAAAGGAAAGTTCAGAGAATAAGCGGTTTGTAAACAAAACTCCTTTTAGAAAGACGCAGTATAATAATAAAGATCCCATAATACGTAATTCGGTATCTAATCAAACTCACGAAAAGCATGAAAGAATGTGTTATATTTGTGGTGCAAAAGGGAAAACATTTCATTTCGCTAGAGTCTGCCCTAAACGTATTCCAGAGAAAAAAGAATTCCGAGAAAATCTTTCAACGAATTCAGTAGTTCAATCCGAAACAAGTCCAATTAACCTGATTGTGAATGAGCTTGAATATGTTGATATTTTAGTAGATGATATTCCACTTAAAGGGTTAAAAGATACAGGTTCTTCGATTCTAGATGTGAATAAAAATATTATTCCACAGACTAAAAGTATTATTTCTTTAACCACTCTAGTTAGCTGCTTTAATGAAAAGAAAGATGCAAATCTGACTGAATTTAAAATATCTTTACCTAATCATGATTCAATAAATGTAATCGGGGCTTTTTGCAACCATTTGTCATGTGACGTAATTCTCCCTGGTAATATCTTTCATATTTTGAAACAACAAAATAAAGAAGAAACAGATGTTTCGAGTTCCAGCGACGTAGGGGGGGAACATAATTTTCTGAGTTCGGGGGAAAGCGATTTCGATGAAGCGAGTGAGTGTTCTTTTTCTTTATTCGATCGAAGCGAAAATGAATTCTTTTTTTTTTTTCGAATATGTGCAATTTTTCAGAAGAAACAAAATTCGATGTCACTCACATTTTAGATAAATCGTTAAAAGAGAGATTAAGCGAGTTAATAAAAAATTATAAGCCAGTTAAAACAAAAAGTACTGATTTAAAAATGTCCATTATTTTATCCGATGATACACCAGTATGTTTACGCTCTCGCAGATTATCATTTGTAGAGAAATCAGAGGTGGATAAACAAATTGACCAGTGGTTAAAAGATGGTATACTTAGAGAAAGTACGTCGAATTACGCTTCGCCAATAGTGGTGTGTAGGAAAAAAGATGGAGGAATAAGGTTATGCTGTGATTATCGTGCTTTAAATAAGAAAATTATTAAAGATAAATACCCGTTGCCAAATATTGAGGATTTATTTGATAGATTAGGGGAGGGTAAAGTTTTTTCGACGCTAGATTTAAAGAATGCGTTTTTACAAGTTGATGTAGAGGAAAAAAGTAGGAAATATACAGCTTTTGTGACCGATAATGCCCAGTATGAGTTTCTAAAAGTTCCCTATGGATTATGTAATAGTCCCTTAGTATTTCAAAGATATGTAAATTATGTGTTTAAAGACCTATTAAAAGATGGTACTGTAATTATTTATTTAGATGATATAATTATTCCATCTAAGGATGAGAATGAAGGGTTAGATAAATTAAAACGTGTGTTAGAAACGGCATCAAAATTTGGTCTAGAGTTAAATTTAAAGAAATGTCAGTTTTTGAAACGAAAGATTGATTTCTTAGGTCACATAATTGAGAATGGCACGATTAAACCCTCAGTTGAAAAAACTCTTGCAGTCCAAAATTTCCCAGAACTCCGTAATGCTAGGGAAATGCAGTGTTTCTTGGGTTTAACGGGTTACTTTAGAAAATTTATTCGTTCATATGCCAACATAGCAAGACCACTCAGTGACTTATTACATGCTTCCACTCCATTTAAAATCGAGCAAGAGCAGAAATTCGCTTTTCAAAAGCTGAAAGACATTTTATCTAATACGCCTGTGTTACATCTTTTTAAACAAGGTCATAAATTAGAAGTTCATACAGATGCATTTAAATTAGGATTCGGTGCAATCTTATTACAACAAGATGACGATGGACAGTACTATCCAATTCATTATATGAGTAAAAAGACCTCGGTACAAGAAGAAAAATACTGTAGTTATGAGTTAGAAATGTTAGCGATAGTAGAAGCCCTTAAAAAATTTAGGAACTATTTATTAGGTAGTAAATTTAAAATCTATACTGACTGTCAAGCGTTCACTAAAATTTTAGATAAACGTGAATTGACACCTAAGGTAGCCAGGTGGTCTTTCCTGCTACAGGAATTCGATTACGAAGTAGAACATCGTCCTGGTAAACAAATGCAGCATGTTGACGCTCTTAGCAGACACCCTGTAATGACTGTAAGTACCAAAAGAACTCCTTTTGAATTTTTCACTGGAGTAACAATGAGAAGGAAAGAAGATAAGAGAATACTAGAACTCCTCGAAGAGGAAAGGATAAATTCCATGCTTGATAATCTTAACACCATTCGTGAAGAAGCAAGAAAAAACATTCTTAAGATTCAAGAAGAAAATCGCCGATGTTACAATAAGAAGAGAAAGAAAGCCCATGTGTGTAAAATTAATGATCTAGTTGCTATCCAGCGAACTCAGTTTGGAACCGGCATGAAACTAAGTCCGAAATTCTTAGGTCCTTATAAAGTTGTGCGAATAAAGACCAAAGATAGATATGAAGTCGAGAAGATAGGGGATCACGAAGGACCTATTCAAACTAGTACTTCTGCAGACAACATGAAATTGTGGGTTACGGACTAGTCAAAAATCCCAGAACATTGAAAAAAAAAAGACTGATATTTATGCTTTTAATGTACATAATTTTGTTAATGTCTGTTTCTCTTTTTTTTTTCTTTTAATTGTATTTTGCAGATATCCTTTAGTACCCCAGGCTAGTTCGACGGTGAGGTCACCGTACATCAGAATAGCAGAGCGTTGTAGGAAGTTACGTGGAAAGCTATGTGGGACGCATTCCATGTACAGACAACAGATAGCGCTGCCTCTGATGCTCATCTTTCAACGACATGAAGAACGGAAGTCAGTTGAGATCTGGCTGTAACGAAAAGCTGTTGAGACCGTCAGCGCGAAGGCTGATATGGTCATTTTCTCCTAATTAGAGCTTGATGTGCTTTTTATTGTTGTATAGAGCCATGGAGGGCTCAATGCATCAATCTCTCATATTTGATAAAGTGCGTGAAGGTACTTTTGTGAATTATATTTGTGAGTAGGTGCTTAAATGTTGCTTTGTTACGGTAATACTGATGAAGAGAGCTCGTTCTGTGTTCTAAGCCTCGAAACCAGCAGTTGGTTAATTATGCAAATTCTGCTATTATCTTTTTTCCTTTGTGTATCTTGTGTTGTATGTGTTACGTAATAAATGTTTAGTCATCTAAGTCGCATCTCATCATTGCCCCACCCTTAGACGCCCAGCCAAGATTCTACATATATATATATATATATATATATATATATATATATATATATATATATATTATTTTTTTCCACAGCGTTTCCCTTACGCATTTTTTTTTTTTTTCATATTTTACTTTGAAAAATACTTATAGTTTATATTTTAAAAAAATAATGAAAATCCAATTTACATCATTAATAGGACTTTTAATGTGTTAAGATAGCTTATCAGAGGTTTTTTTTTTTTTTTTTCTTTCTTAGTTATACTTGCAGTAAAACATTATATTTTAGCATACAAAAAAAAAAATCTCATTTATAATATTGTCAAATTTTATATGAGAAAAATGTCAGTGTGACTCTTAATTTAATAAAAATTGGCACTTTTTTTTCTTTGTTTAATGTAGAAATTGTTATCATTATGCATTTTTATGTCATCATTATGAATTTTTGTTGTTTCATTAATGCGTCAAGTTTGTTCATTTTCAAACTGTACAAATTTTGATGACTATAATAACGAACATTCTATTTTGAAAAACATTTTTTTTTTAAATGTTATGATTAAGTAGTTATTTTCATGTGTTTTAGTATGTTTAAGTGTGTTTTAAAGTAATTTAATTAAATATGACACAAAAATTCTCAGAAAATATTTTCACTTAATTTAGGAAAGACATCAAATATTGAAATATTTCATATAAATTTTGCGTTAAAAAGAATAAAATTGTTCGTAGCAATATTAAATACAATTTTTAGAAATTTATACCTATAAGTTATATATGTATATATAACAAAAATATATGTATATATATATACAGGGTGATTCAAAAAAACGTTGACAAAATGACATGATTGATCAGTCATACAACAAGGATCAAAAATCGCATAGGAACAGAGGGTCGCAACAGCGATCCGGAACCGCTACAGGACGTCCAAAATAATACATAACACAAAGAGAAGAAACAAAACCATTACAGATCATTTTATTGATAATTGCGCACTCAAATGCGACTAATGCAAGCCAAATGTTGAGCCTACAGGGGATATTCAAAGTTTTTGCCAGATGCATCGAGACACGCCTGGCATCTACGTTGCATAGAACGCCGCACCTTCTCAAAGATACCAGGTGTATTCCGAACACATCCTGCTGCCACAACGATACTTCCTACAAAGTCTTACGCCGTTGCAACAGGTGTTTCATGCACAAGTCCTTTTAAATACCCCCATAAGAAAAAGTCCAAAGGAAACAGGTCTGGTGATCATGTTGGCCATGCGATTTGTCCACCACGAGCACGACCAATCCAGCCGCCAGGAAGAGTAGCCTGCAGATGTGCTCTAACGTCTGTGCTGAAATGTACAGGATCTCTGTCGTGTTGAAATTGAATGTGTTGACGAATAGGCATCGGAACACCATTCAGAATTTCTGGCAGAACCTCTTGCAAGAATGTTGGATAAATGGGACCGTTAAGACTTTCTGGGAGACTGTTAAGTCTTTCTGGTCTCCTACAATGTCATCCCGCACGTGAACAAAAATTTTTCGTTGTGCGCCGTGCGGACGTATAGCATCCGGGTTTCCATTCATCCACTTATGTAGGTTGTGAAAGTTCATCACACCCTCTAATGCAAACGCAGCCTCGTCCGGTAAGAGAACACTTGTTGCAAAGTTTCTGTCCGCAGCACATTCTTGCAAAAATCACCACTCAAAATCCATACGATTGTTGTAGTCTCCTGGTTCGAGTGCCTGGACGTGTTGTAAATGATAAGTATGTAGTCCTTCGTCGTATACAGTGCTCCAGACGGTAGCTTGGGGGATATGGATCTTTCGGGATACAACTTGTGTACTCGTTGAAGGATTATGCTGGAGTTTTTGGACAACTCTTTCTTAAGCATCCACTGTTCGAGTTATTCGTTGGCGACCAGTATTCGGCTTGTGCACGTCGAACGAGCCGGTTTCACACAATCGTCGATGTAGAGTGGCAAAGAATGAGTGGCTAGGCACCTTTCTACCAGGATATTTCTCATGATACAGTCGGTAACGAAAGTGTCCGAACACTAGCAGAAATTCCTATATAAAAAAAGTATACTCCATGTGGTTTTGTTAAATAAATCCTTATCGAATCATGTTCTTACACTGACTAAGAACAGGATTCGATAAGGATTTATTTAACAAAACCGTATGAAGTGTACTTTTTTTACATAGGAATTTTTGCTAGTGTTCGGACACTTTTGTTACCGACTGTACATTCACAAGGCTTCTTGTCTATTGCAGTTGGCCAGGGCGTAAATTAAATGCATGTCAGCCATTACGCGGTGCGTGTAACTAGCCATGTTACGCCCAACGGATCCACGGCTCGAACGAAGACAATCTCCATTTGCTCAGCTCGTGTTTGTATCGCAAAGCCCTCTCGTGGCTCTAGCGCCCTCTACAGGCGTTTGCGACCCCCTGTTCCTATGCGATTTTTGATCCTTGTTGTATGACTGATCTGCCATATCATTTTGTCTACGTTTTTTTTAATCACCCTGTACATATATATATTTGTGTGTGTGTGTGTGTGTATAAATAAATCAGCAAAATTAAAAATAATTTTAAAAGCAATGTTAATTTTACGTTCAGTCTCTCCCTTTCCAGGGTCTGCAGTTGAGATCTGGTTCAGACGTGTATTTTCGTAATGGTTTGGTACCCACATTAAGCAGAAAGTACCAGTTTAATTAACATCTGGGATTAAAAAAATGACCTCAGAGAAACAAACTAAATTAAACTAATTAATTAAATATAAAAACCTTAATAGGTACCTCATATTTTGTCGTTAATATTTTCGACTGGGCGCCTAGCTCTTTTCAAACGATCTTCATCTGTGTTGGATCTCTTAGAGTAGTGATCTTCTATAGATTTCATAAGTTGATTCCACATCCGATCTGGAGCCATTGCATCACAGACATTACACACATCCGGCGTTGTTGCTATTTCTATGGCTTCTCTAAACATCGCGTAATTATAATTATTGTAATTAGCTATCTTTTTAGTTTTTTTTTTTTTTTTTTTTTTTCAAAATTTATGATAATTTCTTCATTATCGAAAGTTTTAGCTAAAGCTGTATTTATTTTTCTTGTTTTGATATCGTGTTTATGTTATTTGAGTCTGGTTTTAATCTTTCTTTTCGTTACACCGATATATGAACCTGGTTTATTGTCTTTATTATTTGCGTATGGTATTTGGTAAATTCTGGCAGTTTCCAAAGTGCGGGTGGGGTCTTTATCATTACGTATTAATTGAAAAATATTCAGGATAGGTTTTATGATCCTTGAATGTGCCTTAAATCCCCCCCCCCCCAAAAAAAAAAAAATAAAAAATAAAATAAAATAAAAAATCAGTCGAGTTGTAAATAAAAATGAAGCTCCAACTTACTATATCCAGAAATATATGAAAGATATATCTCGCAAATTTATTCCCCCCTCTCAACGTTCATTGGAATCCACAGAAGAATTTATTAAAAAACTTAGTGATATAGAAAATAAAAAGGAATATCATTTTTTCAGTTTTGAGGTTATTAATCTTTACCCATCCATCGACATTCAAGAAGCTAGCCAGACAGTTAATAAAGTGATTGAAGAAAAATACACAGATCCTAAAATAGCCCAAACCTTGACTGCAACTACCATCTTCTTACTCCATGAAAATTATTTTAAGTTTAACAATAGAATATATCAACAAAAGAAGGGGGTCCCGATAAGATCACCTATATCGGGTTTTATTGCAGAATTTAAGTTAAGATCGCTGGAAAAAGAAATTTTAGAAAAATGTAAAGATAAAATATTCTTTTGGTTAAGATACGTCGATGACGTTTTTGCCGTCATCAATAAAAATTACGATGTCAAACAGATACTAAGTAAAATAAATAGCTTAGATAATAACATAAAATTTACATATGAAGAAGAAAAGGAGCGACAGATAAACTTCTTAGATGTTAAAATTAATAGAACCGGAAACCAAATTAAAACTACTGTGTACCGTAAACAAACAAATAGCAATGAAATTATACATTATAAATCTAAAACCCCTTTCCGTTACAAAATTAACGCCGTTAGTTCATATATAAATCGTGCAATATTAATATGTAATGACCCTATCGATCTAAATAATGAATTTAATTTAATTAAAGACTTCACTAAAAAAGCGGGTTACCCTAACAAAATCATTAAAAAACTAATTAAATCCAGATTAAAAGCCAGTAACTATATACGCAATTTTCAAAACCCCCCTTTAAAATTCACCTCTTCCATACCTTACGATCGCGGAGCATCGAATAAAATTAAAAACGTTGCAAATAAAATCGGCGCAAATATCCTTATAAAACCTAACCCAAATATTTTTCAATTAATACGTAATGATAAAGACCCCATCCCCCTTTTGGAAACTGCCGGAATTTACCAAACACCGTACGCAAATAATCAAGACAATAAAACAGGTTCATATAACGGTGTAACGAAAAGAAATATTAAGACCATACTCAAAGAACATAAACACGATATCAAAACAGAAAAAATAAATACAGCTTTAGCTAAAACTTTCGTTAATGAAGAAATTATAATAAATTTTGAAAAAAACTAAAAAGATAGCTAATTACAATAATTATAATTACGCGATGTTTAGAGAAGCCATAGAAATAGCAACAACGCCGGATGTGTGCAATGACAGCGACGCAACGGCTCCTGACCGGATGTGGAATCAACTTATGAAATCATAAAAGACCACAACTCTAAGAGATCCAACACAGATGAAGATCGTTTGAAAAGAGCTGAGCGCCCAGCCGAAAACATTAACGATGAAATATGAGGTACCTATTAAGGTTTTTATATTTAATTAATAATGTGTAAAGTGCTTCATTATAATTATAATTTGAATTATTGTAAATTAAACTAGTTAATTAATTAAATATTTTTCTTCTGAAACAGTTCAGATGGAATGAATAAAATTTTGTAAAAGGATCACTAGAAGAAAATCACCAGAATTTTGGCCAGTTGAACATATTAAGCCAATTGCATGACTTCAATGATGTTAGAATCATTCCATGTAAAATCAACAAATTTTAAGAAAAAGTTGTGCCGAACCATTTTCGATTTTCATGAGATTTTGTAGGCTATATATACCTATCGTCTTTATCCTAGAACAGTTTATTTGAAAAAATTCTTGAAAAAAATTTGTTCTTGAGATATATAGCCATTTTTTTACTCTGCGGATGAGTAATAATCGTCATTTTAGACTCATTTTCTAAAAGTTGTAGAATTTTTATTTGAATTAGCAGAAACGTCAGATAGGACTTATTGGAAAGCTCAAGGAATGAACTTTTTATTTTGGACAGTACAATAGATTTATGTTAACCCTAAATGGAGATTTTTGGACTTCACACAGGCGCTCAGAAATTAATGTTTTTTGTCATTTTAAAAATTAAAAAAAATACTAAAGGAATTAAAGTAGTAAACTTTTTTTTTTTTTTTAAATGTTGCATTTACATATCAGTACTATATGTAGAAAAAATTATCTATTACTGGTGATCCTTCATCGTGAATAAATTGCTTAAACTTAAAAAAAAAAAATAAATAAATAAATAAATAAAAATGTGACTTTTCACCTCTTAATAAAGAGAAACAAGTGTTAAAGTAACACACAAAATCGCTCATGACTGCAATTGAAAACAGGTTAAGTAGACAAGATAATTACCAAATAAAACACTTTTTTGAATTAAACTCAATTGAAATGCATTTACAAAATGTTATCTGACCAAAAAAAGAAAAAGAAAACTTGTTTATTTTTTCTTTATTTATTATTTTGCCTTTTTATCATTCACCAGAGATGTCAGGTGCTTATTCAAAATTCAGAAAATAAGAAGTTATGCTGCAACTTCTCCTTGTAGCAGTCAAGTGCAAATCAGAGAGTGCTGAGGATCTTTAAAATGATTTCTTTGTGGATCAATGAATCCCATTCGCTGGCTGACTTATTGATCCTAAATTTTTCATTATTGTTCCAGAACCTCACCCAACTACCAATCATTATCACACTCACAGCAAACATAATCATTTACTTTCGGCCGTAGTGCCTGGGGTTGAGCTGGATTTTCTTTACTGACTGTAACAACCTCGAATTCCTCTGAAACATGTTACATGGACATGAAGATCACAGAGGCTGACAGGAATAGAACTGCGTAATTTTGTTTTTATTTGTGGTGTGCAAATTGCAATATAATATCTTGTCTGCAGTTGTTGTTTAACCTTTTCAATAATTTATCGTTACCCTTACTAAAGTTTAAGGTTTTCAAAAGCCTTTTTTTATGGTTTAATCTAGGTTTTCAGGTATTTAAAAGCTTTCATTGAAGTTTCATTAAAAAATACCTCGAAAAAAAAAAAAGAAAAAAAAAAAGAAAAAAAATATATCTGAGTTTCTTTCTTTTTTTTTTTTTTTTTTTTTTTTTTTTTTTTTACCTCTTGAAATTTTACATGTTTTTAGGTTTTATGGAAGTTTTCTAAAGTTTCGGTTAAATACATCGCTGATTATAAGTTTTCCTATGTTATTCAGACAATACCTCCATTATACCAACAACAAAAATTTTTTTTTTTTAGGTTTTATTTTTAAAACCCCTAAAAACCTGCAGTGTTTTAGGTTTTATAGTGGTTTTCCAAGGTTTTGGTTAAATACATAGACAGAGACACTAATAAGTTTTATTATGGTATTCAGACAAAACCTTCATTACACCTACAATAAAAAACGTTTTTTTTTTTTAGGTTTTATTTTTAAAACCTTTAAAAACCTGCAGTGTTTTACGTTTTATAGTGATTTTTCAAGGTTTTGATAGAATACGTAGACACTAATAAGTTTTCCTATGGTATTCAGACAATACTTCCATTATACCTAAAATCAAAAACTTTTTTTAGGCTTTATTTTTAAAACCTTTAAAAATCTGCAGTTTTAAGTTTTCTGGAGGTTTTCAAAGGTTTTGGATAAATACATGGATGCTAGTAAGTTTTCTGATGGTATTCAGGTAATACCTCCATTATACCTGCAATCAAAAACTTTTTTTTGTCTACGTTCATTTTTAACTCATTATTACTCATTAACTTATTATAACTCATTAACATATTATTACTCATTAACTAAATATTTTAATTAGTAAAATAATAACAATTTTGTGTATTGTTAATAATAATTATCAGTTGCAATTTCTACAGAACAAAACATGATTTAAAAAAAAAAAAAAAAAAAAAAAAAAAACTATATATCAATTATTCAATACTCAAAATTAATTACAGATTTATTAATATTAATTCATTAATTTCTCAGAAACATAATAAATATTAATACATTCATCTCATAAATCAGAAAATAACACGCATTTAAAATTAATTTTAGTTTTAACCCATTGACCTCCAAAACTAGTAATAATGATTTTTATCTGAATAAAAACAGTAACGCTCATTGTTTTGATCATATATAACAATAATTTAAAATAAAATTTTGAAAATTAGTCTTATCTTACTAAAAATAGGGTGTTATATTCGTGAAACTTCAGTGGAATAAGAATACAGGATGTTTACCGAAAATAAATGTTTATGGAAATTTCCATGAGGGCGCATAAAACAGAAAAAACTACACATGATTACAAAAGAAATTATTTTATTACGACAACATTTTTAGAAGCTTTTTATATGAAATTGACTTCGTCATCGTGTCTTCGTGTCACGCTAATAAACAAAGCGCCTCCATTTTAAAGTAAATATATGTTGCTCACTTTGTCGCTTCTTGGCTTAGTTGGTTAGAGCGTCACATTAATAACGCGAGGGTCGAGGGTCCGATCTCCGAAGGTCCAACTTGTTAATTTTTACCGATAATTAGTAGAAAATTTGTGAATTGATAAAAGAAAATTTTTTGTTGACTACACAGTATTCAAGAGGAGGTTTTTTTTTTTTTTTTTTTTCTTTTAGATTATAGAAAACGCAAAATATTTTAGATAGTAAAAAAGCTCAAAATAAAAAGTTTTAAGTAAAAAACACATTAATAAATATTTTTAGAAGCTTTTAAGAAACTTTTTGTTGAAACTGAATTTCGTTAGCGCGTCTTTCTCTGTCACGCTTATAAACAAGGCACCTGAACTTTAAAGTAAATGTCAGCTTTTTTTATCGTCGCTCGTTGACTCAGTTGGTTAGAGTGTCAAGTTCCTAATGCGATGGTTGTAAGTTCCAATTGGTCCCGATTCCCAAATAAGCGATGGGTTAAATTTTGCAGATAATTAATAGAAAATATATCAGTTGATAAAAGCAAAGTTTTCATTGTCTACACAATATTTTAAGAATTTTTGAAGAGTTTTTTTAAAGCAGCTTTTTTTTTTTTTTTTTTTTAAGTACTAAATAGCACAAAATAAAAAGTTAAATTATATATTGTTGGTATAAATGGGACCACAGAGTGAAAAGCAGAGTCTTTTGAACAATCACAACATTTAATAATATATAGAAAAGTAGAATAACATAATGCTGGCATTTCTTGCCGCACGCTTAGTAAAGCTTTCTCGTACAGACTCTTATAAACATCTCTCTCTCAGGGAGCGAAGATGCGCCGTTGATTACGTAATACAGTTACGTCACATCTGACGTCATGACAGGTGTTCGCTGGTTAACAGCTGATATGAGAAACATGCATTGAAATCCTTCATTTCCCCCTTTTTCAATAAATGTTTCGAAAATAAAACATATTTATGCATTATAATAGCATATTAAAAATTACAGAAAGTTATTTTTATGCAAGAGTTACTTAAAATAAGAAAAGTGTTAGTAAAGAAATAGAATTATAAGCAAATAATTATGGTTAATATTATAAAATAAAATACGTAAAATATAAGCAGTTAATTTCTTAATGAAAACACAGTTTAAATATATATATATTTTTAAGTTCATCAGTCCTGAGTATTAAGTCCTATAATATCACAACATTTTTCATGTTTATATGCATTTAAACTTTTTGTTAAAATATCTGCAGGTTGTTCATCTGATGAAATATATTTAATGTCTATTAGTTTATTATTGTAAACTTCTCGCACAAAATGATGACGAATGTCAATGTGCTTAGATCGATTGTGATGAACAGGATTTTTTACTAATCTCAGTGCAGATTGATTGTCGCACATGATTGCAGTTGGACTTGATACAATTTCAGGATCCAATTCTTTTAAGAAATTTCTAACATGAATTGTCTCTTTTGCGGATTCAGACAGAGACATATATTCAGATTCTGTTGTGGATAGAGCAACGGTTCGCTGCTTTCTAGATTCCCAAGAAATAGGTCCACCGGCATATTTAAAGACGTATCCTGTATATGATTTTCTATCATTTATATCGGATGCCCAATCGGCATCAACAAATGCTGTCAATGGTTTATCGTCTCTGTAATAAACAATTCCTAAATTTCTAGTGCCATTGAGATACCTTAGTATTCTTTTAGCAGCTATCCAGTGAGGTTTTCCTGGATTGTTATTAAACTGACTTAAATAATTTACAGCATGGGTGATATCTGGTCTAGTAGCAACCGACAGATACATAAGAGAACCAATTAATTGTCTATAAGGAATTTTTGACATATATGATTTCTCTTCTTCTGTATTTGGACACATTTGTTTAGTTAATTTTACACTGTTATCTAAAGGTGTATTCACCACTCTAGAATCTTCCATATTAAATTTATTTAATAAATCTTCAATGTATTTCTTTTGTGTTATAGTGATGCTGTCCCTATCTTGATTAAATTCAATGCCTAAGCAATAATGCAGAAGGCCCATATCTTTCATTTTGAAAGATTCTGCTAATTTATTTCTTATATCAAAATAGTGCTCTTCACTTTTAGTGAGACAAATTAAATCGTCGACATAGACGATTATAATAGCATCAAAAGGATATTTTGAGTAACAGACACATTTGTCGGAATTCAAAGGGTTAAATTTCATTTTTCTCAGTTTCTCATCTAATTTCTTAAACCACTGTCTTCCTGACTGCTTAAGCCCATACAAAGACTTCTTTAATAAACACACTTTATTTTCATGTATATCATTTTCAAAAAATTCAGGAAGTTCCATATAAATTTCTTCATGTAACGTTCCGTTAACATATGCCATAATGAAATCTAACTGGTATGCTGTGAAACCATTCTGGATAGCATACGCGATTGCAGTTCTTATAGAACTTAATCTGGCTACTGGTGAAAAATTTTCCTCAAAATCTATACCTTGTTTCTGTGAACACCCTTTGGCAACCAATCTGGCCTTAAATTTTTCAATTTGACCATTTGGTTTAAATTTTGTTTTTAAAACCCATTTACACCCAATTACCTTTTTATCTTTTGGTCTATCTACAATTTCCCAAGCGTTTTGCTTAACTAAAGAATCATATTCTAATTTCATCGCGTTCTCCCAATTTTTAGCATACTCTCCATTTAACGCGTCGATTACGCTGGGATTAATTTCATTAAATGAGTTATCAGCTAATTGAGAAGTTTCATCTTTATATTTCGTATCTGTAATACATTCCTTATGAGAGTTTTGAAAGTTCCAACTTTTACTTTTTTTAGGTCGGCCTGGACCGCGTTTAAAAATAGGATTGTTTTTATCAATCCCTTTCTCTTGTTTACATTTATCGTGAGCACTCTCCTCCCCTCCACTCACATCTTCTACGTTCCCCCCTTCAGAAAGCGAGCCTTCCCCCCCTTTCCAAAAAGAGAAACTCTCTCCGTTGCATTCAGGGGGATAGGAAATCGATCCGCTGTTTTCCCCCCTGTCTGCGGTTTGAGTAGTGATAGGAGTTTCATTTTTAATATTACAATCATTGCATTTATTCTCAGACGGAAAAATTAATTCTAATTGATCAGTAGTAGCTGAATCATTTGTTTGAAACTCGTCTATAAATCGAACATCACGACTTATGACAATTTTTCTAGTATCCTTATTCCATAATCTGTAAGCGCGTGATTCATTTGAATAGCCAACGAATATATGTTCGTGTGACCTAGCTTCAAACTTTCCTTTTGATTTTTTATTTAGAACAAAACATTTCTGTCCGAAAATTTTAAAATAGTTAACAGTTGGTTTATAACCGAAAAATAATTCGAAAGGTGTTTTGTTTTCTTTAATTCCTTTAGTGGGACACCTGTTTCTAATATATGCAGCGCAATTTACTGCTTCAGCCCAGAATGTATTTGGAAGGTTTGATTGCATTAATAAACACCTCGCCATTTCGCATAATGTACGATTTTGTCTTTCAATTCTAGAATTTTGCTGAGGGGTCATTGGTGCTGAGAATTCGCGTTTAATACCGCATTCTTCAATATATTTATTGAATTCCTCGCCACAATATTCCAATCCATTATCAGTATGCAGTATTTTAATTTTTTTTTCTAATCGATTTTCGACTGCTGCTTTATATCTCCGGAACGCGTTCTTAGCTTGATCTTTTGTTTTTAGAAAATTTACTTCAATGTAACGAGATTTATCATCCAAAAAAGTAATAAAATAACGTGATCCGCCATGGGATTTAACATTTATAGGGCCACATAAATCAGAATAAACTACTTCTAATAATTCATCACTATGAAATTTGTTTTCTTTACAAAATGGTTTCACAGTTTGTTTAGACCTAATACATACTTTACAATCTTTTAAGGAATCTTTTTCATTAAAATTTAAATCTCTTAACATATTTTCAGATTTTAATAATTTTAAATCTTTTTCATTTAAATGTCCTAATTTTAAATGCCATTTATGAAAGTTGCTTACCTGAGTTGTTGCAGCGATATCCACATGCGGCTGAAAAAAATATAAATCACCTTTTCTCGTAGCACTTATAATCAGAGAGCCGTCCTGCTCCGTGATTTTTGCACATTTTTCGGTAAATACAACTCGGCAGTTGTTTGATGTAGCTTTTGATATAGACATTAAATTGCATTTCAATTTTGGAACGCACAGAACATTTGTCAACTTTAAATTGGTTACACCGTGATTACCGGGAACTTTTAATTTGACTGTTCCAACACCTGTGATCTCCGCTGTTTCATCTACAGCTAATTTTATAAATGATCCAATTCTAGGTTCGAAATCTGTAAACAAATTCTTGTCATGAGCCATATGGGATGTCGTACCGCTATCGAGACACCACTCGGAATGTTCTTGGAAAGAGTTACTGGCTGCCATCGTGAACTCTGTACTATGTTCAACCATGAAAGATCTATCTTTATATTTATTCGATGAAGTGAATTTTCTGTCTGAGATCTTCTTTCTGCATTCTGAGGCTTTATGCCCTACTTTTGAACAGTAATTGCATTTGAAGATTGCATAATTTCTTTCGCCATACGTGTTCTTGTTCTGCACAGGCTTTAAGATTTCTCTTTTGTTCTTTTCAGGAAGATTTTTCTTGTGAGTCGTAAAATACGCATTTGATGATTCTTGATTCTTTTTATTTTTTCTTGACTCGTATTCTTCCATCATTTTAATTTTCAGAGCTTCAGGCTGCGGCAATTCATCTCTTGCTTCTATGGCGCACCTGAAATTTTCATAGCTGTCAGGAATACTGTATAAGAGCAAAATTGATAATAGGTCTTCGGCTACTTCAATGTCCATTTCTTTTAGCTTGTCCACTATATCGAAGAAAATATTGAGGTGATCGGACATATTTTCACTGTCAGTCATTTTCTTAAAGAGTAGTTGCTTCAACAGGGTGGCTTTCTTTGCCGGTCCTCTCGATTCGTAAACTTCTTTTAATTTATTCCATACTTCATTTGAGGTGGTACAATGTTTAATATGACACAACTCACTTGGGGTAATTGCTAGGATTAAATCGGCTCTAGCTTTAAGGTCATTTTCGAGCCATTTTTCTTCACCTTCGGCGCCTTCATCGGGCTTAATTTTCGTTCCGTTAGCATAACTCCAGTGATCATTTTTGATTAAAACAGCTTCTATCTGCAGCTTCCAGGTGTCAAAATTGTTTTTCGATAACTTTTCTATATTTAATATTTGCGACATATTTAATCAGCTATAGTAGCTTCTTTATAAAAATAGAATCAAAAATACTTTCGATTTCAGCCCTTAGGCTTAACAGTAAGTCGCACTTTCGTTTTAACGAATGTTAATTTAAATTTTTAAAAAGTCCGCAGTAAGATGCGTGTCTCTGGGCCCATAACCATTGTTGGTATAAATGGGACCACAGAGTGAAAAGCAGAGTCTTTTGAACAATCACAACATTTAATAATATATAGAAAAGTAGAATAACATAATGCTGGCATTTCTTGCCGCACGCTTAGTAAAGCTTTCTCGTACAGACTCTTATAAACATCTCTCTCTCAGGGAGCGAAGATGCGCCGTTGATTACGTAATACAGTTACGTCACGTCACATCTGACGTCATGACAGGTGTTCGCTGGTTAACAGCTGATATGAGAAACATGCATTGAAATCCTTCATATATATAAATATACAGGGCCCGAAATTTCAACTGAGATTGCACTCGCCGAAAAAAAGTTTTACTCGCCACAAAATAGAGTTGTCTTTTTTTTTTTTTCTTTTTTACGCATTTTGGGTTTTTATTTTCCCCAGCTATTTGAAAGGCTTTTACAAATAAGTCTTACATATCTTATATGTCTTATATGTTATATGTCTTACATACATGTCTTATATGTTATTACAAACATTATATACAATATTAAACGTGTGTCGAATATAATCATTTTTCTTAATCATTTATAATTAAAAATCATTATAATGTGTTTGACATTTAAAAGAAATTAAAATATCTAATAACATAAGTGCAAAGAGTCATTAAAGAAAAAAAGAACAACAACAAAAAAAATTCTTTTTCAAACAATATCCTGTGAAAATGTTTTTAGTATGAAAGATTGTTTCTTTATTTACCTATTTGTTTACTTAACTTTTTTGTATTAGAATTGTCTTCTTCGTCCATTTTATTTTTGTAATCAGACTGAATGTCGATGCATATAACTTGTTATTGCTGTCATTTGAAATAGCCATTTTGGAATAACTTTTTCGATAAATCTGTTGCTTACAAATCATTACAAGTGCAAACCATTGGCATTTTAGTTAAAAATTGAAAAATATGAACGGTTTTTTATCATTATTCAATAAAATAAACATAGGCAGTACCTTAAAAAGGGCTCGGGCTCATTTTCATGTGACAATATCGTAAAGGCAAACTTCCGCATATCTCTTCTCTCGCATATCGAGCGACGGGCGCACACAAAGAGGCTCTCTCCTCGTCTATAGTCACTCTGCTTGGAGAAATATAACAGTTAGAGAAGCGAAACTGCCGAAGAGATTAAAGTTTTTATGTATGCACAAAACATTTTTCCTTTCCCAGGCTAGGACGATCTCGGGCAGCTCACACACAGACTTGGCTCTCCGAGAATCTAAAAAGGAGAGGTTAAATATAAGGTTATAAGAGGGCAAGAGTTTGCGATATTTAAATCGATAAAAATAATGTTTTTGCCACCGTATTGTGTATGAATTCTATCTAATACTAGACCAAATTTTTACTCGCCAGAGTAAAAATTCCACTCGCCAATGGCGAGCTGGAGAGTGGAAATTTCGCTCCCTGTATATATATATATATATTTAAAAGCTTTTTATTGAAATTGGATTTTTGTCATCGTGTCTTTGTGCCACTCTGAAAAATAAGGCCCCTCCACTTTAATGTAAATTTAAACAACAGTTTTCGTCGCTTGTTAATGTTTTAGTTTGAACGTCAGGGTGATAACGCAATGCTCATGCGTTCGTTCATCGAAAGCTGATGTGTTACTTTTCTGCAGATAATTAATAGAAAAGGTGTCAATTTATAAAAGAAAATCTTTCATTGTCTACACGTGAAGAATTTCAACAGTTTTTTTTTTTTTTTTTTTTTTTTTTTTTTTTTTTTTTTAAGAAGTTTTTTTAAGTTACTAAATCGCATAAATTAAAAATTTCATTAAATAAAAATAAGCATAAATTTAAGTAAATATATATAAAATAAATAAATAAAAATAACACTGAAGGATTTTTATTGTTGTGAAGCCCTAAAAAGCCTAAAATGAAAGTAAAAAAAAAAAAAAAAAAAAAAAAAAAAATTCTTGCAGAGACATGCTATAAAATCATAAAAGTTTAGTAACAAGAAAATTTTAAAGAAATATATAGATATTTCATTTTTGCAAAAGATGAAAATTTTTAAGTATTCCAAATATTTCAAAAAGCATTCGAGAGCAATATTCTTTTTATATAAGTATATGTTAGATTTTTCTAGAATGTTCTATGGCATTTCGTGATTGTTCTTAAACTTTTGCTTAGAGCGCCATGCTGATAACTCGACGGTCCCGGATTCGGTCCTCGAAAGACGATATGGTATTTTTTTGTAGATAATTAATAGAAAAAATGTCAATTGATAAAAAAAAAAAAAATCTTCCGTTGTCTACACAATATCCTCAGTAATTTTGATTATTATTATTATTATTATTATTCTTTTTTCTTTATGAACTTTTTTTTTTTTGTGTGTGTAACTAAAATGCACCAAATAAAATTTAAGTAAAAAAAACATTTTTTTAACGTTACAAGCTTTTTATTGTGAACCCTCATAAAATAAAAATTTATTCTGGCAAAGACATGCTACAAAGAAATGAAAGTTTCAACACTAAGAAAATTTTAGAGAAAAATATATGTATTTCCCTTTTGCAAGAGATGAAAATTTTTAATTAAAAAAATATTTTAAAAAGCTTTCGAGAAATTTGAAATTTGTAGCTTAACTAATGATTATACAAAAACTAATAACTTAGAATATTGATCTTGAAACCTTTTTAAAATATTTTTAACATTAAAAATTTTTATCTCTTGCAAAGGAGACCTATATTTTTCACTAAAATTTTTTTAGCGTTGAAACTTTCATTTCTTCGTAGCATGTATTTGCCAGAATAAATGTATATTTTATGCGTTTTAGGGCTTCACAATAAAAAAGCTTCTAACGTTAAAAAATGGTTTTTTACTTAAATTTTATTTTACAAGTTATGTAAATTCATTCAAATATGAAGATTTTCTTTTCTTTTCTTTTCTTTTCTTTTTTTTTTTTTTTTTTTTTTTTTGAAAAGTGTTTTAAGTTTGAAATCCGTTTTTAAACTTAAAACTATTTTTCAGATTTTTTTTTTTTTTTTTTTTTACTAACAAAAATCTATTCTTTTCTTACTTAAAAACAATGCTTAATATAAAGTACCTTTTTAGCACGATTATTTCTGGTGTTGCGTAAACGCAACACCAGCGGGCAATGGGTTAATCTGAAAACGATAGTCTAAATAGTCAAGAACCATGTACTCAAGGCTCACTGGCTGTATAGTCAGAGCACATAACTACAAACCCGAAGTCTGACAGTTCGATTCTCACCGGCCGCAAGTGTGAAAGAAAATTATTGAAAATACAGAAGTTAAATAATTTCTCCCTAGATGTCAGCATCAAACATACAAAATGAAACCGAAAGCATAACCTACGTGAGTCATGGTTCTTTATAAAAACCTTATGATATTTATAAAAAAAAACCTGAAATAAATTCCATAAAATTACCTTAAGGAATACCTCCATACTTTGAGAAAGCTATGGAGGTATTGATGGAGCTTTTATTATGGCTTCATTTTGCACCATTAATATCTGATAATACCTCATTTTAAATACCTCTAAAACCTGTAGAATACCTGTTAAAAGAAACTTAAGGAAAACCTTCAAAAACATTCGAAAAGAATTTAAAAAATCTTTGTATTTTTATTAAAAATACCTACGTGACTCATGGTATTTCATAAAAACATTTTGGTATTTATACGAAACCTGCAATACGTTTCTGAAAAACACCTTAAGGTTTTTGTGAGAAACCAATGGAAGTATTAATAGAGCTTTTTATGGCTTTATTTTGCACCATTAATACCTGATAATACCTTATTTTAAATACCTCTAAAACCTGTAAATTACCTGTTTAATGAAACCTTAAAAAACTTAAATAAAACTTTAAAATTTTTGTAAGGGTAGCAAAAAAAAAAAAAAAAACATTCTTTATATTTTCTATGAAACAATCTACTGTTCTTGTGAGACTAGTCTTTCTCCCAATTCTATTAATCGTCTAAACAATACCGTCACATAGACCTTTCCCATGACATTTGGCAAAAAAAAAAAAAAAAAAAAAAAAAAAAATGCTATCCTGCATCTATTTCAAAATCTTGTTCATGATAACACAAATTTATGAAATTTTTGCTGTTCTTTTACTGGGTGGCTGAAACCATGTGTTTTTTGTACGGAGCGAGCGAGAGAAATTTTTTCTGGGTCGCCGGGAAAAATATGTGAAGAAGTTTCATGCATGTTTTTAATTTAAAATGGAAGTTTTAATACAAAATCTGAATAATAAATTAATGCATTTTGCTTAAGAAATTGATTTAAAAAGAAATTAATTTTGTTTTAAATTATATATTGGTTTACTGAAATAATTTGCATTTCAGTTGATTGAAGAAAGAATTTTTATTTTTTTAAAACACATTTTTCATAATTAAAAAATTTTAATTAGTTTAGAATGTAAATCTAACCCCTTTTGTAATAAGGTATTCTTTAAAATTCTGACTTAAAATTCTGACATTAAATTTAGCTAATAAAAGTGTTCTCAAAGTTTAAATAAAAGTCATCATGCACCTGTCTTTGAGAGAGATGGTCTGTTGGCAAAACAAATCCGCCAAATACTGGGTTAATATTTTTTTAAGCGGTTCTCTCTCAGCGGTTCTGTTTTGAAAGAGAAATTTTGAGAAATCTTGCTACATGATTCGCCATACGAAATATGCGTCCAACACCAGGGACATCATTTGGAGGAGCGAGATTTTTGATTGCACTGCCTTTGGCAGGATCTGGTCTAATGCCGTCTTTGTCAATGACATGACCAAGAAATGTCAGTTGAGGAACAGAGAATATATATTTTTCGGAATGAGTGACGCCTGATTTAGTGAGCTTTTCCAGTACTAAAGTTAGCTTTTTGTCATGTTCTTCTTGGTCTTTACCAAATACAAGAGTGTCATCTGTCTGATTGAAGACATCTGGTAAGCCCTCCAAAACTTTTGTCATCCTTTGCTGAAAGTGTTCTGGAGCAGAGGTGATTCCAAACGGAAGCCTCGTAAAGCAGTAGCGGCTAAAGCGAGTGACGAACAAGGTTATTTCCTGTGAGTATTTCGTCATAGGAATAGGAAAGAATCCCATGTTAGCGTCAAGTTTGGAGAACACGCTTGCTTCCCGAGCAAAACAAGAGATTCTTCGATGGCTGGCATGGCAGTTCTTTCACTAACAACAAATTTGTTTAACTTTGTGAAGTCAACGCAAATTCTGATATCACCATTAATCTTTTTCACCGGAACGAGTCCTGTACACCACTTGGTAGGCTTGTCGATATCTCTGATTACGCCCATTTGTTCCATGCGATGCAGTTCAGCTTTTACACGCCTACGCAGGGAAATAGAAACACGCCTGGAAGCGCTTACTCTATATGGAACGGCATCAAATTCCAAAACAATTGTATTGTTCCTTTATTTTTCCCAGACCAGTGAATAAGGAGAGGGGTTTTCTTACAATATGTTGATTAATGACATTGAGTTCTGTGAGTGCCGAGTATCCTAGTAGAGGTTCGCACACGTTTTAAACGACAAAGAGAGTTTGTTTTGAAGTGTTATCCTTAAACTTCAATATGGTTTCAAATTTACCACGTACTTTTAATCTCGAACCATCTGGTCCTTTAAGAATTGCATTAGCTTCTGACACAGTCTTAGGAACACCTGGTGTTTCGGAATGAATGACGGACACGGTCGCACCAGAATCAATTTTAAATGTACGCAAGAGTCATTAAATTCAATGTTTACGTGCAAAGAGTTTTTTCACGTCGAGGTAACGCCACCGACAGCGTACAGTGAGGACAGATTTTCGTCATGCACTGAGTAAACGAATTTTTTTCTTTCACAAGCTCACCTTAATAAAATGTACACGCTTATTACATCGTCTACAAAAAGCTTTTTTTGCTGGACATTGGGTTCGAGGATGTGAATTACCACCACAAAAATGACAATTTCCCTTGCCTTTGGAGTTATGAGATACTTTTGTAGAGTTATGAGTAGTTGCTTTATTCTTTCATTCAGGTCCCGTTTCAGGTTTTGCTTTTTTACAGTAAAAGAGCTGACCACCTTTTCGGAATGTCTATCAAGATGCAGGAGGTCTCGTTGTTGTTGTTGCACGGTTTCTTTTTGTCGTGAATTTTCAATGGCTGTTGACAGAGTTAAGTTTGATTCTAACTGCAGAGTTTCTGAAAGTGTTTTATCACCTAGTCCGAGGTCGAATCTTTCTCGTATTAAACGAGTTTTAAGATCTACGAAGTTGCAGTTCCCTGCCAGATTAAAAAGAGAAGTGGCAAATTGATCCACAGTTTCACCGACTTGTTGTTTACGGAGATTGAATTTCGCTGACTCGTATACTTCATTGTGCCTGATGGCAAAATGAGAATCGAACTTCGATTTTACAGTATCACATTTGTCTTCGTCATCTGTTGATAGTTCAAAAGAGGCCGGTATTTTTCTAGCTTCGCGTAGAGAAGAGTTCGTACCTGTGATATTTCAGATTTTGCACTGAGACCAGAAGCATATCTGAAGTCTTCAAATTCTTGTATTCTGTCGGGCCAATACGCTAAGTATTAAAAATTAAATGGCGAATGGACCTTTAACGGTATTTGAGTAAAATGTACAGCCATAATAAAGCTGCTCCAAAGAAGATTCCAAATTCCAACAGCAACAGAGGCTCTTTTTGGTCCGCTTTTAATTTACGAACGAAGAGTTCTAAAGCAGAAAATATTTAAGAAACTTTTACCGAACACACTTTAAAAAACTACCTGACACCATGCCGTGTTATGTGAAGTAGTTATAAAGGGAACTACAAATCTATGGACACTAAAATTCTTGACGATTACATACAAGACAGGAGAATACATTTAGAACAAACTAAAAACCAAAAATTGGACTCACATGTGTCGTCGTAGTAATTATATATTTACAAGATAGCAGTATTTGCGATAACGAGGGATTCAGTTGGTAAGTTGCAATCACACGACACAGTCTCCATGTGTCTCCAAGGCAGGTGTAAGAAATGAAATGATTAGGTACGTGTACATAACACAAGTTCAAAGACCTATTGCATTAGCTAGGAATCGAATCTAATTCTGAAACTGACGTGGTTTCTTTTTAAAACTTTGAGAGTACTTTTATTAGCTAAATTTATTGTCGGAATTTTAAGTTAATCTTTAATTTAAAGGATACTTTATTACAAAAGGGTTATGTTTACATTCTAAATAACTGAAATCTTTAATTTATGAAAAATATTTCTTTTTTAAATTAAAAATTCCTTCTTCAAATAACTGTAATACAAATTATTTCGGTAAACCAATATATAATTTGTAGCAAAATTATTATTATTATTTTTTTTGTTTAATTAGGTAAATGCAATAATTTATAATTCATGTTTTGTTTTAAAAATTTCATTTAAGACTAACAACATGTGTGAAACTTTTTTACACCATTCTTCAAGAAGTCAGCCAGCAAATGTGATTCATTGGACCAGAAGGAAAACATTTTAAAGATTCTCATACAGACTAAATTGTACTTGACAGCTAAAAGGATAAGTTGAAACATAACTTCATACATGAGCACCTGTAAACTCTGCTGAAAGAGAAAATAGCAATATAACAAAGAAACACCTATTAAAAATAGTAAGTTTTTTTTTTTTTTTTTTTTTTAAGTCAGATTACATTTTGTAAATATATTTCAATTTAATTTAATTTAATAAAGTGCTTTATTTGGTAACTTATTTTCAATTTCGGTCATGAGTGATTATTTTGTGTTAATTTAAAAACTTGTATCTCTTCTTTCCTTTGGTATAACAAGATACATTTTGTTTTGTTTTGAAGAACAGTATAAGAGCTTCTTACCATGGCATTTTAAGATTTTTATCACCTGTCCCACATGAAAATTTTGAAGGTAAAAAAGTCCTTTTTCCATTTTTTTTTCTTTTTAAGTTTAAGCAATTTTTTTCACGATGAACGTCCACCAGTAACAGCTACATATATATATATTTCTACATGTTGTATTGATATGTAAGTGCAACAGGAAAAAAAATAGTTTGATACTTCAAATCCTTTTTTGTTTTTTTAATGCTTAAAAAAAAAAAAAAAAAAAAAAAAAAAAAAAAAAAAATGTAAATGAATGTTTGATGCCCAAAAAACGCTTTTTGGTAAAAACATAAATCTGTTTTACTGTGCACAAATAAAGTTCCATTATTTAATTTTTCCAATAAGCCCCATCTGATGTTCCCGCTAGTTTAAATAAAAATTCTACAGTTTTTATAAAATGAGTCTAAAAGAACGATTTTTATTCATCCGCAGATTAAGCAAATGTCTATATCTCAAGAACAAATTTTTTTCAAGAAATAAAATAAACTGTTTTGGAATACAGAAGATGAGCATATATTACTTACCAAATTTCATCAAAATTAAAAATGGTGTGGAACGGTTTATTTGTTGATTTAACATGGAATGACCAGTTAATGATTACAGTATGAACAATATACAAAAAAAAAAAAAATCAATTATTTCGTAGTCTCTGTTTTGTAAAAATTATGTAGCATTCATACAAAATATGTTTAGGCTATTATTTGTCATCTTTCAATAATAAAAATAAAAAATAAATAAATAAATATAGTAAATGTCTATAACTTTCATTTCTAATACTAGAGATATCAACACTTAATTATAATCTCCAAAACTAAATTATAACATAAATGCCCTACGGGCTGACCTCATCCTTAGAGAGGTTTAGTACAATTTATTTATTTTTTTATTTACTTTTCAGATTTTACAATGTTTCTCTCGTGTTTAAAAAAATATTTTTTTGTATTTTTCTGTGTTTTTTAAATGTTAACCAATTTATAGGGCACCTACATTTTCTTTTTTAGAGTAAATTAATCTAAATCATTACTAAATTAGTTTTACGTTTAGGAAGAATCAGGATAATAAAATGATAAGTTTCTGTATCAGTGATGATTTTTATTTAGGCAAAAGAATATCTGTGGACTAGCATTTTACTTTTGGTTAAAGAGAAAATGACAGGAATAATCCTCTAAGGTTCATTGATTTTACAGCAAAACAAAACATTTTTACATAATTTAATATATGTTACACAGCAGGCTTTTAATAATTATTCCTTGTTTTAATGTATTTTTAAATTTTTGTTCCTTCTCTATTTGGAACATAGATGCATTAATCCAAAATTTAAGAAATGATGCTTCTGAGGAAGATAAATTCATAAGTCACTTGCAATTTCTTTGTAGGGGCGACCACGCCTTGTTCGTGGATCAAGTTCACTTGTTACTTAAAAATGGGCCGGGCTATTATTTTGGCTTAAAACAGAATTTGAGAGATTTTTAGTTGGTAGCATTTTTTTATTACATTATTTAACTTTGTTTGAATTAAATAATGTTAACTTATAGATATACGTGGTGGGCAGTTGAGAAGGTCTGAAATTAATCTTGTGTTGTTTCAGCAGTTTGAAAATTGGGTAGTTTAGACATATTTATTTGTAGTGTATAAAATAGATAATTAATACGAGTATACATATATTAATCATTTTATATTACAAAGTAACATTCAATATACGTGAGAGGTAGCACTAAAGACCCTATAATTATTAAAACTTCAAAACTCTATAATAATAAACATTTTAATGATTAAAATCTTCATAGAAAATAAATCTGTCGTTTTTTTTTTTTTTTTTTTTTTTTTTTTTTTTTAATTATTAAAATTTAAAATTATTTGTATAGGAAGGACGCATTATTTCTCTCATAACATTGATATATTGCAGTTATTTATATTTGAATAATAATTTTAAAAAAAATGTTATGTATGAATAAATATAGAATTTTTTTATATCCGTTAAATTTGTGTAAATAATTTGAAAATGAAATCATTTACTGAAAATAAGTTGAAGTCTAAAATAATAATAATAATAATAATACCTTGGATTAAAAGAAAAATAAAGAAAAAATGACATTTTAAGTTTTGAATTACATGAACAATGTTTCTTAGAAATGCAAATAGTTGGTAAAGCCAAAGAAATTTTCGGAAAATTGGCCAACAATAATGGGAATTTCAGGCTAAAAATAAGAAAGAATCAAGTGAGGGAACATTTATTCTTTCGCCGTTCTTTTTGAAAGTGAAGTAATATGAGAAGGAACTTGAATAGAAACCAAATACGCAGAAAGAAATTGACAGATGTCACTAAATTACAACGAATTCTTAAAAATCTTTACTTGCTATCCCTGCTGTTTTTTTTTTTTAATGCTTTAATAAACAACATTAAAAGCTCTTAAATAAATTTCATATAATAAAAAAATCTTCAATTTTTAAAAATATAAAAAAAACCTTTTTTTTTTTTTTTTTTTTTTTTTTCAAATTTGTTTCATTAATATTTTCTTTGTAACATTATTAAAACACTTAAAAATAAGTTTATTTGAATAAATCTTTCTTAATAACTGAGCATGAAATATTTATGTACTTTTTCTTTTTTTTTTTTTTTTTTTTTTTAGTATAACATATGCTGAAACTATTACTATATTTGATGTTAATAAATGTGTAAAATATATGAAAAAAAAAAAAAAAAACTCTCAGCATAGAACTACAGGATATTTTCTGAATATCATTATTAAAAAGAATGTAAGTATGGAAATATTTAAAGCAAAATATGTTTCAAAAACACTTATTTTCTAATATGCAAAATCTAAACACAAATACTTAACATTACTTTTTCTGTAGCAAAAGAAATATATATGTATTATATCAAGCTTAATCTTTAATAGGATTTAATTAAATACAATTATCAATGATTAGATATTTTGCATACGCATTTATTTACAACATACCGATTTTTTTTTTTTTTTTTTTCAAAATTATTAAGAAAAATAGCAAATACTTTCTTAAAATTAATATTGTTATTTAAGCGTATTATCAAATGATTTTAATTATTCGAAATATGTGTGTGTGTGTGAAATCTGTATTTTAACATAAAATAACATGAAATTATACAATATACAGTATACCTGAATATTATGCAATAGAGTACACTGAATAATAAGAAAATATTCGCAAGGCTGTATTAAAAAGTAAATAAATAAATAAATAAAATCTAAAATTAGATCATCTGTTTCAGAAAAAAAATCAGGAGTAATAATAAGGATGTTAAGATATAGGAAATGCATGCAATTTTTTTGTTTGATGTTTACTTATCTTACACCTAAGTATATAGCTAGGTATAAACATATTCTGAACTATTTATACAAAAATTCAGAAGATTTATTAAATAAGAAAAGTAGAAAAGGAAATAATTATAGTGGGAAAAATATTAAAAAGCACATCGTATAGTGACTTGTTTGATAGAGTGCTGAGCTGCTCCTAAATGGAATATTGCTGGAACGATTTTCGAGCCAGTCGAGGACCGTTGTTTACATGAATGATTAAGGTACACGTGTCTCTTGTGGTTGAAATGTTATCCATGTTCTAAAAGTATTACCTCTGACGTTTTCTGTAGCAAGTAAACCAACCCTCTGCTGAGAATTGATAATGTTACGGGAATTTTAGGTATTTAAGTATTTAATTTGTCCATGAATTACGTAGTGGGCACGGTGTCAATTCCTATTCTTGTACCTTGAGTATAAAAAAAAATAATAATGTTGAATTTTACAAATGTTGAGTTGTATTTCCATCAAATATAGCATTTTAATTAAAAAAATTAAAGATTCATAGATTAACGTCACTTTCATATTCAATTAAGATTTCTTTATAATTTTTAAAGCAGTTTCACTTCCTCAAAAATTAAGAAAATATTCAGGAATATTTAAAAATAAATAAATAAATAAAGAGTATCTGTAACGATGTCGCCTAGACAGTGCAATATGAAAGCATAGCAATAAGTGTCTATACCTGGGACTTGGAATTAAATTCTATGGATGCGTGTGAAAACCTAACTGCAACACCTATATTCGAAAGTCATATGACTGCACATGCACTCGTCATTTAACATTTTGATCATTTTTAAGTATAATAATGTCGCAAAAAACTAAACTTGTTGACCAAGATTTAAAAATAAATTTCTCTCAAAACTAAACCTATGTTGTATCATTTCATATCTATTTATGTTTATTATATAGAAAAGAACAACAAATTTCGAACTTTAAATAATAAACTAGCATCCAGCTGTTTCGGTAGCATCTATTGGGCTGTCATCAGTGAAAAAAAGTAACGAAACGAAATCGGATTTTACGAAAGTAATATTAGAACGATAAAAAAAAAAAAAAAAAAAAAAAAGAAAGAGCGTTTTTGTGAAACTTGCAGAGTTAAAAACTTTCAATATTGCTCTCATGCTAATATTTCTATGGTCTCCTTTGGTTTAAAGTTTCATTTTATATATGTTTTTACAACTGGCATTCCCTCCTATCTAGAAAGGGTATTATAAGAGATTCACTTTATTTTTTTAAACACAAGAATTACTTTCCTTTACCCGTATTTGTCTAACACAAAGTACTTTCTCGTCCCAAATAAAATTTTATTGTCAATCTGAAGTTTTAGCCATGGGTTCACCGTTTTCACCAATTCTCGCTGACATTCACTTGAATTCTGTTGAAAGTACGTTCTTTAGGTGACGTGCCCTTAGCGGAACGTGCCCTTAGCGGAATGGGATGTAAAGGAAGAAGGAGGAATAGAAAACCCGTACCCTTTGCGGAAATAAGAAGGTGTGCGAGTAGCAGATTGAAATATGTCATTCAGATGCATAAAAGAATGCTTTATATAGAATGTAGTATGATTAGCATTAGATTTACAGAGTCACACAAAAATATTCAGTTACACTGAAGGTTATTATTGGAAATTAGCTGAATTGCATTTTCGTTTACATTAAGCGTATTCATAAACATGAATCATATTCACATAAAAACGAAAAATGGTAGAATAATTCTACCATTTTTTTTTTTTTAATTATATGATTTGAATTAGCGTATTTGTCTACTCTACTGTCCGTTTGTCCGCCTCCAGCATCCGTAATATAGAAGAAAGTATTGATTCGTAAAAATATCGACTTCCGATTTTCGACGGATTTACACGTTTTGAGAGACCCAGAACACGATTTGACTATTTTTTTTTAAGATGTCTGTCTGTCCGTCCGTCTGTCTCTCTGTGTGTGTGAGTGACAAAAAATTGTGGTAACTGTATCTCCGGAACTACTGCTCAGAATTGCATATAAATTTACATGTAGATGTACCTTGAGCTAAATTAGTGCCTATCAACTTTTGGTACCAATCCCACAAGAGATGACACTGTTATACAGCGATTTCCACAATTTAAGGGGAAGCTATATCTCAGATTCTATTGCGTATAATCAATTAAAACTTGATATAAGAGAAGGCCATTGTAAGACATTATGCTGATTCAATTTGAATTTATATGGACCGACAGGTGGCACTGCTATACAGCGACTTCTGCAATTTAAAAAAAAGCAAATAGGAAATTAAGAGCAGCATTTCTGTTTGTGTTAAGCAGTTTTAAAACTTTCCAACAATGTTTCAGATTGATTATGAATTCAGTTAGTCTATATGTCTGTCTTTCTCTCTGTCCATTGTGTAATAATATAGTTAGACATAAAACATTGAATGTTATACGATACAATGAGTACGTACAGTTGGAAAGTGTTGATAATCAAAATCTACCTCATGATTTTTCGTTTTTGTTTTCGTTTTAAAAAGTGTAAAGCTTAATTAGACTTTCAAAAACTTAAATAAAATCATACAATGACAATAATGTACGTTTTCGTATGGAGTACTGTGATTCATTAAACTTTATATTGTTGCAGATCACCGTTCCCTCAAATAACGGATATTCTACAGTAAGAGTAAGCATACCTATTTTTGCGACAGGTTACTTCTGAAGCAAAATGTAGCCAGTGCGAAATGTGGAGGAAAATTGAAGAGTTCATTTTTTTTAATTTATTAATTTATTTTTAAAGTATTATACATTTCCGCTAATGGCACGTATGCTCACAGCATGCCATGGAGGAGAGATAATATTTCCGCTAAGGACACGGGTTTATGGATTTCCGCTAAGGGCACTGTCGCTAAGGGCACGGCCCCGTTCTTTAAGAACGCTTCTATCCACTTTTGAATACGTTACATTGAAACACAATACTAGTCACGTCTAAAATATATAAACTTTATAGACAATAACATTACATTCACTTCTGAAATGGAAAATAATGAATCACCTTATTTCCTTGACACGTTAGAACCTCACACTGAAAAGGCCTTTATACCACCGTCTATAGTACCCATTTTACATAGCCTTTCTATCATCCCATGTGAGATCAAATCATCCATCATGTAAAAAAATGACAGCATTTTATATTTTTGTTAAACGTGCTCTTAACATTTATTTCCGGTTCGAAGTTACTAACCTCAGAATTTAAATATCTGGAAGCAATTGAAAATGACAGAGGTTTTAACCCATTTCATGTCTTTCTGATGACAGTCTCAATGATTTTTAGGTTAGCTATCTTTCTGGTTTTATTGTTATTTTTCTCTTGATAGTTGAACATTTTTACTTTCTTCTATATGTAATATAGAGAAAGTATTGGATTCGTAAAAATTTTCGACCTCGGGTTTTTGATGAATTTACACGTTTTGAGAGCTGTAGAACACGATTTGACCATTTTTAGAAAATGTCTGTCTGTCTGTCTGTCTGTCTGTGTGTGTGTGTGTGTGTGACAAAATTTTGTGGCAACTGTATCTCAAGAACTACTGCACAGAATTTCATACAAATTGGTATGTAGTTGCACCTTGACATAAATTAGTGCCTATCAACTTTTGGTAAAAACTGTCTTACAGGTTGCGTTGCCATCCCGCTTTTTCTAAATTTTTAACATGGCGATATAGGACAAAATTTTGTATAAATGTGCAAAAAGAGAATTATTTTTTAGTAATCATTATGAAATTCACAAGAATTATTTATAATAGAGATAGTCAACTGGGAAATTAATTTTGTATGCGTAGGAACCTCGCCACCCCCCCTGGGGGGGAAGTCCCCCCTCGAGGGGAGTAAATTTTCAAGATGGGTATCTTTCGAAAGGTCTCGTCAATACCTTTAAAACGAATGGTTGAACTATAAATCTGTGATAATTTAAAACAAAGTTATCGATTTTTTTTACTTTTAACAAAAAAAAACTTAGAAAAAAATCTTTTTTTTTTTTTTTTTTTTTTTAAACGAAATTTAACCAGACTTGGTATTTAGTTGGCCCCTGACATAAATTGAGGCTGATTAGATTTGGGGATCAATTGCTCAACAGGTGGCGCTGTGATCGTATTTTTTCTAAACTTTTAACATGGCTGTGGGGGGGGGTGTAAATTTTCAAGATCGATATCTTTCGTAAGGTCTCGTCAATACCTTTAAAACGAATGGTTGAACTATAAATATGTGGTAATTCAAAACAAAGTTATCGATTTTTTTTACTTTTAACGAAAAAAAAACTTTGAAAAAAATCGTATTTTTTTTTTCTTTTTTTTTTTTTTTTAATATTCTTACTGCGTGAATTTGTATAGGAAAACATAGAAGAAAGTCTTGTGGTGGCCACAACATACTAGTTTATTTAGGTTTGCATACCTTATAATTGTTGCATTTTATTGCTCATTTAGAGTGTAAATTCTGTTTTAATATTGCTTACTTTAATAATTCTTGATTTTTTAACCTTTTGGATATTTTTTTTCTCTCCACATGCATATATATATATATATATAATATAAATGTATATGCAAGTCGCATAGTAATGTCCACTCTTATCTATTTATTTATTAAACGGTGAAGTCATTGATATAAAAGCGTTCTCCAGGTGTAGTAAAATTAGGGTGACCAAGGTTCGTTGAATACTGAAGGCAGTCCCAGAAAAATACCCTTCGTTTCTAAAAAAATAAAATACATTGAGGACTTCAGTTACAAAATTATTAGTGTTTTGTTATAATAATTTTACATATCTGAAATAAATAAGCTTTATTCCACCTCATTATCATCATTATCATCATCCTCAATTTCTGTCTTTGCCACTCCAGTGCATGATGAAGTCTTCTCCTAGGTGATATCTAGCTGCACTGTTTTCTGCAATATTTTGACTTTCTGCTATTTCGATGTTCGCAATTTCATCTCTCCAACTACAAAATTTCTCATCCTTCTACCCATTTTGAATTTGCAGGCCCCGAAAGTAAGTGTAATAACGAGAATGTCTTTTCTGTATATCGCACCATATCCCAAAAATTGAATATATATATATATATATATATATATATATATATATATATATGTGTGTGTGTGTGTGTGTGTGTGTGTGTATTTTCCGATATATATAGCAAAATAATCTATTTTCAATTATTTCAGATTGTGGTATGATACACAGAAACTGATTAAGAGTGATATAAAAATAATTATTTAAAAAATATATTTCAAAATTTGGAATCGTCACAATTATTTTCACCATGCAGGATGTACTGTATTGCAAAATCCTGGTTATAATTTCTTTACAGTAAAAAGATTTAGTTACAATTATATTTTACTGCTGTAATAATTTATGTCGGGATCTGTATAAGAAAATCCCTTAATAATAAGTAAAAAAAAAAAAAAAAAAAAAAAATTCAATCTTTCCAATTTTAAGTTAATTACATACCTATCATTTGCGTTATAACTGTTATAACACTTGAATTAACGTATCTACATATCTTCAATTAACGTATCTTCACGTATATATATATATATATAAATAAAGAGAGAGAGAGAGAGAGAGAGAAATACAAGGGAAGGGGATAGAGATGGTGTAATATGTGTATCTTATAATTTTGCTTAATACAGCTAATCCAATGGCCAATTTCGAGTTTTTAAATACATTTTATCATTTTTGAGGCATCATCACATGTGTAGATTGCATTTGAGGCATACAACTCCTATATACAATACAACAGGGATTATTCCGTCTTACATTTTCCTTACCATTAATTTATTTTTATTTTTTTTTTCAATTTAATTGCAGGAATTCTCTGAGTTGTTCTGATTAAATATATATATATATAAAATTATAATAAATAGCGGCATTACAAATAGAGAACATTATGACACCTGAAATAAACTATACAATATGTCAAGAATTAACTAATAGAAATTCACTAAATAAACTCACTTTTACCGTACTATAATTCATATGAGAGTCGTTGATAATAAATCGATAGATTGTTAGCAAAAGAAGCAATTGAATAAGTAAAAATGTCAATATACTTTATCACAGCTACACTATCTCACTCGAAAAACGAACTAATAACATCAAAGAAAAATTTGCAAATCAACAAAAATCACTGATAAAGAGAAATATAAAGTGATCTCGAATGTCACACATACTTGCAAAATTAAAAAATAAATTTTTACACATATTTTTTACAAACCATATGGTCCCACTGAAACATATTTTCTATATCTGACAAACGTCTATCACCGCTATGTGTGTGTGGAAAAAGATCTGTGTGCCTGGATTGCGAGCTAGAGGGACCGCTTGTATTTTGGTATTACACGAAGACAATTTCTTCTCAAATCAAATTTCAAAGTTCCTGGACTGAGGTTACTAACGGCCGTATTCATCATTAACTTCAATTCACGGTTCAACGTAAAAACTTGAAAAGCGTCTAGTCTAAAAGCAGGGTACAACTTTCTAAAGAAAAAAATAATAACAACCTCTTCCTTCTGCCATCTAGCGACTAATATTTCATATAATCTTTAACTGGTTTTTTTCCGCTGAAAAATCTGAAAGCAAAAATGACGCTAGATTGCATGAGCAATGAGTAGCGAGCAACTATTGCCTCCATACATCTGCTCTTGTGCGCATCGTGATCTGCACATGTGCTAGTCCTGCCTGTTAACCGCTCGCGACTTAATGTAAACAGTGTATTCCTTGTTGTCATGTAATAAACACCTGTCTCTCTCGCTCTGCCTGTTCTGTAGTCATTGCGACATGGTGTCAGAAGAAAAATTAACCTTTATAACGTAAAATGCCTGGCACGGATACAATATCACAGACTGATACTGGGATGAGTGGTTTAAAACCGCCCCAACCATTAAAAATTCAGCCTTTTGATATGTCAGAAGTATGGAAAGACTTCAAGCAACAGTTCAACTGGTCGAATTTATCGCTACAAATTTGAAAGCGAAACCAGCTGAAGTACAAGCTGCTGTGTTTATGACTACTATTGGAACAGAAGCTATAAATATATTTAACGCATTTAAATTAACGGATGAAGAAGGTAAAGATATAGATATTATTCTTCAAAAATTCGAAGATCATTTTGCACCGAAGAAGAATGAATCATTTACCGGATGGAATTCCTTTCGTTTGAAACAAGGAACAGAAACATTCGATGAATTCCTAACAAAAATAAAAATAAAAATTCAAGGTTGTAACTTTGGAGATTTAACGGATGGGCTTCTCAGAGACAAAATAGTGTATGAGATTAAAAACGGAAAGCTGTTGGCGGAAGAAGATTTAACATTAGTAAAGGCTATTCAAATTTGTAGAATTTCTGAACAAGCTTCAAAACAACTTGAAGAATTCAAGCACCCGAAACCAGAAGTAGATCGTATAGACTGAGTAAAGTATAAAAAGTGTGCAGAAAAGTTTAAACAGTCCGGCTCATCTAGCAACAGGGGTGGATTTAAAAACGAGAGTTTTGATTGTCAGCGGTGTGGTAAGAAACATGGTGCTAAATCGTGTCCTGCATATAATAAAAGATGTCGGAAATGTCACAAGGTAGGTCGTTTCTATAATTTTTGTAAATCTAAAAATATTAATATTATTGATGATTTTGAGAACACAAATTTTAACCATAGTGCTTTCTAAAGATATTATTTCAAGTACTGCATAATATTATATATATTTTTAATATACATTTAGCTAAGTACTTTTGCTGATATTTTTAATATTTTTGGGTCTCTATAAAAAAAAAAAAAAAAAAAAAAAAAAAAAAAAAGATAATAATAATAATTAGAAATTGAAATAGTTGGAGCAAAAGTGCTTGGTAGGTTTGAAACTTCATTTATTCATATATTTATTTTTCATGAACACAATTTTTCTCATTTATAGTGCATAATTTTCACTACATTTTTACACAAATATTTATTTTATTATTGCATATATATATAGAAGCAGACTAAGTATTTTTGCTGAAATTGTCATGCAATATTATTTTTTTGAAAGGTTTCATAAAAAAAAAAAAAATAAATAAATAAATAAATAAATCAGAGCAGCAGAAATGCTTGGTACAAATTCTAACATTTTTCATTCATAATATTGGTTTATTTCATTCATAATATTTCATTTTCAATACATTTTATTTGATTTCACAATATTTTTTATATTTTTACACAATATTTATCATATGTATGCTCATCTATTTTTCTTTTTGGATAATAATATATGGGCATATAAAACTAAGTATTCTTGTTTTAAAGGTGGCATACAATAGTATAAAATTATATGCCAAAGTAATTAATAAAAAAAAAAAAAAAAAAAAGAATGCTTGGCATTAACAATTTTTGTTTTGTGTCACATACAATATTTATTATATAGTTTATTTACAATATTTTAAGTTGGTTAGGCAAAATTATTAATTATGGCGAAAGCCAAAACAGTCAACATTCAGTTAATGAATTTTGATAGTGAACTATCTTTAGTAGATTTCTTCTTTGACCAAGTGTCCACATATGCTAGGATGAATAGGCTATCATCTGAAGAAGCATAGCAGTAATGAAGGGAAAATTGTCTGGGGCGGCATTAAAATATTTAACACAATCTCCCCAGTTGTATAAATCAAATGATTTAAACTTTCTTAAGGAAGAGTTTAAAACTTTTTTTACTCCCATGAGTTCCACTCAAGCACTAATAGAGTTTAACAATTTAAATTTGCTCCCTCAGGAATCCATAAAAAATTTCTCGCACAGATTAAATATATTGGCTAATATTACATATAACAAAATTACCGATAGTAATGCACTTGATAACATTAAATTTACAAGGTTTATCTCCTCCATTCCATCTAACATACGTATAAAAATCATGGAAGAGGGAATATAGGATTATAATTTGGCGGTAAATCGCGCTCAAAAGTTACAAGAGATAAACATGAACGAAAATATCTTGCTCAAACAGGGTGACAATGTATTTGTTAACAATCTATCACAGAAATTAAATGAATTAACAGAAAAAGTAGATGCTTTGTCCTTCGGACAAAAAGAAAAACTAGTATGTTGTGGCCACCACAAGACTTTCTTCTATATTTTCTTATATACATATTCAATCAGTAACAAAAAAAAAAAAATACGATTTTTTCCTTTTTTTTTTTCGGTAAAAGTAATACATATTCAAACAGTAACAATATTTAAAAAAAAAAAATAATAATAATAATAATAATAATAATAATAATAATAATAATAATACGATTTTTTTTCTAAGTCTTTTTTTTTTTTTGTTAAAAGTAAAAAAAATCGATAACTTTGTTTTAAATTATCACAGATTTATAGTTCAACCATTCGTTTAAAAGGTATTGACGAGATCTTTCGAAAGATACCCATCTTGAAACTTTACCCCCCCCCCGGGGGGTACTTTCCCCCCAGGGGGGAACCAGTGCCCCCACATGCACAAAATTGTTTTCGTAGTTAACTACTGCTATTATCAATAATTCATATTAATTTTACAATCACAAGTTTAAAATAACTCTCATTATGTACATTTATACGAAATTTTGTCCTATATTGCCATGTTAAAAATTTAGAAAAAATGCGATCACAGCTCCACCTGTTGAGCTGCTGATCCCTAAATGTAATCAGCACCAGTTTATGTCGGGGACCAACTAAATACCAAGTTTGGTTTAGTTTCGTTAAAAAAAAAAAAAAAAAAAAAAAAAAAAAAAAAAAAATCTAAGTTTTTTTTTTGTTAAAAGTAAAAAAATCGATAACTTTGTTTCAAATTGTCACAGATTTATAGTTCAAGCATTCGTTTTAAAGGTATTGACAAGATCTTTCGAAAGATACCCATCTTGAAAATTTACCCCCCCCCCCCCCCCCCGGGGGGGTACTTCCCCCCCAGGGGGAACCGGTGCCCCCACATGCACAAATTTTTTCGTAGTTAACTACTACTATTATCAATAATTCATATTAATTTTACAATCACAAGTTTAAAATAACGCTCATTATGTACATTTATACGAAATTTCGTCCTATTCTGCCATGTTAAAAGTTTACATAAAATGCGATCACAGTGCCATCTGCTGGGCGATTGATTCCAAAATCTAGTCAGACCCTTTCCATGTCAGGGTCCAACTATACACCAAGTTTGGTTCTATTTCTTTCATCGGTTCGTGAGATACGGTGGAACATACGAAATTTTGCGATCACAGCGCTACCTGTTGGACGATTGATCCCCAAATCTAATCAGCACCATGCCCCGTCAGGTTCCAACTATATACCAAGTTTGGTTGAATTTCATTCATTGGTTCGTGAGATACGGTGAAAAATACGAAAATTTGTCCTATACTGCCATGTTAAAAATTTACATAATATGCGATCACAGCGCACCTGAAGGGCTATTGATCCCCAAATCTGATCAGCACAATGCCCCGCCAGGGTCCAACTATATACCAAGTTTGGTTGAATTTCATTCATTGGTTCGTGAGATACGGTGAAAACACTAAACCACAGACAGACAGACAGACACACAGACAGACATTTTTTAAAAACTATCAATTCGTGTTCAGGACATCCCAAAACGTGTAGATCCGTCAAAAAACGGAGGTCGAAAATTTTCGCGAATCCAATACTTTCTCTGTATTACATATAGAAGAAAGTAAAAAGAGGAAGTAAACAGTTTATCAGATTCACAAAATGCTCATGTTGGACGAAGTCGACATAATGATTATAAAAAAAAATTTAAAACACATAAGGCTAGGGGATCACAACAAGAGGGTTTTCATAGTGTTGTTTGTCAACTTTGTAATCGTAAAGGGCATGTAGCTAATAAATGTTATAAATGGCAAAGAAGCCAAACCCAAAACAATAATTTTTCGAGAGGAAGATTTTTCAAGAGAAATGACAACAATAGGCGTTTAAACTAGACTCGAGATGTAGAGTAGCTGTTGGTCTTGCATCTCAACTACACCTGACAACATCAGCACCTAATCCTAATTTTGACTTGTCAGATCTAAGTGATACTATAAAACTATTTAGTACAAGAAAAGTAAATTCAATTGCCTCACAAACTGTGAATAAAATAAATATTGCTGATAACAAGTCCACACAAACTTTAGAAATTCAAAATGAATATATTTTTAATGTAAATAAAATTTCACCTACACTACCGTTAATTGAAATTAACTTAGCTAAAAATGCTATCACCGGATTAATCGATACAGGGAGTTCGATATCATTGCTTTCTGAAAGTACTTTTAAATCTTTAAAAGAGAAATTAACTTATAAACACTTGTCTTCACCAGTAACGATTAAGACTATAAATTCAAACGTACAATTCTCCTCATGTATTCAAACTTCCTTCAAAATAAATAACACATTTTTCTCACAGAAATTTTTCATTGTTGACATTCCTAATGAATCAACGTTTCAGGCCATACTTGGATGGGACTTTATTCAACAAAATAATGTAATAATAGACTTGTATAAAAACAATATCAAACTTAAAGATATAATTATTCCCATTGCAAATACACTTGTAGAAGATGAAAACTTAAACAATTGTAGTGTAGCGAAAAATACTGAAACTCAGAAAAAAAATCAAAATTCTCCCCAAAATGTAAACAAATGACGGTTAGGGCTTCTCAGAAAATAATTTTAGAACCTGAAGAGGAAACATTTATAGATGTAAATACAATTTTTTTTGTCTGACAGGGACTATTTGTTTGAAAATACAGAAAATAATGCAAATATATTGTGTCTAGATTCAGTAATAAATAGTAGTACTTCAAAAATGCTGGATAATGATAATAATTGTAATAGAGGCCAATTTCAAATTTATGTTAAAAATCTAACTAAAGAAAGTATACACATAAATAAAGGTACAAAAATGGGCACCCTAACAGAAATTGATGAAATTATTCCGCAGGAAGCTGAAATTGATAAAAACAGTAAAATTGTTACTGATTCAACTACACAAATTTTGAATTACATTGAAGCTTCTGATGAAATATTAAATTTAAGAAGAAAGGAACTCTCTCCTTTGGATTTTGATGTTAAACATCTCCAAGGAGACCAAGAAAAGAAATTAAAGAATGTTTTGTTAACAAATTTTGCAGCCTTTTCTAAATCTATGAAAACTTTAGGGCATACAGACAAAGTTATACCAAATTTAAAATTCATCACTGAGTTCCCAATTAAAACATTACCTTTTCCAATACCACAATCATTACAAGAAGAAGCTAAAAGTCAAATAAATCAACTTGTAGAAGCTGGAATTATTGAAAGAAATTGTTCAGAATGGGCCTGCCCCATTCTTTTAGTTAAAAAAAAACTTGACGCAGAAGATAAACAAAAATATAGAATTGCAATGGACCTTAGAATGCTTAATTCAATAATTCAGGGATCTTCATACCCTTTACCCAAAATACAAACAATTATTGCTGACTTATCAGCCTACAAGTACTTCACATGTTTAGATTTTCAACAGACTTACCACCAGATTGCACTTCCTGAAGATTTACAAGATAAATTAACATTTACTTCTATGTTTGGTAGTTTTAAATACAAAATACTATGCTTTGGATTAAAAAATGCTGCTTCTCAATATCAAGCTTTAATGGACACAATTATTGATGAAATTGATTTAGAGGGAATACATGCCTATCAAGATGACCTCATTTTTGGCTCGAATAGCTTTGAGGAAACATGCACTAAATTAAGTAAAATCTTAGAAATTTTGATAAAGTACAACTTAACCCTTGCACCTAACAAGTGCACTTTTCACAAAACTGGTGTAAATTATCTTGGATTCCATATTCAAAATCATTGTATTTCCCCAATACAATCAAATATTGTAAAAATTAATTCTTTTCCTACACCGTCAACAAAAAGGCAATTAAAAAAATTTATTGGTGTTGTAACATTTTATAAATCCCTTGTACCCAATTTTTCTAAACTAATACAACCTTTAATTGATCTGACTAAACCAAAATCAAAATCTCATTGGACTACTGAACATCAACAGATTTTTAACAAAATTCAAAAAAATTTCTTTGAATCACCAGTGGTCAGACTACCGGATTGGGATAGAGATTTCTACATTAATACAGATGCTTCAAATATTTCAATTGCTGGGGTACTAATGCAGAAACATGATAATAAATTACTTCCAATAGCCTTCTTTTCTAAATCATTGAAGCCATCTGCAAAACGCTACCCTGCACTAAAATTGGAATTAATGGCTATCTACAAATCAATAAGTGCATTTAAATACTATTTGTACAACAGAAAATTCACAATTTTATCTGACAGTGCTCCATTAAAAAGATACAAAAAAACAACTAATCCTACAGACCTTACCACAAAATGGTTAATGGAAATTTCAGAATATTCGTTTGATTTTGAACACATTCCTGGTTCATCAAATATTTTAGCAGATTATTTTTCGAGATGTGACTTCACTCACAATCAACAAGATTTGAACTCTAATCCTGAATTAATTTTTGAAAAACAACCTCTACCTGTAGTACATGATAATAGTAATGTTGTTAATCACTTTAATGATGACAATTGTAACAAAATCAAACAACAATACACTAATTGCTTAATTTCTTTAGATTCGAATAATAAAGACCCACTTTTAGAAATCACTAATAATTCTTTTGTAAATGAACAAATAAAGGATCCTGTATTGTCAAAAATTTACACAGAAATTCTAAAGAAAGGTTTTTCAAGAAAATACCCAAACTATTTTATTCATCCAGACACAAAGGTACTGATGTATAAAAAGCAATGTCCCGATAGCTCAACATTCTCATATCTTATTATTGTTCCTAATTCGCTAAAAGCTAAGACATTAACAATTTCACATTTGTCTCATTTTGGATTAAATAAAACATATAATTTCCTATCAAACAAATACTTTTGGAAAGGTATGTACACAGATACATTAAACTTTGTTGCTTCATGTACACGATGCCTACAGGCTAAACATCATAACACTCTTCCAGCTCCATTACAACCTACATACACACCCACACATCCTGGACATACTATTAGTGTTGATTTAGTAGGACCATTTAATAATGGTCACTCAGTACACACAATGTTGGACATTTTCTCACGCCATATGGAACTTTATCCATTAAATGATACATCAGCAGAAAAAATAGTTAAATGTTTGTTTAGTTATATTACCACCTTTGGTAGACCTTCAGTTATCCTCTCGGATCTTGGTCCTCAATTTACATCCAGTGTTTACAACTCTTTTAATAGTACTCTTGGTATAAAAATTACACATTCTTCTGTAGCACATCCACAATCAAACGCATTGTCCGAAAGGATCAATAAATCCATTAAATATTCAGTAAACATTTTAATGTCTGAAGGCCATACATTGGAAAATTCTTTGTTTATACATAAATCATTGTATAATGGCTCTAAACATTCATCTACTTTGTACTCACCTAACTTATTACATTTTGGAAGAGAAATTTCATTGATTTTTGACACTTTTGAGCAACAGATGAATCAACCTTTTCTCGACAAGAATGTTGATACACATAAATTATTAGAAGATAAAAATAAAATTTACCTTAAAGCTTACTCTAACATAAAAGATAATCAAAATAAGAGATATCAACACTTTCACAGACATGCTAAATTAAGACCTGTTGCTATACATGACATTGTTTATTTAAAATCCGTTGATAAGTTTAAACCAAAGTACACAGGACCTTTTATTGTTCTACAAAAACACTCACCGGTTTCATTTACAATTAAAAGACTACAAGCACCTGATAGATTGTCATTTCGAGTCCATATTGACAGATTTATTATTGCACCACCTAGATACAGCCACTTACTTGATGAAGCAAGTCCTAATAGAAATGTTAATTATAATTACAGACAAAGCCACAATTATAATTTAAGAAACAGAAATTAAGTTTTAATATCATATTATGTAATGTTTTAAAAAGAAACTTGTGCATTATATGAAGAGCGCTCGATGCATAGGTTCCTTTTATGTTTATTTTGGTTCTGTCATTCATTGTATGGAGGTAATTGGCTGGACCAATGTATACTCTGCATTTTTCTTTTTTTTCTCTTTCTTATTTTTAATTACAATGGATGACACAACACTATGTGAAATATTGCATTTTTTTTTTCTGTTCAAGTTCTTATTATTACAGTTTTCTTAACAACAAATTTAATAAAATTTATTATAATTCAGCAAAAAAAAAAAAAAAAAAAAAAATCTTGTTTAATAATATTTACATTTTGATAGATATTAATATATCATCAGTTTAACAGATGATTACAATACTGTTTGTTGACATACTATATACAAAACTTTTCAATAGTGCAATGACTTAAAGTTAAAATCTCAAAATTTTAATATGTGGCAATTACCTTATTATTATTGTTATTATGCTATGTTATTTATTTTTAAATGCTTCATTGGGTTTAGTGAGTTGTTTTGGTAGTCTTTATCTCATCACACTGAATTTTGATAGTACTAAGAATTTTAATTAAATATATTTATTCATTTTATCCTCTATGTTAATGCTATCTCGTTCAAAATTTACCCGGGAGAGTAGCATTTCATTGTGATGAGACCCCCACACTTCTTTTGAAAATTGTTTAATACAATTCAATTGACATATATATACCCAGTTTTGCGAGGTGTCCCTACAGAAGTCTTTGACTTTGATGGGGGACGGAGGCCTGTCCCTAACAGGTCAGGTCTTTATACACGCCCTATCCCGCTAGGACAATGGCCATAAGCCAAAGTCGATATACTTGTTGCTACATACAAGATTAAGGGGAGATATTTTTTTTTGACTGTGCAATGGGCGTCGTTTTTGAATCTCTCCTGTGTGGAATTGCACGAACAAATTTTTTTTTTCATTTTTGTGATATTTTCTATTATTTGTATATACATTTTTTTTTCTCTCATTTTATGTTCATTTTTAATTTACTTGTACTCGGGTGTTGTTTTTTTTTCTATGTTTAACATTGATGTTATTTGACATGTTGCAGTATTAAATATGGCATGTTCCATATTCTTTACAATGTAGAAAGTAATATGTAATACCTTTAAAGCATAACATCATCATTCCATGGATATATATATGTAGGAACATTGTAGAGAAAAACTATTTTTACAAAAAAGTGAATAAGTATCACTTTTAAGGCTTTCTTGACGAGATATATATAGGGGAAATCTGGATCCAGACTCTGAACTATAAGAAAATGTGGTGCCCACAATCATTGTCGAATGATAAAAAGATAAAGTATTCGGAAAGCCATTGTCTTTCATGATGAGACAGATTTTTTTAATGTGCACATTTTATAGTAGTAATTGACTGTTTCATTATATACAATTTTTGTTTTTGCTTATGCAGATTTCTTATATATATATATTTAAAAAAAAAATGAATGACAATTTTCATTATGTTTATATGACATACTAGGGAGTGAGAGAGATTTTTTTTATTTTTATTTTTCTGGGTCGCCGGGAGAAATATGTGAAGGTGTTCACATATATTTGGTTAAATTTTAATTGAATTTTTAAATAAAATAAAATCTAATGATAAATTAATGCATTATTGCAATAAAAAAATAATTAAATTTTAAGTGAGATATTATATTTACATAATTTGTTCTTAAGCATTTGGAGAAAGAATTATTTTTAAATATCTTTAAAAATTACACAATTTTAATTATACATACGACCTACACTATTTATTGACATAAAACAATAACACACATCATTCAGAAATCTAAATTGTATATGTTTTATATCTAAAACATAAATAAAATGTTTATCTTTTTAAATAGAAAAGTACTTTATTTTATGGGATAAAAAGAAAATAAAAGAAATAATATCTAACGGAAATTCTGACATTAAACGTAATTATAAAAAAAAAGTGTTCTCAAATAGTCATAAAACAAGAAAACTCATTGTCAGAATTTATATTATTGCAACACCGGATATAATTTATTTTAAATTACCCAATATTAATGATTTCAGTTCCTAACGGTCATTTTCTCTAGTCAAACGATCGCATGGCGTAATGTTGGCGATTAAAAGGTTAATACAATTATAAACCGTCATTACAAATTCAAAAATTAACATTAGTTTACTATCTAAAACAAAGAACTGAAGTTGGCTTTCATTTTTGGCGAAAATAAGATAAAGCGAAACATATGACTGCCCTTCCAGGGGTTCTCCCCGTGCGAGAAAAAAAGCAGACCCACAGTTTTTGCTTTTTCATCGTATAGTAAATACGTAAGTTTTTTTAGCCCTCTCTCTCCCTCGCTTCCCGAGAAATGCTTGGGTTTTATTGCAACTAATATTTTATATGTGAACTTCCTTATGTGACTTCTTAAGAATATATACTCAATAAAGACAGTTTAAAATTATCAAGACTTGAATGATTTATATTTGTTCTCAAACGCAGTGTACAGAAATTTATGGACAAACGATAGGCTTATTTGTAAGAGAAGGATTTCTCCCCCACAATGCTATTCACTTAAATCGTGATATTAATTCTGTAAAGAATGATTGGTATGAAACATTAAATATCCGTAATAAATCCTTAAAAGTTAAATTAGATACAAGAGCTCAATGTAAAGTTTTGAGTTATCATTTACCTAAAGAATTAAACATCCCTATTGTCAAAACAAAAGTAAATAAATTGATTTCATTCAGTAATCACGAATTGAAAGTAATAGGGGAAATTAATGTTACAGGTAAAATTAAGAACAAAACTGTAAATTAAAAATTTATTGTCCCTGAAGTCAATGTGAAATCAGTCAATGGTGGTGAAACTTGTGTACAATTAGGCCTAATAAAAAGACTTTTGGCTACAGAAAATGAAATAGTTTCACCAGACTGGAAAACAAAAATTTATGAAGGATTAGGTTGTCTTAAATACATTGACTATGATATAGATGTTAATGAAAATGTAGAATTTGACGTATCACCTCCCAGAAAAATACCATATGCCATTGAAAAAGCTGTGAAAAAAAAAAAAAATGACTGAATGGTAGAATTATATGTTATCGAACCAATTACTGAATGCTGAAAATTAAATGAAAAAATTTAATATTCAAACATAAATTTTAAAAATTTTTAATTATCTTTTAATATTTTTTAAAAATTAATTTATCATTTAATAACGAAAGCAATATTCAAACATGTTTAGAATATATTGTTAAATAAATTATAATAATATAAAATCAAGAGAAAAAGTTAAGAAGTGTTCAGCGGGATTACTATTTAAAAATATATATATATATAAATTTTTAATTTAATTTTATTGAATTTAAATAGTTTTTGAGAAATATCATTACTTAATATTGTTATATTATAATGCATATACATACAGAATTTTTATAATTCTAAAAAGTTATTTACAAAGGAAAATATATGTCAACCATTTCCTTAAATAACTTTTATACTACCAAAAAAAAAAAAAAAAATTGTATTGTAAAACAATATTAGTTATATATACAATCTTAGTTTATTGAGAATTTTAGAAATTTCAATTAAAAAGGAAAAAAGAAAAGTGCAAAACACCGTGTCTGTTTTATATTTTTAATTTATATAATATCCACGCATTTTTTTTAATTCCTCCCGCTAGTATTATTATTCTTCAATTAACTTCAGAGAGCAATGCACACAAACAAAAATAAAATAAAATAAATAAAAAAGAATTCAGTTTAACTCTTGAACATGGGCGCAATTCGCTGTCGTAATCTGAAACAGAAACAAGCGAAAATAATTCTGGGTAATTCGCGGGTCAACCCCGGATTAGTCCTGGTATATAGTCCTTGATTCCGAAGGAAAAATGACCCACCTGAAGGAAAACTCACACTCCTTTTACGCGGGAAGGAAGAATGTGAGCAGGACTGACGTGCGTACGACACGGGCTGAAACTGCTCATGTGAACGGGACTATTATCTCCATGGAAAAGTCAACTTTTCCATGTATGAAAATAAACAAATAATATTTATCAAATAATATGAGAATTGAAGTGTGCGACAGTGGAGGACTTTTTCAATAAATTTTACATATACCATTTTCTGCACGTACTATAGATTTTTACACTAAACAAAATATTGTTTTATATATTAAATTCAATATGTGGAACATTCTCAAAGATAAATCATATAGGCACGATTTATATATTCTCATTTTCTTCCTTCTAATACCACAATGATATTATGAGGAATTTAGAATATTTACAAGGATTCTTATAGAAAAACAATTTTTATAATAATATGGTGCACTTTGTCACATGTTAAGGCCATTTAACAAAAATTTTACATCTAAGAAAAACTAATTCTTTGATTGGATAGATGACATCCTAGATTTGAACAATATCGAAAATCTTTGGAACAACATCGAAAATAAATTTAAAGAAAAAATAACATCTTTGTCTACAGCAATCCTTTAAATAATGTCAATAAATAATGTCAATAATGTCAATAATGTTTAAATAATGCAATCATTTAATATATGTTTGGTATGCGTAAATAGTAAAAATGCACCAGAGGACTGGTGTTGAAATATAACACGATAAAAATTGTCATTTATTGTGTTGTTTTTCTCACTTTTAACCATATTAATTGTTATACAGATTTTCTTTAATCTTATTACCAATCTCCGATTCAAAAGAGTACTAACAGCATTCAGTATTAAAAAAAAAAAAAAAAAAAAAAAAAAAAAACTACGGACAGTGGCTTTAATTAAATTTCTTTTAAATTTCTTTAGTTATTTTATAAAATATGTTATTGTTGCAAAAATATTACAGGGTGAATTGGGGTGAGAGTAACAAAGTTTTGGCATAGTTCCACTTTGACCTCATGATGCTGAGCTGCTATTATACTTATGTATTCAATTTATGTATTAAATTTTCCCTTCCGTGGTCAATCTTACCGCAGTAAGACTTAACATCCAAATAACAGTGAATAGCTTAAACACTTTTTAAGACTCTAATAAAACCTATATATATATATATATATATATATATATATATATATATATATATATATATATATATATATATATATATAAGGTTTTATTCCGTACACACAAAGAAAAAAAAAAGGCATTTAGAGTCATTACTTTTTTTACTCTTCAAAAGATGGCGCTCCTTACTTACTAGTAATCTGTGTTTCAACAAAATGACACTTATGAGTTACCGAATTTTCGTAAATCAAATTAATCTAAATTTTTAATCAAAATTTAATTTTAAATTATCACTTTTAGGTTAATTATTAAAAATTAAACAGTTCACTCAACTTTATCGTTCAGTAGACAAATACAATTCAAAATTGATTTAATCGTTTAATTATTTAATGGGATTCCAAAATTAACTGTGAATTTAACTGTATACAGCCACAACATGTGTGTTTAGTGATCAAGTTACTTATACAAGTTTTTCATCTGTAAAGTATGTTAAACTTTAGTTTTATTAATTATTACTAGTATTTCGTTTAACTATTATTATTAGTATTTCAATTAATAATTTTGAAATTGCTGCTTGAATTTAAACCAGTTTGATTCTCATTTGGTTTCTCACATATTATTCTTTCAGTTTAAATTTTTTCTTTTTTTTTGAGTGTTATTGGGTATAGCTTGTTGTAAATGTTCAGAAATTTGCATACAACAAGACAGAAATACCACCTATTTTACATTTAACATTCATTCTATACCCTTGAAAACGTAATGAATTTGCATGTTTCAATTTAAGGTTGCTTGATATTCGTAATCTTTAGTTTTGTATTTTTTCTGTTTCATCTTATTCAATGTTTCTTGTTTTCATCTATTCAATGCTTGAAAAGGTTTTCAATATATATATATATATATATATATATATACACTCATATATACAGAGTGATCCGAAAGTTCCACCACCCCCTCCTAACTCGAAAATGAGTCGAGATTGTGAAAAATAGCGAAACACATATTCAATGAATTCGAGAGGGAACTCTTTTGGTGAATGAATTTTGGGCCCGGGCTGGAATCTAGGGGAAGCCGCTAGAAATGGCAACTTTAAAATTTCAAATAGGAAGGTTTGCCTTGTTATACATCCATGGAAACCTCTCTTTAAAACAATGAATTTGATATAAATAATTTTGCCCTACGAGGATTATTAAGTGAGATACATGAGTTTTTTAGACTTTTGAAATGTGAAATTTATACTTAAATATCCCCTTTAATAATCATTGCAAGACAAAATTGTTTATAGGAAATTCATTGTCTTGAAGAGATATTTCAAGGGATGTATCACAAGACATACTTTGACCAAAAATTTTTTGGTCCGGGCAAGGAGGTAGTAGTAGTAGTCCCGATAGGGAGGGCAAATTTAAATTTTCAAACAAGAAAGTGTCTTGTGATGCATCACTGAAATAATTTTTATGCTGCAATGATTATTAAAAAGTATACATAAGCATAAAATCCATATTTCAAAAGTATAAAATCTCAAGTATCTCCTTTAATAATCATCGTAGGGCGAAATTATTCAAATTAAATTCATTGCTTTGAAGAGGCATTTCCAGGGATGCATCACAAGACATACCTTCTTATTTAAAAGTTTAAATCCCTAGTGGCCCCCTTGTCCCCCTCCCCTGGGCCCAAACATTTTACACTAAAAGATGTACCTCACGAATTCACTGAATACGTGTTTTGCCATTTTTCATAAGTCTGACTCATTTTCGAGTTAGGAGGGTGGAGGGGACTTCTGTAACATCCTGTATATATATATAAGATAGGGAGAATTTAAAGGGAGAATGAAAACTCAAGGTAAAAAAATACACGTTATGTAGTTGAGGTGGGACAAGCGTACTCAATCTAGTTACACTTGGTCGACAATCGAAATTCGTGGGGTAAACATAACGACGGTTGAAAAACTTAAAAAGCTTTTGAAACAGATCAAACCAGAAGTTATAGTTCAATTTCACATACAAAACATAGCGTTTACTTGAAATGTACAGCAATGGGAAACTTTAAGGAAAACACTTTGTTAAAGAGGACAAATAAACAATTGTTTATACTTCTAAAACTATCACTGTTTCATGTTTGATTTCGTTCGCTAAGGATAAATATCACAAAGTTATGTTTAATCAAGCATATATAAGAGCTGTCCTGTTCAGTTTCAGCTTGTAGGCTCAGTTTTGAGTTATAATTACCCCGTGGTTCCCTTACGCAACTTCAACTTAAGTTTTATCTTAGTATGCATGATTTTTTATTTTTGCAAATAACTGTAAATTTCTCAGCATCAGTTTATTATTATTATTTTTTTTTATCTCCTTGTAAATGGGTGATTCTCCAGTCACCTAACAATATTATGTCCGAACAATGTATCAAAAGAATGGATTGACATAGAAGATTGTTATTATTATTTTTTTAAACACAATTTTTCCTTATAGTCCCATGCATACAAAACAATTACTCATTTACTTTTTCCTATAAAAAATTTAGAAGGACTGGAATGTTACTTTCCTCGCATGTTCAAATCTTTTTATTAAACATAATTAATTTATTTAAAAATTTCAGATGAACATTTCAGAAATCACATTATTAGTAGTAGGCAACGAGTGCTTCAAGGTGTAAAATAGTATTTTTTGAAATCGTGTTATCATTTAACTTATCAGTATATATAAATTTAAAGTTTGTTCCAAGGTTTTAATATCAATCTACTGGCTTAGAGAACTTTTCAATAATTTTAGAGAAAAAGAGGAAATTTGTAGCTTGCTGTGTGGCAACACTGTTTATTTTCCCCATTTTGGTGGATTCATAAAATGTACTGAAGATCTGATTCACCTTATGTTCTTATCACTACATTCAAGTTTTAACCTGAGATGTGTAATCCTGTCGTTTTAACCAGGGTTGGCAAAAACCCGGGCCAGGAAAACCCAACCCACTTGGGTTTTTCTGGGTTTTTTCGGGTTTTTTTGGGCTTTTCTGGGTTTTTCTGGGCTTTTGTGGGTTTTTGTTTGAATACATTTGCATTGCAATGTTAGATATGTTGTTTAGCATATTGTAATACACCACCTAACTGCTTTATCCTTTTTTTCTTTTTTTTTTCTTTTTTTTTTAACTTTCTCTTACCCATAAGGCACAAAAAGTATTGTTTTTGGGTCAAATTTTCAAAATTTAATTTTTGTTTTATTTACATGTTTTGAGATCGCCTGAATCTAAAGATCATGTTTTCAGCGAGAGCTCTGTGTGCGTGTGTCAGTTATCACCGTATCTCAAAAAAAAAATTATAGCAGAAAGTTCAAACTTGGTATTCTAAATGTGTATGATATAGGGATGCTACACTAAACTTTTCGTTTAGATCAAAGAAATGGTTTGTGTACAGGGACACCCAAGAGAATTCAAATACATTACGCCTATGGGGAAAATTGCAGGTAAGAAGAGTTTAACATCTATAGACTGCACTAAACCAAATGAAACTAATATATATTTTTTCTATACGTAAAAACATGTTTTGTGTAAAATATGGTATAGAAATTATTCACTGTTCATCTACAGAGCTACCCAAAATAACTAGGTACGACAATACTTGAAAATTGGTGGAAATGTACTTCAGGTTGTGCCATGTGTTATTAGTATAGGATTATATTTATGTCCTAAACATGATGTGTACATAACTTTTAGAAGATATACAGGGCTGCCAATATTTAAGCCATAACATTCTTTTTTAATGTTAGTGGAAGTGCTTTACTGCAATATTTTACGAAGTCCAGGAAAGCTGTTCAGGAATTGAAATTAATTCCTCATAGCCATATGGTAAATAATGTATTTTTTTAAGGTAACTATTCCTCGCTTAGATTTTTGTATATTTACATGTTTTGTGGCTTCCTGAATACCGAAGTCAAGTTTTTAACATTTGACCTTTGTCTGTGTCTATTGGATTAAATTAAAAACAAATAATTTCAGACTATTCAAATGTTCTATATTGAAGTTAGTGTGTTTGTTACTAGAAAAGTTTGATCAAGATTGATAAGTTTTAAGGAATGTTGTTGTGAAAGTTGTCTCAATAATTTTAACTGAACTTTTGAATTTAATTACAGATTCAAATTCTATATAAATGCAGGTAAAGTAATGAAATGGAGTGTTGAGGGGGCAGTAGCCCCCTCACATAGAACTATTTGTCAAATAAAGCTGTTCCAAAGCCTAAGTTGAATTGTTTTAACATGGGTTTACATAACAACATTGGTTATCTTAACCCTTAATCTCCAATCCGCACTTATAGTATTAAATTTCAAGGTGAGAGAAAGTCATGTGAGTGACACACCAGATTATTTTTAAAAGTTTTTTAATAGTTGAAATGGTTATAGAAGAAAGTTTTATTAGATCTATAATTATGTTACCACTAAAATTAAAATAAAATTATTCTAAAGTTTTAAAACTAAGCAATTTAATTTTAAATATTGATTCTGGATAACATTTATGTCCGCTGTGAAACAAAAATATCGTTCGGTTTTACAGGAAAAGGAAAATTGAAACAGTTATAGAAGATAAACTTGCTTTTATTATATTTATAACTGTAGTTACTTTTTATGTTTAATACTATTTTCTAGAAAATAAAAATAAGTTTTTTCTTAAAAGGTAAGGTGTTTTTTATACTTTATAGATGGGATTTGTAAATTATAAATAATTTTTAACAAAACCCACTTATTTGAAAAAACCCAGCGGGTTTTTGTTGGTGGGCCCGCCCAGAAAAACCCGGGCGGGTTTTTCTGGGCTAGGCCCAGTTTGCCAACCCTGGTTTTAGCAGTTTTTTCCTATCGAATTATATTATGTAAAATAATATATATATATATATATATATATATATATGAAGTATCCTTTTCCCCATGACCTGGTTTTCCCGCAACATTGGAACCTAAAGCTATTTGATTTCTCTTTGCCGTTCCTGAAATCCAAGGCAGTTTAGTTTCTGTTTCCCGTGGCCAGCTGATCATGTGACGGAGCACCAGCACTTGAGAGGAAATGCGTGCTCATGACGTGAATGACGTCTTTCCGGAACGCGCACCTGCTAACAGCATCGGAAGAGAGAAAGTGGAGAGTGCAGTTGACGGCCGATTGAGAAGGCACATTTTGACGAATACTTGTTTAGACGATGTTTACGAGTGCCGGAGCTTGGTACTCTTTACGAACTTTGTGTTTCGACGTAACTGAAAAGCGAACTAATAAGCGACATGTCTGTACCGCAAGTTGTTTTAATTAAACTATGCAATGAACATTCGATAATGCTTATTAGCATTCCTGTATATATGTAAATTACAATTTAATCTTTTATTAAATTTATAATTAGTAAATAAGTATTAGTTTTCTGTTTAACGCCTACAAAAGTGTGCCATCCCACAAGTCAGAAGTGGGATCAAGAATAAAATCTACTGGATAAAGAATAAAATCTACTTCATAAATGATAGAACGCGAATTTTAATTTTGATTTAAAGTTTGGATAGAACGCGAATTTTAATTCTAAAGTGAATTTTGATTTTAACGTGAATTTTCGAGAAACACGAACTTTAAAAAACAAACTTTATATAAACTTTTATAGACTGAACTTTTAATTGATTTTAAGACTGTGATTGAACTGTGTGTCTACGGTGTTGAATCACACTGAAGCTTCTGTACGGAGTGCTTTTTCTATTCTGCAATTTATAGTGGATAATAAAATACGTAAAGTGTGTTCTGTGGATGCTGCGGAATAGCTACGAATCGTCTGGATAAAGGTCTGAACAAGAGAAAGATGTTCTTCAAGGTTCTCGAGGATTAAAACAGCAAGTCGACTAAATGGGAATTTTAAATAAAATTTAAAACAACAGCTGTTTCGACTCTACAAAGGTACGTACACTTTATCTTCCTATAAAATGGTTTCTCTTGGGGATATACCCAAAATTGGCAATGCACTGAAGATAGAGAATTATAGTAAAATTAAAATTCTGCATCGGTTTTTATTCGATGAGAACGGCGATCGTAGGAACAGATGCAGAATAAGAAAGTTTCAAGGATTCACTTTCGCCATTGGCGACGAAAAATACCTTGAAAAGCAAAAAGTAATTGATAAAAATTTTTCATTAAATGAACTAATTATTATCTGTAATGTATTAAATGTTCCTTTTGATGAGAGCAAGAATGAACTGCGAGATCGATTATTATTACATTTGTGTGACACGGAGTTGTTGAAACAAGAATGTTCCGAGAATAATTCAGATGAGGAAGAATCGCAGGATGAATCGAGTAGCGAAAGCAGTGGTGATAATGACGTCGAAAAAATTGACTCTTCTGTGCAATGGCAAGTGTATGATAATAGGTATTATGAAAATAATGAAATTGGTAATAATAATAATGTGAATTTTGGATTACGTAGTGCAACTGTTTCTTTCAATGATTTTGAAAACTCTATGTCAAAATTTAACGGCGAGCCGCATGAGAACATAATTGAATTCTTTAATGAATTTGAAGAGTTAGCTGAAATGTTTAATCTAAACGAATTACAAAAAATAATTTTCTGTAAAAGGTCTTTGAGCGGAAATGCTCTGTTATTTGTAAAATCCGAAAAAGGATTATTAACGTATAAGAAACTAAAAAATGCACTTATCGAAGAATTCAAGATCGAAATAAATTCTGCCTCCTTGCATGACATTTTAAGTAAAAGGAAAATGAAAATTACTGAAACAGTTACAGAGTATTTTTTAAAAATAAGAGAATTAAGTAAAAACGGGCACATTGAAGATGCCGCGTTAATGCATTACGTGATCCAAGGAATAAATGACAAAAGTGAAAACAAACTAATTCTTTATGGTGCAAAAAATATTCCTGAATTTAAAGATAAAATTAAGTTATATGAAATATATAAAAAAGATAATGAGAAAAATAAATTCAGATTTAATAAAGTAGATTATAATGTAAAACCGAAGCACGCAGCCTATAACGTACATGAAAAATTTAGTCCTAGAAATGATGTAAATAAATTCTGTTATAATTGTGGTGAAAAAAACCACTTATCTAGAGATTGCCCTCATAAGGCCAAAGGCCTTAAGTGTTTTACGTGTAAGCAGTACGGGCATAAAAGTTCGGAGTGTCCAGGCTCAAAACTAGAAGTTGATGCACTGTGTATTAATGTAAATCAAAATATGAGTAAAATTATACAAGTAAATGATGTAAATTTTATTGGAATTATTGATACAGGAAGTGAAGCAACATTGTTGCGTAAAAGTTCTTTTGATAGGTTGAATGTAAATAAATTGAATTTAATAAGTACCACTTTGAGGGGGATCGGAAAAAGTTCTCTAAAGCCGTTAGGCTCAATTAAAGTGAATCTCAAAATTGATGAATTACAATGTGAGACTGATGTTTATGTTGTACATGATGATTTAATTCCCTATGATATAATCCTCGGTATGAATGTATTAATGTTAAGTGAAACAACAATTAATGAAAAAGGTATTTTTGTGAAAAATAAGTGTAATTCTCTTGAGGTAAATTTAGTAACAGTACTCCCTGTAGATAAATATCAAAGTGAAATTAAAACGAATGTTGTTGTTGATGCCCCTATGAACTGTAGGAACAAAAATTTTGAAAAATCCCTAGAAATAAATGAAACAGTAAATAGTGTTGAAAAATGTGAAATTAAAACTCCCCAACCTTGTTATGCTGTCAAAAAACCATTAGAATCTTCCGAAAAAGCCATAAGTGAAAATGACGATAAAGACGAAAACAACGAGAGTGATGACGATAAGATGCTTTCAGAGGATGATAGTAGTGTAGATGATGACAGTGATGAAGAAGAGGAGCCTCGACGACAGAAACAGAGTCATACGAACATTTTCCAGATAGATGATGATAGTGATGAAGAGGAGGAGCCGCGACGAAAGGAACGAAGCCAGACGAATATTTCCCGAATGAAGTCGCCAAATCCAAAAAACACTTATTTGAAGAAAGACAAGAAACAAGCCCTACTTAAAAAAATTTCACAGTTAGCCGAAGAGTTGAAAAAGTTAAAAGAAAAGGTTGACGAAAATTCCAAACTCCTTAAAAGGAAGAAATCCAGAAAAAAGCCATCGACGATAGATTCCATCGAGTGTAAAAGACAGAATATGCCTAAAGAGGAGACTGCCAGTGTCAATTTAGGAAAGTTGTTCATTCCATCACTTCCACTGAAAACCACGATTGGTGAAATAGCCATATTATTTCCCAAAGCTGTACAAATAAAATTAGAAGTTTTCCCTGCATATAAGACTGCTATCATAGACTTTTTGACCGAACGTGATGCTACAGAAGCATTAAAAAACATTAAAACTGAAAATGATCAATTAGAGGTTCTCGAGTTCGAGTCCCAAGATAACTTTGAGTCCCAAAGTAAAGATTTGCGTAAACCTGCTAAAGAACTATGTGTTAAAGTTAAAAAGAAAAAAATAAAGAAAAAAATAAATTGAGTAAACAACCACCAAAAACTGGTGAACTAAGCGACCAAGTTGCCGTAAAGCCAAAACTGATGAACTTTTGTAACTGTACGACTGTAAAAATTAAAAATGATAATCTTGATGAAAAAGTTAAAAATGGATGCCATGAAGGCTCCTATTGCACATCTACCCACACTGAATTCCTCAAATGGGGAATAACTTAAAAAAAAAATTGTATCAATTTTGTAAATAAGCTGTAAAAATTACGTTATTATTTTGTGTTGCTTTTGTGTTTTTTTTTTTTTTTGTATCTTTTCAGTGTGATCGCCTGGAGGTCCAGTCGAGGAAGGATGGCCGAGTGAAGTATCCTTTTCCCATGACCTGGTTTTCCCGCAACATTGGAACCTAAAGCTATTTGATTTCTCTTTGCCGTTCCTGAAATCCAAGGCAGTTTAGTTTCTGTTTCCCGTGGCCAGCTGATCATGTGACGGAGCACCAGCACTTGAGAGGAAATGCGTGCTCATGACGTGAATGACGTCTTTCCGGAACGCGCGCCTGCTAACAGCATCGGAAGAGAGAAAGTTCAGAGTGCAGTTGACGGCCGATTGAGAAGGCACATTTTGACGAATACTTGTTTAGACGATGTTTACGAGTGCCGGAGCTTGGTACTCTTTACAAACTTTGTGTTTCGACGTAACTGAAAAGCGAACTAATAAGTGACATGTCTGTACCGCAAGTTGTTTTAATTGAACTATGCAATGAACATTCGATAATGCTTATTAGCATTCCTGTATATATGTAAATTACAATTTAATCTTTTATTAAATTTATAATTAGTAAATAAGTATTAGTTTTCTGTTTAACGCCTACAAAAGTGTGCCATCCCACATATATATATATATATATATATATATATATATATATATATATTCATTAATGTCTTTATCACAATCAAACAAAGAATAAGGAAATGACATTGATTTCAATTTTATTGTAAATATCTATTTCAAAAGATTTTGCAGGTTTTTATATTTTGTTTTTCTAAAGGAAAACAACCAATCTAAATTCTCATTATCTCCAATACACAGAAGAATTATTTTGAAGATAATGTCATCTTTATCGATACTTAAAAAGATACATTAATTCTTTCATAATTCTGTAATGTTTAAATGCTCTATATTTGTTTACATAGTTATCAAAAAAATAATTGGAACCTTTCAAATTATTTAGTAAACAAATTTTATGATATTAAAAAAAAAGTTTATTGAAAGAATTTAATTAATATGTCAAATATGATTTTTTTTTTTTTTTTTTTTTTTAATGTTGAAAATTGTGAAACATTTTGTTTTTTTAAATATTTAAACATTTTGATCTCGAAAGAACATTTTAAACAATGGATTTAGTTTATACTTTAGGTATAGTACATTCTTATATGTTTTTTCATAATCTAGTTGTTAAATAGTTTCTCTTACGAAACTTTTGTAAGTTAACAATATGTGTAATGAAATTTTATCATTAAACAACAGTTTGTGACATATTTTACTTAATTATGTGCATTTTTGTTTCTCTAAAAAAATAATAATAATGAGCTTTTTTGTTATTAGTTTAAATTTTAATAACTTAATACTGCTTTCGTAAAATAGTCCTTTTTTGTAAATAATAATATAAAGCCTAAAAAAAATTGATTCTGTAAAATATTAAATAATGCTAATAAAACAAAGCTAATAAAGAGTTCTGCATACATAAATTAACATATTTGAAAAAAGTGTGTGTCATTCAAGTTTAACGATAAATATTTATTCAAAAAAAAAAAAAAAGAACTTCTCTATGAAATTTTTATTTTATAAGTCAGTTTGGATATCTTATTATTTTTGAAGAAGTGTTTAAAAATTTTAAACACTATTTTAAAATAAATTTCTAATCTGCCTATCGTTGTTTACACTGTCAGATAGAAGACGATTAGGATATCAAATTTAGTTTGTTCGGGTGTATTTGGTATGCTTTTAATAACTTGCAGAAAAAAAAAAAATACATTGTTTTATTTTAAATTTGTTGTAAAATAGCATAAGTAATTTCATAATTCCTCCATACGATTGCATATTGCATTAGAAAAAATAAAGAATAAATAATTGAGTATTTTAGATTATTGAAATAATATAAATATAAAAGACAAATAATTTTATTTCAAGTAAATTACAACAAATGTTCTAATCAACAAAATAAAATTTCTTTTTATTGAATTAAACAAGCCATAATTTTGTATCAGATATTGCTTATAAAACAACTAAACATTAATTCATGTTAAATATTTTTCAACAAATGCGCCGTTTATTGTAAAAATGCGGAAACACCTTATTTTTTGAATATGGATTATTTTTTATCTTAATTTTCATATCTTCAATTATAAAAGTGACGAGATCAATAAGTGCAATAAAATCCCATAAATGGCATTACTTGTTTTTTCCATAGACTATATATATATAAACATCTGAATATCCATAATATCCATAACGTCTAAATATCCATAAGTTTATCAGATGCCTCAATTTTTTTTTTTTTTTTTTTTTTTTTTTAATTATTTAAATTCTTATAACTCTGGTTCGTATCAAACACTAAAAAATCGACAACATTTACAGAATACTTGTATTTTTCCTACACACAAATCTGCAAAAATTTTGTTATTTACAAATCCATTTTCAGGAAGATAACTCGCTTTTACAATGAACAACCCCAAAATCACCTTTACCAAATTACAGAAGTTAAAATCCTTTTATTCATTTTATTTTTTATTAAAACAGAATCTTTGTTTTTATTTATTTAAAACGCAGTGCATTATTATTGTTTTTATTATTTTATTTGTTTATTTGTTGATGATTTGAAATAAAAGAAAAATCTACACTGAATTTGAACTCGAATTTGTATCGTCATAATCATATCCTAGTTTTAATGATAGAATATTTGGCGATTGTTGAATAATCAAATGATAGGCAAAATATGTAGAATGACTTGCATTATTGACAAAGACAAAAAAAAAAAAAAAAACTCATAAAATTTATGTTTATTGAAGCAGTTAGTGCCTGTTTGAAATAATTAAAACTATCAGGAAATTACTTACAAATAACATTTATTATCCTTATTTAATCGTAATTACTATTTAATTGGATTAAGTTTCGCTCCAAATAAAGTGGTTAAAAAATAAATAAAATAAAAAGTGCGTTCAAAAAGTGCTCCAGAAAAAATTAAAATGTTTGCATGTCTATCAAATATTGTTAAATGACAATCGCGATTATTTATTATTTATTCTTCTTCAAATATTTTCGAATTACTAATTTTGCAAGAAATATTTTGCTCTTGTATGGCACTGTAAAGAATGTTTAAGGAAATAACTTCAATAATTTATTAACTAACTATTTTATTTTGCCATAAAATCAATAAAACTAGTGGATCTGCAGATCAGAAGCCTCAACGTTATGTTTGCTTCACCCATTATTTAACAGATCATTTTTGTTTATTACTGTTATATAAAATATATATTGACTCGATTAGTTCGCTACATAAACAGATACGTTTCTGAGGGGGGAGGGACCATCCCACCCCACTGTATCACTTTTTCTATATCTATCTATCTATCTATCTCTATATATATATATATATATCATATTTCGTAGTATCTGATTCTTATAGCCTTGTATTAATTCCTTGTAACTCATAAATACTTGGATCAAATTTCATGCAAAAAGATTGCATAAACACATCGAGGGAATTATTTTGTGTAATACTGTAAACTGACTACCAATTTTATGCCAACAATTTTCCATAGAAAAACACGCTTTTAAGCATTCTAATAACATTTCATTATATTTAGATGTGCATGAGCATGTTAAAATAAACTTTTAAGAAATATCTTCCATAGATTGAATTGGTGGGAAATTATTTTGTATGTCATTAAAATGCAGCCACAACTGTTATATATACCAGTAAAAAGAATACACCGAGAAATTAATTATAACTCAATAATATTTCAAACTAATTGGACATCATTTTGAAGATTACAGAATGCCATCGGATTTGTTTTGTGTACTCCTGTAAATAAATGTTTTGATCTTTACTTAACTTTTATTTTTAGGTACTAGGTGGATCTACCCCTGCTCGCTCACCAAACACAAAGAAATTCTTCGCCTTCCCTAGACTAATTTCATTTGTTAACCCCTGCTGCACTCTGCCCGTCTATTCGCTTCGTTGCCTTTTAATGATTACGGAAATTAATAGTATATAACACAAGACAAAGAAAAAAAAGTGTAGATATCCGCATTCTGTGTCAAATTGGAATACATAATATTTAATATTACTATTTTTTAAACGAAATAATAGAGGAAAATCTTTCGAAATGTGAGGATGTTTTAAAGAAAGACAAACGAGTTTTAAATGGAATTTTTAATTACTATTTAATGACATTTTAAGAGTAGAAAGTGAAACTCATCGTTAAATATATTTTGAAAGAATAAAAATAAATTTTCAAATTAAGATTTTATTAAAATATTGGTTTAGTATTTATTATTTTCTATTTCATTATTAATTTACATACTGTTATTCAAAATAAATGAATAATAATAATGATGATAATAGTCAAAATTTTATAAATCACATAAAAGAGGTATTTAGTCAAAAGGAGCAATGTATTATCAATTACATTTAAATCGGCTCCATAGTCTCTGGAAACAATGAGAAAAAAAAATAAGTATGTTTAAATAAATAAAAACTTTATGAATATTTGTCACATCTTTAACGCTTTTGAATATTTATTTCAATATTTAACTTTAAATATCAAATTAAATATCATATTATCTCGTAGAACGTAGAGAATAGCTTGCTATCAAGAAATGATATGCATAGAAGTGGAATACATAGACAGCATACATAGAAGCAACAAATAGTGCGTAGAACAATAGAAGGGACAAAGAATTGGCGATACATAGAATGACAACCATTCTCACACACAAGGTATAGTTCAAAACAAAAAACAGTACAAGGACATAGGCACATTCTCAGATTATACATATTTTGTACCAATGAAATTTCATTTGTATAGTCTCATCCATAAAGATTAAGAAGAACATTTTTTTTAATTACACAAAGAATGAGAAGAAGTTCTGCGTAATTAGTTGTGTATTCAACTAGTTTTTTAAAGAAAAAAAAAGTCGTAATATGTGAAGGAATTATATGTATATAATTAAATAATGAAAATAAAATATAACATAATATTAAAAGACGTTTTTAAAGTAATGTTTCAAAAAATCTAAAAGATATTTTTTATGAGTATTATTATTAGTCATATGCGAGTAGACTAACAAGTGTTGAATTATTTTTCACATATATATCTACACTTTTTTTTTTTTTTTTTTTTTTTTTTTTTTTTTTTTATATAATAACAATGTGTAAAAATAATATAAAATTTCGTTATTTGTGCAATTGAAGAACAAACCAACATATTTTGTCTAATAACACTTATGCGTTATAAAATAATTAATTAATTATTTTTTCAACGTAGTTTTCAAAGAAAATGCATAAAAGTAACAAAACTTTAAATACTTTTCCTATGCTTCCAGGGGGGAAAAAAGCAATTTAATCAAAAAAGGAGTATTCCCACATTTTTGTTTTGCACAAAACAGAAGCGCAAGATTCTTTGGGGAAATTCAATATTTATTTCACACTTAGAAGAAGAAATTGTTATGAATTTTTAAAATAAATATATTTATATTTTTTGTAGTATGTTCAATTTATGTATGCCAGGTAAAACTAGTGCATTTTAAAGGATCGAAAATTACCTTTCAGATGCTACAAAAAATGTTTAAGTTGTGTAATTTATAAAAAATACTTTTTGACAATTTTTGAAACAAACTGCTACTTATAAAAAAAAAAAAAAAAAAAAAAAAAAAATTAAAGACTTTTATTTATTTTTTAATAAGTAGCACAAATACATGGATTGTTTCACATTCAAAGAACACGCTAAATATTTTTTACAAAATATAATATTAAATTACGTTTTGCATATTATATTCTAAAAATTGCATAGAATAAAAAATGAAAATAAATTCCTGCTTTAAATTAAGTGAAAAACACAAAAAGTACAAACTTCAGCATAAATTTACATGATTTACATGATATTTGTTTGAGGTTTTTATATAAGTTGCTTAATACTATTAAATTATCCATTAAAACTATTAGATTATGCAACTGAATTTTTTATAAAGCTTGTGCATGAGTAGTTAAAAATTATTTAGTAAGAGTGCTCGTATTTCATATGATATTTAACATTTTTTCATTCTGATTGCTGTATGCAGTGTATAATGTAGTGTGCCAAATTTCCTGAAAATAACTTTGCACTGGGTCTAAGACCCTATGTGTTATAATTAAAAAAGTGGAAATTATTTTTGCAATTTTATAAAGGAACTGACGAATGTATCTTGACGAATGTATCTGACAGCCTGATAAAATGTTATAGAGATAATGAGAAAAGCATCATAATGACATGCTACAGTCAAATCTCATTTAAAGCTATACCTTTTACAGGGTGATCCAAAACGTTTTAATTTTTTTTAATTTTTAGTGGTCCTCTTTTCTTTTTCATGACACACATTTTACTGAAAAATATGAGGTATAACATGCTCTTTACACTTCAAAAGATTCAAGATGATTCCACAGAACATTTCAAGATATTTGACAAAACGTAAAAAAGCGAAAATGCTCACATTATTTTGTTACCCATCTATATATGCACATATATATACGGATAGTTATAGAATGAGAGGTATGATATAGGGTTGAGGGGATTCCCCCTCAGAAACGTTCCTGTTTGTGTATTAAGTCAATCGAATCAATATATATATATATATATATATATATATATATATATTATATATAATAAGGAATTAAAAAGAAAATGATATGTTGAATGCGGGATGCAAAAAGGTTTTGCGTTTCTTGATCTGCAGATCCACTAGTTTAGGACATATAGAAGACTAGTAAAGTTGTTTTTTGTAAGTGGAACATTTTCATATTTACATAAAGTAATTTTTAACTATATATGATAAGCATACCTGAAATTTGATGTAAATTTTGAACATATTAACAATATTAGTAGGGGCTTAAATGTGCTATCGTAGGAAATTTAAACTCAGTTTGGGTTTAGTTAGTTATAAATAAAAACATTTTCTTATGATGTCAGGAAGACTGCCCAAATAAACTTTATATTTATATTACTTTTCATTTTACACTCATAATCTTTTGCACAGAAGGCAGTTTTTAAATCTGCATTTGCATTTTTTATTTATTTATTTTTTTTTTTTAAATCATGAGTATAGTAATTTGAAAAGATTAATAATTATAATATTTAAAAAAAAAAAAAAAAAACCTTTTATGTACCATGTTTTAAATTTTCTAATGTATGATAGAGCTCTTATCAATGTGCATAAAATTTTTAAAGTGATAATGGAGTCAATTTTTGTGAGATGCATAATTTAACTTTTTATAATTTTTTAACGTTCACATTTAATTAAATGTATTTATATTTATGTCGAAAGAAAATGTACTCGTACTTTTTTTTGGCAACAATTAAATTATAGCTAATATTTTAATGGCTATTTTAACGCTATTAGTATGTTATGATTTCCATATTTTAGTTAATTATAAGAAAACTAATGAAAAATTCGAAAATCGCACTTCGAAGTATCGTGTCGTTACCGTTTTCTGAGCTACTGTGCAAGTTTCAAATGTCACAAATTCAATTGTAAAATTTGTACCGGACAAACAAACAAACATAAAAACAAACATACAAACAAACAAACACACAAACAAACAAATATCGGAGTTAATAAAAACATGGTATAAAGTCTTGTGTTCTCGACACAGACTTTTAATTCTTACAGAAAAACTCTGACAACAGCTGCTAGAGCGGTAAAAATACTTATTAAGTGAATGAGTGCAAAATAGAAATTTTATACTGTAAAACATACACGCAAATTAAATGAGGTCTTGATTTTCTTTTCTTTTCTTTTTATTTATTTCTTTATTTCTTTACCTTGTAATTTCTATTACTTCTAAGTGTAAGATTTATTTTTTAGGAATACAAAAGGCAGTTAATTTAATTGAATTGACTAATTATTATTATTATTATTTTAATGTTGGTTAATTACTGTCTGCTGAATATACAAATAGAGTATATAGGATTCATGATAGAAATAATCATATTTGCTATCCACTCCTTAAAAAGCTATCCACTTCTTAAAACTTTTGATTTGACACTTTTAAAGATATTCAAATCTTGGGCGATCCCTAAATTTTGTCTAACCTCCCTCAATTCAACCAATTATTCAGAATTTTTGGTCTTCACATACACGATACCTTTCAGCCTATATAAAAACTGATCACTATTTGAAACAACATAAAATTTAAAGAAGTCACATTCATTTTATAACTGTACAGACCGGAAATCCAACATGAGTTCGTTGCGCATAATAATGTGAAACACGAATTTCCGTATTTCCTGTGCTATCCCAATACAGCACATGATGTTTCAGATATATTGCAAAAAGCTTACAATATTTCATTACCGTAACACATTTAAGTATGCTTATACATTTCTGAAATATTCGCCCTTTTCGATGTGCCATCTGTTAAGTGATTGAAACGTTCCTTTTACGAAGCCCAGTTTTACTTTCGCTTACCTATAACGTAGAGAAAATATTCTTTCAGGGTCAAATTTTCAAACCTGAGTTTTTGTTATATTTACATGTTATGAGGTGCCCTGAATCTGAAAATCATGTTTTTAACGAATGGTCTGTGTGTGTCTGTCTATTATCAGCATATCTCAATAACAAATTTTAACAGAAAGTTCAAACTTCGTATTCTGAATGTGTATCATATAAAAATGCTACACTAAACATTTCGTTAAGATCAAGCAAATGGTTTGTGTACAGTGACACTCAAGAGAAATCAAATACATTATGTCTATGGGGAAATTGCGTGTATTTTGAGTTTAACATCTATAGACTGCACTAAACCAAATGAAACGAATATAAATTTTTCATATGCGTAAAACATGTTTCATGTAGAATATGGTATAGAAATCATCCACTGTTCGTTTACAAGGCTAAACAAAGAACTAGATTATAATGCGACAATACTTGAAAATTGATGTAAGTATACTTTAGGTTATGCTATGTGTTATTAATATAGAATTAGATTTATTTGCAACATTTGATGTGTACATAACTTTGAGAATATATACAGGGCTGCCAATATTTAAGCCATAACATTCTTTGTTACTACTTTCTCTTACCCATAAGGTACAGAAATTATTGTTTTTGGGTCAAATTTTCGAAAGTGAGATTTTGTTATATTTACATGTTCTGAGGTCCCCTGAATACGAAAATCATGTTTTTTGCAAATGGTCTGTGCGTGTATCTGTGTGTGTGTCTGTCTGTGTGTCTATCTGTCTGTTATCAGCATATCTCAAAAACAAATTATGGCAGAAAGTTTAAACTTGGTATTCTAAATGTGTATTATATAGGGATGCTATACTAAGCTTTTCGTTGAGATAAAGCAAATGGTTCGTGTACAGGGACACTCAAAAGTATTCAAATATATTACGTCTATAAGGGAAATTCCAGGTAAGTAGAGTTTAACATCTATACACTGCACTAAACTAAATGAAACGAATATATATTTTTTGCAATAGAGATAGTCAACTGGGGAAAAAAATGTGTATGTAGGAGCCTCGCCTTCCCACTGGGGGGGGGAGGGAATTCCCCCCTCAAGGGGAGTAAATTTTCATGATGGGTATCGTTTAAAAGAGCTCGCCAATACCTTTAAACCGAATGGTTTAATCACCGATCTGCGATAAATTAAAACAAAGTTATCGATTTTTTTTTTTTTTTTTTTACTTTTAACAATTTTTTTTTTTTTTTTGAGAATAAAATGGAATTTTTTTGGTTATTTAGTGTTATACTACTTCTCTAATATGGAAATAATCTGCATTATCATAAAAGATATTTTTTTTAAATAATAATTTTAATAAATTATTTTTTTTAAACAGAATTATTTTTTAATAACCGAATTAAATTCTATATAAATGTAGGTGCATTAATGAAACGGGGAGTTGAGGGGAGCGGTAGCCCTTCTCACACAGAACTAATTATCATATAAAACTCTTTCGAAGCCTAATTTGAATTGTTTAACATAGGTTTACATAACATCGTTATCTTACCTCTTAATCTCCAACGTACATTTATAGTATTAAATTTCAGGGTAAAAGAAAGTCGTGTGAGTGACACACCAGATTATTTGTTAGTGGAATTGCTTTACTACAGTATACTATATCACATGATATTTTACCATGTCCAGGAAAGCTGTTCTTGAATTGAAATTAAAACCTCGTAGTCATATGATAAATAATGTATTTTTTTTAAGATAAATATTCATCACTTGGTTCTTTTTTTTTGCATATTTACTCGTTTTGAGGCTTCCTGAATAGCGAATTTAAGTTTTATAGTTATCTTTGACTGAGTCTCTTAGAGTAAATTAAAAAGAAATAATTTCAGGCAATCCAATTGATGTATTTTGAAGTTAATGTGTTTATTGCTAGAAAACTTTGTTCACGATTGATAAGTTTCAAAGAATGAAAGTTGTCTGAAAAAGTGTAAATAAAATTTTGAACTTAATAACAGATTTGAATTCTATATAAACGTAGATACAATCTAAAACGGGGGTTGAGGGGGCGGTAGCCCCCCTCACATAGAATTATGTGCAAAATAATGCTGTTCCGAAGCCTGTTTTCTATTGTTTTAACATAGATTTACATAAAAAGTACTCGTTACCTTAACCCTTAATATACAGTCTGTGTCATTTACTTTTAAATTTGAGGGTAAAAGAAAGTCGTGCGAATGATACACCAAATTATTTTACTTTGAAACGTTTCTGCAATACTAACAATATTTCAATGTTTTATGATTCTGACGTTTCTGGACCATTTTGAGCTCATAGGGCTTATGCACAAAAGTGCAATTATGTGTGAAAATGTATTTAATTAACTAAACAGGATCATAAATATATCAGACAACTTCAAAATAATATTTATGATACTCGTTTGAACATCATTGGCTATAAAAATTCTAATAGGAAAATTTCGTCAGTTATTCGAAATTTAAGATTTTATCAACATAGCAAAATTGGGCGATATTCCATGTAAATATGAATTTTGTGGGCTGTTGCATTGGAAATAGTAGCATGAAAACTAAACTACGAAATTGATCCAATAGATTAAATTAATAGATTAGAATAAGATAAAGAGATCAAACTGAATGGTGGGTAGCCTATTATGTGGTTATTTCATTCTGTTACTTTATCTAGCGTTCGATCAAATTCATTTCTCTTAACATGAATCTAATATGTCCTGCACTAGAAATTTATGAGAACATACATATAATGGGGAAATGAGCAGATTCTACCTATGCCAAAAATTTCATGAAGTTAGGAAGTACGCTTTCCTTATTTGTTTGTAATTTTCTAAAAATAATTTTTGTTTTAACTCGAATTTTTTTAATGTAATATTTAAAAAATTAAATCTTGAATTACAAGTACTTAAAAATATACCTAATAGTAAGAGCAAAATATGTATAGGGGAGAGTGGGGTTGAATGGAACGCAGGATGAATGGGACAATAGCTAGATTTATATGTTTTCCAAGCACCGGAAACTTGACAATTTTCTGATATATGCCAGCACATAGGTAATTCATCAAGTGTAGTTTCAGAATTGGTCTACCCGTAGAAGAGCAGAAAAAAACTAAATTGTCTTTTTCAGCTGCCAAAGTAAGTTTTTACTGGTTCAGTTAGGTAGAAGTTAAGGTAATGACTATTTGCTTAAAGTTAATATAACTCCTACATTGTGAAAAGGCATAATCTTTTACTGAGATTATGATAGTCAAGATGAATATTGACAATTATTCATTAAGCCTATTTCCTGTTTTATATGATCATGTGGTGGTTGGGGTGAATGGCACATTCCCCACTATGCACTAATTTAAAATTGTACACAAGTATTATATTAAAACAAATCTTAAATAGATTTTCAATAGTTTTACAACCCGTAGTTTGTGAGGTTGAGACTATAGACCATCACCAAATTTGGGACTGTCAAATCACTTCGTCGCCAGTGACTCGGCGAAAGTCTTGGTCGGGTTAGTTTTGTGTCGGCTTGGAGCTGCAATGTAAGAATTAGGTTCTGAGAGGTAGATGAATTAGAAGTGATTTTAAAAGTATTGATTGAAATGATGAAGAGAAAGGAAGTTGTAGAATATAGTATAAGATGGAGATTGTTTTGGTAGATGAATAGTGAATTGGTAGCTGCTTAGCGTGTGAGGAGGAGGAGTAAAGAGTAATGTTGGTGGTAATAGTTCTTATGCGTGTGTTAAGTGATGGTAGAGAGATGTAGTGTTGTAGCATAAAGTAAGAGAAAAATCTGTCGCGCCTCGGGAACCCAGCCGACGATTCTGGTGTGAGAATAGTTAGTGGTAACAGAGAGTAGTCATCGACAAGATCAGTATTGGTGAGATGAGTTAACTTTTTTTTATGTTTTATTAAAGTTATTTCCTGGGGTATATTGAGAGTTAAAATTGAGCTAGCCCAACACCTGCCTTGATATTTAATGTTAAATAAACTTTGTTATTTTATATTTTACCTGATCTCGAGCTCTTCTAATTATCTAATTAAGTGATTAAGTTAATCTTTAAGATCTACGATTGAGGTATGGCGACCACGAATCAGGTATGGCGACACGATTGAGGTATGGCGACACCCCCCCCGCTCTAGTATATTTTACCGGCTCTAATAATGTGCTTGAATTTTTTGAGGAACTGGAGCAATATTTTGATTTATATAAAATTGATATTGCTGATAGATTTAACTGGTTGAAATACTCCTTAAAAGGAGAACCTAAAATGTGGTATGAACTTATTGCCTCTCATTCCTTGGGTCAAAATCCTACCTATAAAGGTTTAAAAAGAAAAATTATAAGCACCTTTTCTTGAAGTGCCGATAGAGCAAAATTAATGCAGGAACTTTATACAACGAAAATGTCTGTATTTGATAAACCGACAACCTTTTTCCTGCGTAAACTTGATTTAATTAAACAGTTAGAATTAAATTTATCAATTTTTGAAGTGTTGGGTATTATAAACCCGCTGTTCACAGTACAGATTCAAGATTATCTAGATATAAAACCGGCCCCATCTATTGATAGTCTATTTAAAAGATTGGATACATATCAAGCGCGCCATACTATAAAAACCTGAAAGTCATTCTACTCACCGGCAGCAAGCTGTAAATCTTCGAAATGAATAGCGCAAACACTTCCCCCCCCCCATCAAAATGTTAATTTCAATCATCTGCAACATACTAACTTTTCCCAGACAAGGCCCAGTCATTTAAATCAACCTGAAAATGTTGCAAGGAATCAACCAAGCTCTCATAATACCAAAGTACAATCTATATTTTTAAATTCTCTTTCTATTTGTCCAGTAAACTTACCGCATTTAAATACTTCTCAAAACTTTTCTCAATTAAGCTTCCAATTTAAAAAAGAATGAAATCCCATTAAACGTTGCTGCTAAACCTTTCGTCAATAGCTTAAATTCCTATTTTAAGCCAACAGACTTTTCTAATAGTTTAAATACACCTCCTGATAAATTGCAGTTTGATTCTAAAACTGTCAATTCGGCAGAATCTGCTGTTTTTAATGATAAATCATACGCAGATGCTAAACCGGTCGAGTAAGGAAAGTTATCTCATGTAACAGGAAAAATTGTAGCAGAAAATTATGTTAAGCTTAATGTTGTTACTAAATTTTTCTTAAATGAATCAAATTCTTGTTTTCAATCTGTTCAGCCAACAGATTTAGTCCTTAGTTTAAATACGAATGATGTTCAATTCCATTCTGCTACTAAATCTTTCTACCTTAACGCATTGAATTTATCTTCTAAAACTGTCAAGTTGACAGAGTCACGTATTTTCGCTGAAAATCCTGTAACTGAAAATGATACATTAAATAACGCTGCTTCTAACAATTTCCTTACAAAGTTAAAAGAAAATGTTGTAATTTCCACTAATGCGGTGAAATGTTTTAAAGCTTGTAAGCCCTCCAGGACCTCCAAATGTATGAGTAAAGAGCAAGCGGAATCATCTGACACTATGATCAGCGACATTGTGCCGGGTTCGATCCCATCCCAGGAATGTGCTTTTGCAACGCCTGACCTCCTGCTGCAAGCCTCCAGCCCTGTGATTTCTGCGACGAGTGCAATGACCAGCAGGACTAACATGTTTAATTCTAATGCTGGTACAGCGGAAACCTTCAGTGAGGTGTTATCGTTTCTTATTTTATTTTTTCTCAAGTGTATTTTTATCAGAGCTGTACCAAAATGTGTGGCATGCCTTGAAGCCTTTCGGACTTCCCATTTTTGTATGAAAGCAAAGGATTTTCTTAAACTAAAAACTGTAAAATTTAAATTAGGGAATGAACTTTTATATTGAAATTCATGTTTAAGCGTCAATGTCAACATTTTTGTTCTTTCTTAATATATATTTTATGTATGTACATTAAGTTCTTTTATTTTGTAGCCATCACCTGCAGAGCGGGTAATATAAAATGTTTTTAGCCTTTGTAAATACCTCCCTCCGTTTTTTTTTCGTATTTCTGTAAATAATGTCTTTGTATATATAAAACGAAAATTGTAAGTGTAAACTTTTGTATAAAGCCTAAAAGTTCTCTGTATATATGTTTTTGAGTGGGGAAATGTTTTTTTTTTGGCTATACGCATAAATCGCGCTTAACTTTTAACTAAATCCACTAACAACGTAGTTTTTAGCATGCTATAGCCCAGGAAGGGAATATTTTCTGTATATAAATATGAAAATTATTTGCTGTATATCTTTAGAGACAAACTGTCTCCTTTAATTATCTATAAAATATAGTTTAACTTCATTTATATTTTTGATACTGTAAAAAGTTTCCATTACAGAATTATTTTTGACGAGCTATACTGATGTCCATAACCACTTCGTCTGGGTTTAACCGAAGGTGGAAGACTGAGTTTTGTTTCTGATGTCCTAAGTCGTAATCTACACTCTCAAGTTACTTCGACTAGCTGACGTTTCTGGTCCTAGACTGGCTTTCTGATGGCTGAAGAAAATTCATGTTATACGTTTTGAAGGATAGCTTACTTCAAAAGGAATTTCAATTTTTTTTTTTTTTTTATAAACTTTTTTCTTCACGTTGTTATTGATTGTCGCATTTATGTAAAGCGACCCACCCGTACAAAAATAATTTTGAAATCAAGATTTTACCTCTCTGGATTAACAGAAAGATGTTTGTAATCCCCGCTGTACTTGTTGGGCTAACGTTTTTGTTCAGGTGTTTTTTTTTTCCCGGAGTTTTCGGAAGTAAATGGTCCCCATTCTTAATTTAAAATTTTAATTTTTTTTTCGGGGCTGGTCTGATTTTCCGCTTAGGAATTTTTTTTTACTCGCTATTGTGTTTTACGCTGTAAACAGTTCATTGTGCTCAGCAAATTAAATTTTCACTTTTTTTCTAACTTATTCTAAAGTTTAGTTTCATAAATTTAAGTTGTGGCTGTACTCGCACCTACGAGATATGATATTAGTGTTTAAAATTACTCGATAAAACCCGTTGGGGTTTTCCCGACTAATTTTTTTTTCTTGGAGGGGGACTGCGAGGTCGAGACTATAGACCATCACCAAAGTTGGGACTATCAAATCACTTCGTCGCCAGTGACTCGGCGAAGGTCTTGGTAGGGTTAGTTTTGTGTCGGCATGGTGCTGCAATGTAAGAATCAGGTTTTGAGAGGTAGATGAATTAGAAGTGATTTTAAAAGTATTGATTGAAATAAAGAGAAAGGAAGTTGTAGAATGTAGTATAAAATGGCGATTGTTTTGGTAGATGAATAGTAAATTGGTAGTGGTAGTGAATTGGTAGCTGCTTAGTGTGTGAGGAGGTGGAGTAAAGATTAATGTTGGTGGTGATAGTTCTTATGCGTATGTTATGTGATGGTAGAGAGGTGTAGTGTTGTAGCATAAAGTAAAAGAAGAATCTGTCACGCCTCGGGTATCCAGCCGACGATCCTGGTGTGAAAATAGTTAGGGGTAACAGAGCGTAGTCATCGACAAGATCAGTATTGGTGAGATAAGTTACCTTTTATTTTATGTTTTGTTAAATATATTTCCTGGGGTATATTGAGATAATTGAGTTAGCCCAACACCCGCCTTGATATTGAATGTTAAATAAACTTTGTTATTTTATATTTAACTTAGTCTCGAGCTCTTCTTATTATCTAATTAAGTGATTAAGTTGATCTTTAAGATTAAGATTGAGGATTTGAGATCATGGCAGACTCGAATTCCTCACAAGTTCAGTAGTTATAACATGGAATGATAAAAGAGCATTTGAATTTATTGCAAGTAATCTAAACATAAATATATATAAGTAAAAGTTAAGGATGAACAAGCCTTTTTTTTTTTTTTTTTTTTTTTTTTGATAAGTTGGACATGTATAAGGTTAGATAATTCATTTCAAAATAACTTTGTATTTTTAATTATGTAAATTAGCCATATTGTTTATCAAGTTTCTTAATTTTGTGGATTTAGAGAAAAATAGTTTGAAATTAGCTATTCTGATATTTGTTTATAATAATTATGATTTAAAAATTATAAGGTCAGCTATTCAATGCAACTTAAATCTATAATAATATTAATAATAATGATAATAAACTATAATAATTTTATTAAAATCACAATTTCAATCAAGCTAATTAAGAAAATCCTGGTGATTAGTAATGCAATACAGATTAGAATGCTAATAAAAAATTTGTCTGGATAATTTGTACTCTATTATAATGATTTATCTCTTTCTAGTGTCTTATTTATTAATTTATTATTTATTTTTAGATTAGGTCTTATTAGATTAAATTTCCAAAGCCAAATAAGCACTAGAAAATGTGCGAACCAAAGGAATTTGTCTTTGATGTTAATTTCAGTCAATACATCAGTTTATGTTAATTTCAGTAAATTATTAATGTGTATTAATAGCACATAAACTAATTTAATGTTAGAAATTTATTTACTTTCCATTTTGTTTTCTTTGCTTTGTTAACTCCAGACCTGTACCATTCATCCCCAATCATGTCTCATTCATCCCTAAAGGTGGGGATGAATGGGGCAATGCACATGCATGTAAAGAAAAAAACATTGTTAATTAAAAAAATAACTTTTTATTAAAGTTAGTATGTTTATATGTAACTGATTACTGAAGTGTACTTATGAGCAGTGTTGCAAAATTCTGAATTACATATGGCCAAAGTTATCAATAAAAACATGAAAATGTCCCATTCATCCCCACTCGCCGCTATATACAGTAGAACCTCGATTATCCGAACCTCGATTAACCGAAATTTCTCTTTGTTAACCGAAGTCGGTTTCATCTTCACTTTTTCTTTCCACTTTCTACTATCATGCAAAATTTTCTCGTAACAAACATGCATTTTTAAAGTTTTTTTTCCCCACATTCCTTTTGCATGCAAGCCGTACTTTCCAAACTACGAATGCAGATAAATATTTCGAATTTCCTTTTTTAGAATTCCTTCTCGCAAGCTCAGTTCTCGGTATGAGTGTACTCTTCCCCACTTTCAAACGTCCCTGTTCTAAACAAAAACACACCCCATTTCGAAATGTGGAAGGTCATTCTGCCAAGTCCCAGAACAATCGAATGTTATTGCACCATCTGATTGTAAGCAAGTGCAAAGAACCTAACCTCTTTTGTCATCTCAAGAACAGAGAAATTTTCATTGCAGCAGAATTTCAAAATTTTTGTCACTTTGTGTCACTTATGATTCCTCAACTCATGCTTTTAAGAAAACTTCGGGATAGAGCTGCACGGCAAAGGATGGCCAATTTATACCAGATCAAGCTTCCATTTAAACCATTGTGAGTTTTGTTTCAGAAATAAATTTATTTTCATTTATTTAATAGTTAAAATAGTCATAATAACAGTTCGATGACGATACTACATAATAAACTAGATAACAGGGGTCGTACTCTCCGCCCCTTTTTCAGGACACACTTAAGAATAAGAAGTTTTTTCCTATTTTGCCACCAGTAATTTTATGCAGAAATTTTTATGGTACTTTTTATAGAAATGTCTCCAGATTAATCTGGTTACAGATCATCGTAAAAAAATAGTGGTAGGAATAGAGGCTGAAATTTGTCATATTTGAGAGTGTCCTGAAAAAAGGGCGGAGAGTACGACCCCTGAGATGATTATTGATGAATTCTCGATTATCCGAAAATTTCGATTATCTGAAGTAGGTTCAGTCCTAATTACTTCGGATAATCGAGGTTCTACTGTATATATAGAGAGATAGATAGATAGAGAGATAGATAGATAGAGAGAGAGGGGGAATTTAGTTTAAAATAGCATGTTTAGTGTTTACGCTCTCCCAAAGTCCTACTGTTTGCCTCATCGTGGCGGGAGGGTTTTCCTGGGCGGAATGGGCGAAGTACGTCGGGAGTTTACTCCTGGTAGGGCCACCCAAGGCGTGTAGGTCATTCTATTATGCCCAGCTAAATCTCAGTAGGCGTAGGAGTCAAGACAGACTTCTACTTCCTTGTGCTCCGGTCCTCGGACTAACAGAAGCTGCACATTCCCTCATCATGACTTCGTTGACTTTTGATATGGATGCTGCATCGTCCGTCGCGCAGAGAAATCAGGGACGCGCTCGAGGTTTAGGCAGAGGGCCTCGACCGATAAGTATTCGACAGTCTCCACATGTTTCTAAAACCTTGAAAATATTGCAGTGCAATATAAATGGTTTGACTACCCCGGCGATGACAACTAAATTGGACCAACTATTAGAAATTGCAATTAACAGAGACATCCAGGTTGTTGCTGTACAGGAAACAAAACTAAAGAAAACTACAGTTCTTAAGATCAAGGGTTTCGACATTTATAGAACTGATAGAACAACCAAGGGTGGAGGAGGCTTAGTCTTTTTCATCAGGAATGTTAAATACCAAAGTATTGACACTTCAATTGTCCAATCTTCGGATCTTGAAATCCAAGGCATTGAGATTTTTTGGAGAGGTAAACCCTTTAAGATCTTCAACGTTTACCATCCCCCCAACTCTAAACAACTTCCAACCAATTTGGCAAACTTTTTGGATAAAAACTCCATCGTTCTGGGCGATATTAACGCTAAACATTCAGCCTGGGGATGTTCTTGTAATAACACAAGAGGCGAGGATTTTCTTCAATTGATGGATGACAATAATTTTCTCATCCTAAATGATGGTACCCTCACTCACAAATCCTTTAGCAACAATTCATCTGAAGCTTTGGATATTGCGATAACCAGTGCTGAAGTTTTTCCTCAATGCACTTGGTCTGTACTGGATAATATTGGTAGCGACCACTTGCCAACTCTCATCGAATTTAAGAAAAGACAACGAGTTTCGTTTACTAAGGAGAAATTTTGGAACTTCAAAAAAGCTAATTGGACCTCTTTTAGAGAGTCTAGCGATTGCAGTCTGGACTTGGAACCTTTGACTGAAGATCTTAATGATAATTGGATGAAATTCAAGCAAATCGTCCTCAACAATGCTAAGCTAAATACTCCTAGAGGCAATGTTAAACGTTATATACCTTTTTACACACATAACTCTTCTGCCATTAAACCCCTCCTCGGAAAGAGAAAACTCTTGTTAGATACTCTATGTGAAAGAGGGAACAGTGCAAGAACAAAGATAAATCAAATTAATGCCGAAATAAAGTCGAAATATGCCCACCAGAAAAGATAAAGGTGGATGGAAATGTGCATCACATCAGATGCAAGGACTACAAATTCAAAACTTTGGAGAATTATTAAAGGCATTAACAAAGAGCAAGAGCAATATGAAGAATGTAACTCCGTGAAAGACACATTTGGACAGGCCTTCCCTGATGACAAATCAGCAGCTAATGGTTTAGCTGCCCATTGCCAAATGATCAGTAGGCTTGATTTCACAAGTGATAATCGACCAACTTTAACTAAAGCTAGAAATATCATTCATGGCTGTCGCACTTCTGATAGTGGTGACTCGATTTTGACCAAACCCTTCTCCCAACAGGAATTACTCTGTGCAATGTCATTCCTGGATCTGAGTAAAACTCCTTGCCCTGATGGCCTTCATGGACAAATGCTTGAAAATCTTGGTCAGAAAGGGAAAAACAGAATTCTTGACATATTCAATCAATCTTGGATTAAGGGTCGACTGCCCACTGAATGGAAAAGAGCCACCATCATCCCAATAAAAAAACCTGGCAAGAAGACTTGTTCTCCTGAGGATTTTCGTCCTACTGCTCTGACTAACATGCCTTGTAAAATCATGGAGAAAAGGATTTTAATAAGAGTACAATATTACCTGGATAAAAACAATCTATTGCCCAGTGAGCAATACGGCTTTAGAAAGGGTCACAACACTACAGACCAAATTTTATATTTCTGTCAATCCATTAGGGATACCCAGAATCTCAAACCCACTCACGACACCGTGGCCACTTTACTGGACCTCACGAAGGCCTTCGATAGAGTTTGGAAGGATAAATTGATTATCAAACTTCATGATTATTTCAAAATCAGTGGCAATGCTTTAACGTGGATCTCAGACTTTCTAAAACACAGATCTATCAAGGTGAACGTTAACAAGTCTCTTTCAGTACCCTTTAAGCTCAGCCAAGGTGTTCCCCAGGGTTCAGTGCTTAGCCCTACTCTTTTCACCATGTTTATATCTGGTATTGAAAAACTGACTTCTACCAGAATTAGGATGGGACTGTTTGCAGACGACATTGTACTGTGGTGCTCGGGAAACAATATTAATGATATTGAATCGAGACTTAATAATTCTCTTGTAGCTGTATCCAGCTTTGCCAAGGAACATAAAATCAGTTTTAATCCTCGCAAATCAATTGCCACCTTCTTCACAACCAACAAGCATTTATATAATTATCAACCACAACTGAAGTTGGAGGGACAGAGTCTCACTTACGAGAAGCATCCCAAATATCTGGGATTTATTCTGGACCAAGAGTGCACTAGTAACAGGCATATCGAACACATTGTATTGAAAAGTAGAAAACGTCTTAATATTCTTAAATATATTGCGGGTAGAGACTGGGAAGCCGACGCAACAACCTTTAGAACAACATATATGACTTTCATTAGGCCTATACTTAAGTATGGTTTCCCGGTTTATTGTTGTGCATCCAAAACTAACCTTAACAAGTTAGAACAAGTTCAATTAAGTGCTGCCCGGATTATCACTGGTTTGAGACATAGCTGTCCTTCTGAAATTGTTCTTTTTGAGGCTGACTTACAGCCGCTCCATACTAAAAGACAAGCTGGCCTTGTTAAGTACTATAATAAACTCTCTAGTTACGGCCTCTGCAACAAGACCTCCACGTACCTTAACAGCTGGAGTAATCATCAAAGATTAAAGAGGAACAGCCCTTTCAGTCAGGCCGCCTCTCTTCAACTACCTAATTGTAATGTTGAACCCAACTCACTTGAATCCTGCAGAAGGACTCCCCAGGGTTCACTTTCACTTTAACTTAAGCTCTCATGTTAACAAGAAAGACTACATCCCAGAACATCTTAGAGAATTGACCTTGGAAAACCTAAGCCATATTCCTAATAATGCAATTAAAATCTTCACCGACGGTAGTAAAATTGACAACCTAGCAGGTAGTGGCATATATATTGAAACCCCTCACGCCAACTTGACTCTTTCTCATCGTAATTCAAATTACTGCTCTGTCTTCAGAAGTGAATTGATTGCAATAGACCTGGGACTAGAAGCTATTCTCTCTGAAGAGGATTATGGTGACCTATGGATCTTGACTGATAGCCGTAGTTTTCTTCACCATCTTAGTAATTGGATTCTTGTGGGCGACAAGGTCAGCACCTCTATACTGCTTAAATTAAAGCTCATTTCACAAAATCATGACGTTCATTTGCAATGGATACCTTCACACATGAATCTCCACGGGAATGAAATGGCTGATAATCTTGCTAAGGAGGGTTGCAGGATTTCTTCAACTCCCTCCTCCGCACTTACTTTTCAGGAGTTATACTCCCGCGAAAATAAAAGAATCTCGCAGGAGTGGAAAACTCCCCCCACCCATAATTGGTACAAGGCCTCCCGTGTGACAGACGTACCCGAACTGTACTGTCAAGACTCACTAGCGGTCACATCAAGTGCCTCACTTTCATCGAGGGCAGGAAAATCTTCGCCACCTGCACCAAGTGCCAAAATCATCAGGCTTCTCCTGAGCACCTTTAAGAATGCATGGGACTCTCTAAGGAGGATCTTTTTATCAATCCTCTTCTGGTCTTTGACTTTCTAACTGTCAACGAACTCGTGGATCTTGTCTGACTCCGTCAGACAAGGAGGATAAGCAACAACAACAACAGTGTTTACGCTTTTGGTGATATAATGCATACATTCAAATAATGAATTCGAAAAAGATTCGGAAAAGATTCGGAAAAGTAATAGTTATATTTTGGTGGAATATTGCATACAAATTCTGCAGTTATTAAAATTAGAATGGTAGTTATGCAAAATTTTACTTATAAGTGAGTTTAAATCTGATGTGTAAAGTATTTCCAGAAACATTATTAATAAAATCTACAAATTTTACAAACACGTAAATATTCATTTTATAGAGCTGTGATTCTTGAACAATACGCTTAATAAAAAATAAAATAAAATAAAATTCTTAATACATGTATTTATTTAATCACAGGAAAATTATGTTTCTTGTATTTTTATGCATAAAATATAAGCTATAAATATTTATTTTATGCTTTCCAGATTATGTATTTTAAATCCCCTCTCTTTCGGAAAACAAAGGTCTTTATAACCGTGTAACTTGATAATAAAACAATGATTTTACTTTTTACGACCAAAGAAAACATACTTGCCTCATTTCCTATTACATAATATATATATATATATATGTATATATATATATATATATATATGTGTGTGTGTGTGTGTTTGTGTGTGTGTTTCCGAAACACATTTTATACGAATTGGAAAATATTTAAAAAAATAAGGAGGGAGAAAATTGAAATATTCTGCGGTAAAAAATAAATTATAAACAATTTCTATTTAGTTTCTATTAAGAGCTATAAAATTTTTATGACTACGAAAATGCACATGCATTTTTAATCATAGAAGTACTAATATTTCATTGTAATATAATAAGTTTCAATAATTTACTTAACTATATTTTTATTTCGTTTTATTTATGAAAGTAAATAGTTCCTATTAAATGTGCCAGGATGTCAGATACCTTCCTTTCTCCTTCCAATGGAACCAAAGGGTTTTTTGTTTCTTAGTGTTACCAGAATTTCTCTTAAAAAAAAAAAAAAAAAAAAAAAAAAAAAAAGTTTTGAATTCTACTCTTTAAATTTCATTCTTCGAACATGTCACCTTTTATTTTAGTAAGCAATTAAGAAAAAAAAATCAAATATTTCTTTTCGACATTGACAAGTAGATTCTCCAAGTTTGTTTAATGTAATAACATGTTTAAATATATTTTTAAAAAATGCTCTTTGAGAGAAAAAAGAAAAAAAAAAAAAAAAAAAAAAGACATGTTTTAATTTGAAAAACTTTATTTTTGAACAAGATATCCTGATAATACAAAGCGACAAAAATAAATGAGGAAGGATAAAGGGCTGACAACCTAGGACCCTTAACACTTTCAGTCGCAGTGTTCCCGCTGATGGAACACCTAATTTTAATTCTCAAGTGCAAAAACTTATCCCATAAATTTTTTAGCAAAAATTTACGTTTATAACATAGCAGAAATGTATCTTTTTTAAAAGTGAAAATTTAAGATTTCTTCTATTTTAATTATGTTCGTAAATTTCGGTGGCAGTGCAACTTAAATGATCCGAATTACCTTGTTCTGCAAAGGGTTAAAATACTCCGGAATAAATTGAAATGTTGGGATCTATGCAACGTTTACGAGTTTTTGTTGTCGATAATGTTTACTTTTAAAGTGATTTATTTATTAAATTAAATATTATTTGAATTTAATAAGGTTTACTTACAGATGTTTCAAACCGAAAATTTCTCGAAAAGGAAGAATGCTAATTTTTTATTTTTTAAATATTTATGATCAGCTATGTGTCTAAAAGCCATTTTTAAAATTAGTTTAGTAATTTTTAAAATAAATTAAGTAGTGAACGTTAAAGGGTTAAGCATTAAACTTATTCGTTTTTGATGACTTAGACCTTCTGATAGTGCAACTTAGATATTTTGATATATTAATATCAGATTGCAGATTCTGATATCCATCTCTCTTAATTATATATGTACATGTAATATGTTCTTCCCATTCTATGTTGACTAGCTGTTATAAATAAATGATTAATAAATTCATGTGGAAAAGTTAAAAAAAACTTATAATAAAATATTTCAACCACAATTATAAACTTTATAAAAATTTCGGTGAATGAATAATGCTTCACACTTACATCGGAAATATTTTAAAGTAACTTCAAAAGATTAATTATATATTTTAAATCATTTCCTTACATATACTAAGGGATCCTACATGTTTTAGCAAGACTATTTTCTGGGGCCATTATGTAGGATGCCAAAGAAAAAAAAAATCTGCAAAATCTTCACGTTTAGTTGAAATACAAGGAAATATATATATATATATTTTTTCATTTCGAAATTTTTATAATTTCTAAATAAATGAATAGTATATCCTATTGTTTTTATTATAAAATTCCATGAAGTCTTCAATAGCAAGTGAATGAATTGTGGCATGATAAGAACTCTTTTTCAGAAATCCGTTAAAAAAAATTATTAAAATCTCATGATAATTATGCATCATACAGATGATTTAACAATCTTAACATTAATAAAAGTCATTCCCTGTGGGTATGTGGATATGTCTTATATCTTCACCTAAACCACTGAACCTATTTGCAAGAAACTTCACAGAGCGACTATTTATGAGCAAGGTTAAAAGTACTGTGAGTTATTCAGTTTTCTAGAGCATGTGCAACACCACGGAGTGAGAAGAAAATCTTCTTGAAAACAGTATATTTCCATGATTTCTATGAAGATAATGTAACTAGAGCACAGCCCGAAATTTCAACTTAGATTACACTCGTTGAAAAAAAAAAAAATGTTACTCGCCACAAAATATATTTAACTTACTCTACTTTTTATATATAAGGTGACCAGATTTTTTTATTGGTAAAAGAGGAGAAGTTATGCAATGTCTTTCATTTTTTAAGACAATAAAAGACATTCAATTTTGAAAAAGAGGTCATTTTAGAGAACACGAAATTGAATGAAAATGATTATAAAAACCGATTTAAAAGCAACTTTACACAAGTGGTGGATTTATTTTTTTAAATCTCAAATGATGAATTTGGATCAGTACACTTTAATTTATATCGTTGCGTACTTGGGGTTTCGTGAGTTGTCCGAGAATGAAAGGCCAAACTTACAAAAATTCAGTAATTTATTCACAGAAAGTTCCAGAAAAATACAAGTCTATAAACCAAGTATCAGCTTCAATTCAACCAGTAAACACAGCGTAAACAACAGCTGTAAATAGCAAATCCACTGTACAAACTGTATAGCAATAACACTTGAAGCAAGTCTCTTTCAAAGAGGCTCAAAGCAATGCAAGCACTAGCGAAGCTGGCTGAGATACGTAAATTTCGGGAACCTTCCACACTTTTCTACAGGGGTATATAAGGAGCGTTTTGCCGCCAAGGCAAGTCAGTTCAGTTCAGATCTCAGCCAGCTTCGCTAATGCTTGCATTGATTTGAGCCTATTTTGAGGTAAATAAACACAATGATCTACAATTTTGTAACACTGCCTCCCTCCCAAGGACTGCACGTCCCGGGCACTGCAACCCTTGGTCAAGAGGCGAAACTAAACAAATTTACACTATCTAAAATACAAAAAAAAAGTCGCATATAACGATAAAATAAAATAAAAATCAAGTGAGAAATATTTATAAAATTCACAAATATGTACAAATATTTACATTATGCATGCGCAGATTTTACCAGAATTTACATTTTAAATTTTAATATTACCGATAATTGTGGTACTTGGCTAGCGTGTTATAGTGCGCCACCTTCGGTTTTGATTACGGTGTTTTAGTGATCCGCACCACTACATCATTCAACCTTTTTAAGACTGTGTACGGTCCGTACCAGTTGCACTGTAACTTGGTAGAGAGTCCTTTGCGTCGAACAGGATTCCACAACCAGACCTTGTCTCTTTCCTAGAACTCATGTTGTGTAGCCTTTAGATCGTACCGTGTCTTCATTTTCTCCGTTGTCATGTGAATCCGCTCCCGAGCAAAGTTGTGTGCGTCCTCAAATCGTGCCTGAAGATCTTGGATGTACTCCTCGGGCGATGAAGGCGCATCGGGTGGACAACCAAACAGGAGATCACAAGGGAGACGAAGTTCACGTACGAACAGCATCTGGGCTGGAGTATAGCCGGTGGTTTCATGGACAGCACTTCGATAAGCCAGCAGGAAGAATGACAACTTCAAGTCCCAATCTTGCTGGTTCCTTGATACTAGAAGAGAGAGGTTATTCTGGATGGTACTAGACCATGCCGTCCGACTGGGGATGTAAGGGTGTTGAATCGGTTTTGTCTATGCCAAGTAGTTGACACAGTCCTTTGAAAACAGCAGAGGTAAAGCTCGGACCTTCGTTGGTATGAAGTTGTAGGGGTGTGCCGTACCTTGACACCCATTGCTGCACTAGGACCTCTGCGACTGTGCATGCCTCTTGATCGGGAATGGGATATGTCTTAGGCCACTTGGTGAAATAGACCATCACGACGAGGATGTATTTATTTCCACTGGAGGTCCGTGGTAAAGGGCCCAAGATGTCGAGTGCAAATCGTGCCGCACAAGCATCACAGGATTTACATCATTTCTCCACGTCCTCCCTTGCCTTGCACTAATAGAAGCGTTCCCGAACCTTCTGCAGATTCTTCATTACGCCAAAATGGCTTCCGGTAGAGCTACTATGCAGTTGTTCGAAAACATCTGTAATTTTTTATCTTGGTAATATAATCTGCCATCTGAAGATTTTCCCTTCATCAGATTCCCACTTTCTGTATAATACGCCGTTTCTGATATGAAGAGAGTCCCAAAGTGCCCAATAACCTTTCGTAATGGGACTAAATCTGGAAATGTCCTGCCAGGTAGGTCTGTTGCTGGTCGTCTCCTTCAGCTGTAATATTGGATTTATGTCAGGATCTTCCAACTGGGCTTGTCTATGTTCTTCGTCACTCCATGGATCGGGATCTTGTTCTGATGGTGTTGTGACACTAACTTGGCGAGCGACTGGCTTTATTCTTTGGCGTTTATCCTCGGATTTAGAGCTGTATTTATGATCTTCAGATAGAGGCTTCTGCAAGAAGGCATCTGGATTTTCCCGAAGAGCTCCTTCTGTGTGGCATACTTCAGAGACATTCTTGGTTGCTTCTCTAGGTGCTCTTACTGGGCAGCTTCGTTTGAGATGCCCTTCTTTTCCACAGCCCCAGCATTTAGTTGTTGGAGTCTTCCCTTCTTTTTTACTCTCAAGAATGCGTAGTTTTCTATTAATTTCTGCAATCATTTTCTGAATCTCTTTAAGATCATCTTGAGAGCCGTTCACCTTGTCTGCCGTGCTGTTCTGGCGATTTTTACGGGAGGCTTGTTTTGCTGCCTCGAGCTTTAGGGCATACACCAAGGCTAATTCCACATCCTTCACGCCGGAGAGTCTGAGGGCTTTTTGAATATCTGGATCTCTGACAGCATCAATGAAGTATTCTAGGGCCAGACCATTGCGTGTTTCAGGATGACAGTCTGAGAAAGCCAAATGTGAAAGCCTCTGGATGTTTGATGCCAGTTCTTGTAAGCTTTCTCCTGGTTTCTGATGGCGGGACCTTAGCTGGAGTCGACTGTATCCTTTTGACCATTTCGCCCCAAAACGTAGCTCTAGTGCTCTGGTTAAAGCTTCGAAGTCATATCGCTGTTCCTTCGAAAGGGTCTCCAGAATATCTGCGGCATCGCCCCGCATTGACCCGACCAGAGGAGCCATCTTTACAACAGAGTCCCAGACGTTAGCTTCAGCTACGATGGAAAACTGCGTCTTGTATACATGCCACGAGGAATTGCCATCGTAGGTGGATAGCTTACTAAATTCCTGATTCTGGGTTCTTCTCTCTTTCTTTTCAATTTCCAGGGGCATGGATTCTGACTTTTCTTTTACTTTTCTCTCCAGATCTTCTTCTATTCTCTTCAACTTGCTTTCTATCTCTGAAAACCTTCCTTTAAGCTCTTGATCAAAGTTTTCTTTAAATTTCTCTTAAAAATTCTCTTCTACCTTCATAAATCACTCTTCAAAATTCTTTTCTACTTTCATAACATTTTCTTCTATCTTCATAGCTTTCACTTCGAAACTTTCTTCTATTTTCAAAACTTTCTTCTACCTTTATAACTTTCTCTTCTATTCCATCCATTCAATTTTCCATTACTGTTAATTTACCCTCGATTGATTCTTTCACCGTTGAAAGCTCTCTCTTCATCTCATCTTGATTAGATTGAATTTCTTCGATCAAACTGGCTTCCATCTTTTTCTGAACTGCTTTCATTTCTTTCATCTCTTGACTCAGGCTATCTTTCAACTCACTCTGTCCTTCTTTCATTTCTCTTTGTCCTTCTTTCATTTCATTCATCTGGGTAGCTAAGCTTCTGGAAGTTTTTTCATCTCTTGCTCCATAGCTCTAGTTATCACCATTCACAGACATATCCCCGCTTCTGACACCAGAAATATTGCGTACTTGGGGGTTCGTAAATTCTCCGAGAATGAAAGGCCAAACTTACAAAAATTCAGTAATTTATTCACAGAAAGTTCCAGAAAAATACAGGTCTATAAACCAAGTATTAGCTTCAATTCAACCAGTAAACACAGCCTAAAAAACAGCTGTCAATAGCAAATCCACAGTACAAACTGTATAGCAATAACACTTGAAGAAGTCTCTTTCAAAGAGGCTCAAATCAATGCAAGCATTAGCGAAGCTGGCTGAGATCTGAACTGAACTGACTTGCCTTGGCGGGAAAACGCTCCTTATATACCCCTGTAGAAAAGTGTGGAAGGTTCCCGAAATTTCCGTATCTCATCAACCAATGAGATTAGAGCTTCCATATTTGGTATATCCCTTATAAGGATTTTCTCGCCAAGGTCGCCAAAAAAATCGCCAAGGTGGGAAAAAGCCAAATCCATTATCTGACTTATTGGGTCTTTTTAATGCGTTTTTAAGGGAAAGTAAGGCTATTTTAACGCTAAAAAGACTAGAAATGCACAAAATTAGCACTTTATCAACTTACTAAGCCTCTTTGAAAGAATTTATACAAAAAATAAACACAATTATCTACAATTTTGTAGCATTATTAATAATATACGGATACGAGAGGAAAATCCCTAATTTTTATAGGTGTCACTGGACAATATTGATTTTTTTTAATTATTAATTTTTTCGATAGACAAGAACTTTTCTTTTTGGTGGTACTGTCATGCAGCTACATAAAATAAAATTGGTAGATTTTTTTTTTTTCTTAATTAAAATTATAATCATAAAAGAAAAAATAAAATTGGCAAATTAAAAATAAAATTAATTTTCGGCAGATGGAAAGATTTATTTTAACGAATAGTCATTTTTTATCAACATTTTATAAAAGTTCTACCGTGTAACCTAAATTAATTTTAGTAATTAATAAAGTGTACGGCAGGTTAACCATATGAAAGCTGCACCAGCGTCGAATGAAAAGATCTTGCCTTCTATTTATTGTTCTTTATCTGAAACATATTTTGCACACAATTTTCGACTTCTACCTTCAACGATTAGGGAGTAATGGGGGTGGCAACGTAAAACGTTAAACTTAATTTTTTTAAAACTATTCGAGATATCTTACCGAGGTTGAAACTATTTATACATGTTTATGAAGTACATAATATATATATATATATACATTTTTACAAAATTTTCACTCGATTTTAAATGGTAGAAAATGATAAGTATATTTTTGATAGGCGATTTTTTATACTATCTACCAAACTGACACCTACCAAAAAAATACAGTTTATTTGTTTATTAGTTAGCTATTACATATAAAAATTACAGATGTGTCAAATTGCGGAAACGTAGTGAAGAAAATAATAATCACTTAATAATAATACCAATGATATAATATGTATCCTTAAAAACTACTAAATAATAAACAATACAAGGAAATATAAAAATGCTCTTTTAGCATTTGTTATTGAAACGTAACAATTAGCAATAAAAGAATATATATATATATGTATATATTCTATTTGATTATTATCAGCGATCTTACATATCGCCTTTTTTTCAGGGCACTTTTAGGGACAAAAAATTTCCGTAATTTCTGCTACCTTTATTTTTATATAATAGCCTCTATCATGTTTAATCACGTCATAACACTGCAAAAATACTGATATAAAAATTTCTATATGGAAATAGCATAGATGGCAAAATTTTAATTTATTCCGGAATATATTTTGGCCCCGTCTTTTATACATTCCACTTATTTTTTAAGGATAAACTTGTCTGATTTTGTCGAAGTTATATATTTCATAAAATATTTTTATAAATAAAGTGGTGCTAAATAAAGGCTGGGCTAAAAGTACTCCGGAATAAATCAAAATATTGGCATCTATGAAAATAGTAGTAAAAAAAAAAAAAAAAAAAATGAAATCATCAAGAAATTCATCAAGAAATTCATCAAGATGAGATTGATGAATTTGAGATCATTACTACTGGATTACTAAAACCAAAGAAATTTTAAAATTCTGAACGCCAAAGGGAAAAAGTTGAAAAGCAGACAGCTTTTTCGGTAGTATTTAGCGTATCGTAATGAATGGAATGGAATGAACATACGTATGGAATGAGCATATGAATGAAATGAGCATATGTATGCATACGAGGTGTGGCTATTAAATAACGAGACTATTGCTGCTACAGATGAACTACAACATATGCGCCAAATCCGAACGACCGACAGCTGTGCAGCGTAAAGCCTTCTCTTTCGATTGCAGTGCCTCCCGTGTTTGTACAGAACTTAGTCTGGCCGTAACTTTCGTTTGTGTAAGAGGTGTTTGTTTCGTTTTGCCGAGAACGTGATAAGTGTAAAAGAAGAACAACGAATTGTCCTGAAATTTCACGTGAAACTTCGTAAAACCGCTAGTGAAACTTATCATTTATTAAAACAAGTTTATGATGATGAATGTTTATCACGTGTGCGAGTTTATGAGTGGTTCAACAGTTTCCAAGATGACTGAGAAGACTTTGGAGATGGTGACCGAAATTCAAACGGATGATGATATTTTTTTTTCGACATTCATGGTATTGTGTACCTACACTGGGATCCTGAATGTCAAACTATTAATCAACATTACTATCTTGAGGTGCTTGCTCAACTCCGTGAAGGGTAAGGAAAAAACGACCCGAACTGTGGAAGAACAAGTCGTGGGTTCTCCACCAAGACAACGCACTGGCTCACACATTATTGTCTATCAAGAAATTTCATCATCTCAATGATTTCTTAATTTCTATCAAGAAATTTCATCCTCATAAAATTATTCATTTTTCTATTTTAGGAAAATGTAAAGATAAAATATTTTTTTGGTTAAGATACGTCGATGACGTTTTTGCCGTCATCAATAAAAATTACGAAGTCAAACAGATACTAAACGAAATAAATAGCTTAGATAATAACATAAAATTCACATATGATGAAGAAAATGAGCGACAGATAAACTTCTTAGATGTTAAAATTAATAGAACCGGAAACCAAATTAAAACTACTGTGTACCGTAAACAAACCAATAGTAATGAAATTATACATTATAAATCTAAAACCCCTTTCCGTTACAAAATTAACGCCGTTAGTTCATATATAAATCGTGCAATATTAATATGGAATGACCCTACCGATCTAAATAATGAATTTAATTTAATTAAAGACTTCACTAAAAAAGCGGTTTACCCTAACAAAATCATTAAAAAACTAACTAAAACCAGATTAAAAGCAAGTAACTATATACCTAATTTTCAAAAACCCCCTTTAAAATTCACCTCTTCCATACCTTACGATCGCGTAGCATCGAATAAAATTAAAAACACTGCAAATAAAATCGGCATAAAACCTATAAAACCTAACTCGAATATTTTTCAATTAATATGTAATGATAAAGACCCCATTCCCCCTTTGGAAACTGCCGGAATTTCCCAAATACCGTACACAAATAACCAAGACAATAAACCAGGTTCATACATCGGTGTAACGAAAAGAAAGATTAAAACCAGACTCAAAGAACATAAAAATGATATCAAAACAGGAAAAATAAATACAGCTTTAGCTAAAACTTTTGATAATGAAGAAATTATAATAAATTTTGAAAAAAAAAACTAAAAAGATAGCTAATTACAATAATTATAATTACGCGATCTTTAGAGAAGCAATAGAAATCGCAACAACGCCGGATGTGTGCAATGACTCAATGGCTTCACACCGGATGTGAAATCAACTTATGAAATCTATAAAAGACCACAACTCTGGGAGATCCGGCACAGATGAAGATCGTCTGAAAAGAGCTGGGCGCCCAGCTGAAAATATTAACGAAGTAATATCAGGTACATATTAAGGTTTTTATATTTAATTAATTATGTATAAAGTGCTTCATTATAATTTAAATTTTATTTACTGTTTTTTTTTTTTTCTTTCGGGTCTTGATGACTGAATTTTATTTATAGATTTATTATAAATACAATTAAGTTTTTGTCGAGTTTATTGGCGTAGTTTCTTATTTTATTTTTCCTTGACAATGTGTTTTTTTGACAATGTTTCAATTATTTTACCAAATAAAAATTTTTAATACTCTCCTGAAGATGGGCAAGTTCCATTCAAAACCGCAATACAGTTAATTTGCTTTATGACTTTATGAAAAATGAAGAATCAATACACTGATTTCTTTTAATCGAAAAAATTCCTAATATTCTAAAGTGTGGTGTCTCCAACCCACCAACCCCCGCCAATTCACATACTAGGCGAGAAGTATTAAAACCTCGATGACAGTTTCCGGTCCCCGAGCCTAATCCTTTTACGAGCTTCGACGACGTTTTCTAGTCTATTCTGCCCTTTTACTCCTTCTGGTGTAAACATTTTTTTTTTTTTTTTTTTTTTTTTTTACTGACAACATTGTGAAGTTTATTTCTTCTCGTCCCATGCTTTTTTATATGGATTTTAGGCCCTTTTCCTCCCAATCTTTGTATTCTGAAGTATCTTAGCTAAAAACTAAAAAACAGCTAAATTAATAAATTTTATAGTAAATTCAATGATTGCATTTGAAGAAACAGACAACAGTTTTTATTTTTCCCTTCGAAAAAAATAAAATAAAAAAATAAATATTAAATAAATAATTTGCAGTTTAAGATGTGTAAATTAATTTTTCACAGTTATCATCATTTCGTCTTTAAATTATAATAAATTAATGGGACAATTTTTTTCTTAAAATTTTACTTCGATTAGATAAAAAAGTAAAATAGATAAATATTGGTTACAGAAATAATATTTTATTTGAAACAAATTTAGTTTAGCATCTATTTTTACAAAATCAATGATTTTTATTCCTAAGCAATATTTGCTCATTAAAGTTACAACACGTAACCATAACGAAAATACTGTCCTTTTAAACAATGTACAATTCTTAAAAATAGTCTACAGTGATAACTTACAATAAATATTTTTTATTCCCATGTGTGCATTGAACGATTTCGTAAAACTACTTTAGAAATGTGCATTTTAAATTATTCAATTTGTAATAAGCCGCGTTCTAACTAGACAATCTTGAAGCTGCATACGAGGTTAAAATTTCAAAATGATAAAATATTTGCATTGTGCTTATTTGAATATGTTAGAATTCAGAAATTCATCTGTTTATTTAAGAGAGAGATTTACAAAATAAAAAAAAATAATAGATTTATCTAACAATTGCCCAAAAGTTTTAAAACATAAATGTTTTTGCATTTTTTAAGCCTTTAAAAAATTTTTGCTATCGCAATAGAGCATTAGGGATGTGAAAATAAATGCGAATAATGTGAAAATAAATTCAAAATATTTTTACATAAAAAAATAAATAATAATAAAAAATATATATCTGATGCGGGCACCGCAGGAGTTCCTTATACACCCATTGGAATATATATATATATATTGTTATGAAAACATTTGAATTTTTGTGAGGTAACTGATTCGAAAATAAACAGGCAGGTTCCAGCCTACGAAAATCCCTGAAAACAAGCAGGGGTAAAAAAAAAATATAAAACTCTACTCCAGTCAAAAAAATAACGATAATTCAATTATATTACCGATGATACAAATATAGTAGTTTTTTCAGGAAACTATTCCTGAAAAAACTACTATATTTGTAGTCAAAGTAGTACAGTCGGCTGCAAAATTATTCGAGCACTAGCAATAATCCTTGCCAAAAAAAAGTACACTTAATACAGCTTTGTTAAATAAATCCTTGTCGAGTCATGTTCTTAATCAGTCTAAGAATATGATTCGACAAGGATTTACTTAGCAAAACAGTCTTAAGTGTACTTTTTAAATAAAGGAATTATTGGCTAGTGCTCGAATAATTTTGCAGCCGACTGTATATACTACTATATTTGGTCAAAGGCTTATTACAGAAACTCTCATTGCCAAATGAACAGCTTGAGTTCAATAAAAATCTTTCGAGTATAGATGGCCTTCATTCGTTCTCTTTGGCGAAAATAAGTATCGAGAAACGATGTAGTTTACCAAAACGATTAATTCTGTTAAAACTGAGAAAGTATTTGTTGATTTGATCGCTAATCTGGCCAATCCGCCAAGTTTGTATTCAACGCATATTTTGAACTTGACATCGTATTTGGCTGTTTGGCATTGAATCTGTCGTTTTAGTGACCGAATTTGATGAAAATGTTTAGTTTAAGGCTACCAATGTTTGAAGCGCTCTAACTTCAACAACAACAAATTACTGAAATTTTCCAGAAACTATAATTGATTTATAGCGTGGAACCTAATTCTTTGAAAATTAAATATGTGACTAATTAAATATAAGACTATATAAAAAAAAGAGTGATGATTGTAGATTGATGATTGTAGATGAAAACTTGCCTATATCTTTACGTGCTACTTTTTATACGGTATTCCTGTAAAAGGGGAAACAGATGGTACTTTTTTTTTTTCACGAGGGTGGATGTTGATTCAGCATTAAATTAGGCATTCAAGTGGGGCTAAGTTAAGTATTATCAAAGTTTGGGAACCCTAACTTAAATAGGAGTCGAGGTCTAGAACTTTTTGTAGTGATTCATCATTTCCTAGCTCAGAAACTAATGAATCATTACCTTGATTGCAGAAACTAATGAATCATTACCTCGAAAATTAAATGAAACAATGTGACAATACTCTCGATGATTTTAAATTTCATTCAGATTTCGATATTTTCGGTTGTTCCTAAATTATCAAAACTTCTGTTCCATAGTGTAATTAACAGTGTTTATTTTATTTCTAAATTAAAATGGCTGTTTCATTGAATTTTGTCGAGTATATTCATTGATTATTGATTTTTACAGCAGAAAAAATAGTCTTTTTCAACTGTTTCTCGAATATTCACTAAATAAAATCCATTCATCGACTAGAACCTGCTTATGTCTTTAAGAATTTCTTTCTACACGTAAAAATGTAGATACCCTTCTTAACAATATCGTTACGGACTCTATCTACAGGCTGAATATTCATTAAGTAAAATCCATTCTTCGACTAGAACCAACTTATGTGTTTACGAATTACTTTCTACAAGCAAAAATAATAAACAACTTTCATAACAATAGCATTTCGGACTTTATCTACGTGTTGAATATTCATTAAATCCAGTGCATTTGTCGACCAGAACCTACTTATTTTTTTTAGGAATTACTTTCTCCTCGCAAAAATGTCGAAAAGACAAATTCATTACGGGCGATATCTACAACCTAAATATTCATTAATTACATTGTCGATTAGAACATGCATATGCTTTTAAAAACTATTTTTTATATTCGAAAATGCAGAAAACGTTCATAACAGTATCAACTCTATCTACGAGCTTAATAGTCATTAAATATAATGCATTCATCGACTAGAATCTATGTACTTTTTACACGCGAAAATGCCGAACACTTTCCCAACAATAGCATTACTGACCAAATATCCATAATATGGAGTGCATTCGTCGACTAAAACCTGTTTATGTCTTGAAAAAGCACTTTCTACGCGCTAAAATGTCGATAACTTTCCTAACAATATCTTTATGGGTTCTATCTACTGGCTGAATATCCAATAAATAAAATACATTCGTCGACTAGAACCTGCTTATGTCTTCAAGAATAACTTAACTCCACGTAAAAACGTCGACAACTTCCATAACGATATTACCATTGACTTGTTTGAAATCTCTATGATGGTAAAGTCGGCAGCAAAAGTATCCTAGCACTAGCCAATAATTCCGATATCAAAAAAGTACACTTAAAACTGTTTTGTTAAATAAATCCTCGTCGATTTATGTTCTTAGACTGACTAAGAACATGACTCAACAAGGATTTATTTAACAAAGCAGTAAAAAGTTTACTTTTTTTGAAAAGGATGGTTCTCGGATAATTTTGCTGCCGACTGTATGTCATATGTAATGGCCAACAGCTTTGTATTTTTGGTCATTATAAATAAGATTCTCGTATATGTCTCCAAAATGGATAATCACAGTGATACCAAAAAGGGAGGCGCAAAACTATATATCATAGCAAACATATTTACCAATTTAAAACGTCCTACGTTCAATCGTTTTTCAGTCATGCGAGATACACACACACACAAACATACTTACATAACATCACATTGCGTCACATTAATGTCATATAACGTCACAAAATGGCACGACAACTCGTGTAAAATTGTAGACACCTCTAAACCGGGAGCTCGTATTAAGACCAAAGTTGCAGGTCTACACCTAAATATCATGACAGACACCAATTCAAGTTTGCAACATTCTACGATTATTTGTTTTTGATCTATGCGAGATATAAAATCCATTTCACAAATGAGGAATTCTGGACTTCCTTAGACTTTGTATAAGAAAGTAAAAATGAAGTAATAATCATAAATTATAATATAGTGATAACAGTAATGAAAATATTTTTTTTCTCTCATTACAGGAAGAAAATAGATTTAGAAACGATATTCTGGGGTAATGCGGCAAATAGAAAGCGTTTTAAACTATGCAAACTTTTTTTTTTTTGTCTTTGTTGTCAGTAAAATTATTAATATTGCTTATATAAAAACCAAATATTGATATGGAATGCATTTTCAGATTTTTCTTAGCCAGCTCGTATTAAGACCAAAGTTGCAGGTCTACACCTAAATATCATGACAGACACCAATTCAAGTTTGCAACATTCTACGATTATTTGTTTTTGATCTATGCGAGATATAAAATCCATTTCACAAATGAGGAATTCTGGACTTCCTTAGACTTTGTATAAGAAAGTAAAAATGAAGTAATAATCATAAATTATAATTTAGTGATAACAGTAATGAAAATATTTTTTTTCTCTCATTACAGGAAGAAAATAGATTTAGAAACGATATTCTGGGGTAATGCGGCAAATAGAAAGCGTTTTAAACTATGCAAACTTTTTTTTTTTTGTCTTTGTTGTCAGTAAAATTATTAATATTGCTTATATAAAAACCAAATATTGATATGGAATGCATTTTCAGATTTTTCTTAGCCAGTATGTTTATTTATTTATTTTTTATTTTTCAATGGAAAATATAATTTATTAATTAATGCAATCTTCAAAGATTTGAAAAAAAAAAAAAAAAGTTATATTCAATTTTTATACTTCCCAGTAAAAAAACTGTTTAAGTCGAGACATTAAAACTTCTTTGAAGGGGAACCTTTTATATTTATTAATTATATTTATCAAAATATAATGTTATATAGTTGATAAAAGGATTAAACTTATTATTCTATATTATATCTTATAAATTTTAAGTTTAATTAAACTTTATAATAATTAAGATTATTTTTTTTATATATTTCTATAAAATAATAAATAGTAATATAATTATAAATTTATTGTACTTGTAAATATATTACCACACGATGACAGCTAGAAAGGTTACTAAGTTTGCTAATATAATAAGAAAAATATAATAATTAATACATCTGTAAAACAGATTTTTTTTTAGTAACAGCAGTTCCCCTTGTGGCCCGTTACACATCCAAATTAATGTTCCCGGATCAGCAAACAATCAAAGCTTGTTAGGATCTATATAAAGCAAACAAAAATAATTAAACAAATAAAAATATACGTCTAAATTTTGCTCAATAAAAAAAACTTGAAGCGGAGAAAAACGTTTGAGACTTACGGGTAAAGCGACATTATTGTTAAATAGGGCAAAATAAATCATAACGTTATATATATATATATATATATATATATATATATATATATATAAAGGACTAATTTCCTTAAAATAAATATAGTCATGATTTTTTTTTAAATTATAAATCAATATAAATTCAATTTTAGATTTTATTGCAAAATTAAAAATAAATAATACTAAATATATTACTTTATTAATCTAAATAACTTACTTTATTTACATTGACCTGCATTAGACGATAAATATTCTTAAAATTGATTTGTATATATTCTTTTTTTTTTTAATTAAAATGTTGCATGTATATATATGATTAAAGTTATCTAGCTATCATATAGTGTATTTTTCAGCGAAATCTAGAAAACAGGTAATTATTTTCTTTTTTTACAGAAACTTTAGTTCAAACATTTATTACTTACAATAAACAGAAATGTTTATTTCCGTGTAATGCATTAGCGAAACTATCAAACTTAATTACATACACAAACACAAAATGTTTACTTTATTACAAGAAATAAAGATAAAAAAGCAAATGCTTGTTTTTATAGTGTTTTTTATCTCAGATTATCACGCTGAAAAAGCTTTTAATTCTGAGAAATAATAAATGAGTCTGAAACAAATTTTACATTTTTCATAGGTTTTATTAAGTAGAAAAACAAACATTTTAAACGTTTATTTTAGCACATAGGGGATATAAAAAGAGCGTAATGATTCTAAAATTTCATTAGATAGTATATTTTCTTTTTTGTTAGCGAAGTATTTTAAAACAACTGAAATGTGCAAATTATCATTTTTCGTTATAATTTGTTGTGTTTTATTAAAAAAATATTGTATTTAGAGAGTAAAAATGCATTTACATACATTTTTAACAAATCTTTCCAATAATCCTATTAACTTTATTTCATTCTAAAATATTTCGTTTAGTGCTTTTTTATAATTAAACATTGTTATTATATTTTTTTAAAATTCAGGTACGCATTATTAGATCTACATTTAAATATTCCCAAATTGTTTCAATTATACAAGTACGTAGAATTATTAAATAAGTCCACATTTCTGTTACAAAATTAAAATGTTATACTGTTGCGTACTCGGGGTTTGTTAACTACCCGTGAAAGAATGACAGACCTTGCAGAGACATAAAAAATTATTTTCTGAATATTCCAAAGATTGCAAGTCTATCAATCATGTATAAACTTTAGTTTCATTCGAAAATACAGCTTAAATAATAGCTGGCCACATAAAAAATCACGGCATAAACTGTACTATAACACACAGAATATGTGCTGTAATCAATAGCAGCATAGCATGGTCAGCAGAGAATTTTACACAGAAATGAGATTGGCGAAAAACAGACTATGTAAGGCCGAAATGAAGTCCTTTATATAGATTAGCATATTTCTAGAATTTTCCAGTGCTTCGCGCAATATTCAATTTAGAGCTCAGATAATCGATTTATCGATTCTAAGGATTACCTCATCAAAGTCACCAAGTTTCGACAGTCTTGTCAACATGGCGCCAAATTCACCACAAAAGCCAATACTGAGCTGGAAAAGCTTTTTAACAGGTTGTTAAAGGAAAATGAACTATTTTAATGGTAAAACAAGATAGAATATCCGAAAATTAATATTTTATACCCTAACTATTCTACTTTAGATGAAATGAAAAATTAATAACTATTATTTTAAAAATTCGTAGCATTGCCCCTACCCAAAGACTGCACGTCGCGGGCAAGTACAACCCTTGGTCATGAGGTAAAAAACTAAACAAAATGTACAATTACATTTGATGAAAAAAATTACAACAAAAATAGAATAACAATACATATTGATAGTTTAAGTAATTAAACAACTTGCATTATTTAGAAATAGGTACAATTTATACAAATGTTTACTTTTACATCTATACAAACATCTATCTCACACGACTTATTCTTACGCTGAAATTTAATGCTACAAATACAGGTTCTAAATTAAGAGGTAAGATAACGAGTACTGTTATGTAAACCTGTGTTAAACAATTCAAATTAGGCTTCGGAAGAGTTTTATATGACAATTAGTTCTGTGTGAGGGGGGCTACCGCCCCCTCAACCCCCCGCTTGATTAATGCACTTACATTTATATAAAATTTAATTTGGTTATTAAAAAATAATTTTGTTTTTTAAAAATAATTTATTAAACTTATTATTGAAAAAAATTATCTTTTATGATAATGCAGACGAATTCCAAATTAGAGAAATAGCATAACAGTAAATAATTATATATATATATATATATAAAGTTGAATTTATTCTCAATATTACATTTTTTTTTATTTATTTATTTATTATTATTATTATTTTTAACGAAAAAAATCTATAACTTTATTTTAAATTATAGCAGATCGATGGTTCAACCATTCGTTTTAAAGGTATTGTCGAACACTTTTGAAAGATACCCATCATGAAAATTTACTCCCCTCGAGCGGGGACTCCCCCCCCCCCAGGGAGAGGCGAGGCTCCTACCTACACATTTTTTTTTCCAGTTGACTATCTTTATTACAAAAATTGTATATTCGCTTCATTTGGTTTAGTGCAGTCTATAGATGTTAAACTCTACTTACCTGCAATTTCTTCCATAGACGTAATGTATTTGAAAACGTTTGTGTGTCCCTGTACACGAACCATTTGCTTCATCTCAACGAAAATCTTACTGTAGTATCTCTATATGATACACATTTAGAATACCGAGTTTGGAATTTCTGCTACTATTTATTCTTGAGATATGTTGATAACAGCCACACAGACCATTCGCTAAAAACATGATTTTCGTATTCATGGGACCTCAGAACATGTAAACATAACAAAAACTCACGCTCGAAAATTTGACTCAAAAACAATACTTTCTCGACCCTATGGGTAAGATAAAGTAAAAAACAGAATGTGCAAATCACCTATTATCTTTATTCAATTAAACTTTTCCAGTTTTATTTTTTAAAAAAAGTTCTATTTAGTGTGATAAAATGCATTTACATACATTTTTATAGAATTATTTCCCTAATCTAACTATTTTTTTTTTTACCCAATCTAAAATATAACGTTTGTTTATTTATTTTTTCTTTTTAAAATTTCGTGTACTCATGATTAGATCCACTTTTGAATTATTCCAAATTAGTTCAATTGTACAAGTATGTAGCATGACAAAATCTTTATTTCCGTTTCAAATGACTGTTGAGTACACAAGGAGCGATAATCGTCCGTAAATGAACGGCAAGTATTGCAGAGGATTAAAATTTATTTATAGAATATTCCAGAAAATGCATATCAACTTCAGCTTCATCAGAAAACACTACTATAATAGCGGACAAAATAAAAATCACAGTATAATCCTTACCATAAGCATAACCTGCAGCATATAAGCTGTAATAACAGCAGAACTCTTTATATTGCGATGACTTGACGTAAAACTGACTGTCAACGGCTGAATGAATTCCTTTATATAGCCTAGCATATTTCGAGAATTTTCTAATATTCCTCGAAATATTCGATTTAGAGTTTCTGTAAACGATATATCAATAATAATGATTTTTTTGCCAAAGTTAATAAAATCTCTCTAAGATGCGACAAACTCGGCCACATAGCGCCAAATTCACCGCCAAGACCAATTCTGCCTTATAAAGCTTTTTAACGGGTTTTTAATGTAAAATGAATTATGTTAATCCCGAAACAAAGTAGAAAAGCAGAAAATCGACATTTTATAACGCTACTAAGCCACTTTAGATGAAATGACATAAAAATAACGACTGTTAGCTACAAGTTCTTAACTATACGTTAGTAGAAAAATGTCTTTACTTGAGACGAATTCATAAATAAATGAGTTTTGAAGAATTTCATACATCAGCACAGCATATTGAAAATAGAAAATATAGTTTTAAGAAATAGAAATATAGTTTTAAGTGGAGTTTTAAGAAATACTGAGCATAATAATATTTAATACAAATCATAATTCTATATTTTTAGAAACATAAAGTACAGTTTAAGTGCAGAATACAAACTATAATTTTTGGTAGAGTTTTAAGAAATTTCGAGCATAATAATACGTAATGTAAATCATAATTATATACTTTCTAATACCTGAATGAAAATTCTTTAGATAAGTATTAATATTTCTTTTTTAGATTAAAGGACCCACCAGCGGCCATGCCGTTCTCTCATCGAAGGTGGTAGGCATGAGGTGCCTCATTTGATCCCAAGTCGCACTCGTTGGTTTATCCTTTCAGAGTTTTCTGTATTTTTTTTTTCTAAAACTTGCATAAATACGGGCTTGGACACTTTATAAAGATCCCACGGATTGCACTCATCCACAGTCTCAGGATCCTAATGCAGTTATTTGACCCTATTCCACCACCACAGAATGAGAATAAAGAGCGGTTAAAAACATATAGTTATACGAATTAAAAAATTGAGTAAATGATCAGAATTTCCTGTAATTTAACCTGCAAATATATAATTAATAACGTCACAAAAAATCAATAATATGAAACTTTACTACACGACACATTAAATTTAACGCAGCGTGTTCAGTTTTACCGTAACATACATAGAAATATCAAAGCCACAAAATATGAGTTTACTGTTTAAAACCATTTTTATTTCCATCCATATGATAATTACGTTATTTACTTAAATATGCGATGCATTTTTATGCATCATTCAAATTCCATTTATAAAGACAAGAGCGTTTCGTATTAGAAGAAATTAAATTGTTTTAATTTTATTCTTCTTACTTTATTACCATTGTTTGAAGATTTTGTAATAAAAGTCGAAATACTTTACCTGGACAACCGATATCAGTTCTCTACGGTGTACATTAGCTTTAATCGTGACATTTTGTGTTGGAGAAGAAAATTTCTTGGCTTGTTAACAGGGATGTTTATAGACTGAAACCTAAGAGCTTACTTACGAACCACACACATAATGTCAATGTTTTCGTAACGACAGGTATGTTTTAATATGTATAACAGGAAGTCATGTGTTGTCCATATTATTTATTTAAAGAGGAAAGATGAATCAAATTATGCTTAATTTATTCATTTATTCATTTATTCATTTAGAATTTAGAATATTACTATGGAACTTAGAACATTATTATATTTTTATAGATTTATGGAACAAAGGTTAATGAACTTAATATGGTCTCTAATTCTTAAATGCTACGCTATGCTTCTTTTATTATTAATATTATTATTATTAACTAAACATTTAATATAAAAAAAAAAATTCTTTAAAATTACTTGTTGACTGTTTATAATAATAATAATAATAATAATAATAATAATAATAATTATTATTATTATTATTAAATTCTTCTATATACAAAAAAATAGAGGACTGAATTCATTCTCCAGTTTTCGTTTAGATTTGCACGTTATCAAATTCCTGAACATGTTTTGATCATTTTAAAAATATAAGTATGTGTGAATATGTGTACATTAACAATTTTGCGAACGCTGTACCTCACGAAACGATAAAGGTAATACAACCAAACTTGCCGCCTAGTTTAACGTTGATCTAAACGTGTGCTGTTTATATGAGAATATTAATTAGTGAACAGATGGTATTGTTATCCCATTTTATCACAATTTCTAATGCTGCAGTATAGGACAACTTTTGTATAAATGAACATAATAAGAGAATATTTTTAAACTTTTCAAATTGCAATATATATATATATATATATATATATATATATATATAAACTTATCTCTTTCTCTCCCTCTCTCTCTATATATATATATACATATATCTTCAATTTTAGCCTTCATCAATCCACTTCAGGAAGAAAATCCTCGCCTAGGTAATTACTATTGTTATTCCTAGTATCGCAGCGATAATTGAGGCTTTCGTGATTTCTTTTTACGCTCCGTTATAAAAATATTTCTGAAAGAAATTTATTTTAGACAAAAAATTGAAAAATTTGTAAAATTGATCCCCATGTCAGGATGAAAAAAAAAAAAAAAAAAAAAAAAAAAAAGAAAAAAGAAATAATTTTAATATTTTAGAAATAGAAACAAATGGTAATTTTTTTTTAAAAGAACACAACGCAGGTTTTAGTGTTTGTGAAATTTGATTATTCACTATATGATTATTGTTTTTGTGAAGGAGTGAAATATATAGAGTTTAGTCAAAAATACAGATAGATTTAATTGATAAAAATAACGGATTAATTACCGGTGCAATGCCGTGTAATATAAGATTCTTTCCTATATTCTGTAATTTCATTCCATTCTACTCTTCCATACTTCACAATTTCATCTCTCCAATAACACAGTGGTTACTTTTTATATCTTTTATTATCCATCGTTAACCAAAATTGGACTTTGATAGTTCATATCTCGTCATTTCTCCTAAAAAGGCTGCATTTTAAATTCTTAACCCTACAAATGATATTAGTAACTTAGATTTGTTCCCAAAGCTATATTGTTTTCCTTCCAGTCAGTTCGGTTGAGTCTTAACTTGCATCTCTTTGTGCTTCTCTGGCTTGTTCGAAGTTTTTGTACTGTTTTACACGTTAAAGTCCAAGTTTCCGAAGCATACGTTAATACAGAAAAAAATACATTGTTTAAAATCTTTTCATTTCATATAAATTGGGAGGTCGATTTTGATCATAGAGCTATTTCTTTCGAATGTTCTTTATGCAAGTTTAACTCGGTTGTTAATTTTTTCCATCAAGTTCCCATACATAAGTTCCCCAGATAAGTATAACTACATACTGTTTCTAATTCCTCCATATCAACAGAGATGTTCAAGGGAGATACAAAGGAATTTGAAATATTTTTTATCTTACTGATGTCCAGTTTTATTCCAACGAGATTGCTTTCGTCGTTTTAATTTATGAAGTATTTCCTGCAAATCCTCAAATGAGGAAGCAAACAGTACAATTTCCTTCGCAAATCATAAATGATTTATAAATCCTCTATAAATTTTTATGCCTATCTCTTTCAGTTTAATTTCTTAAAATTTCTTGAAGTACTGCAATGAACAATTTACCTAAATTGTGTCCCCTTTACTTACACCCTTTCTGATTTTGAATAAATTACTCGTTTTGTGGAGTTTTTTAATTTGGCTGTTGCTTATTTATCAATGTTTTCAGTAAGAAAAATAGATCCTGAATTCATATTAATATATGCATACATACATATATATATATACATTGTTTATTTATTTATTTATGTACATATAAATATATCATATAAGAAATATGTAATCAGTTTTTGAATGGCCTCTCATCGAACACAGATGGATTTATGAACGGCCGATAATTATAAGAAATTCATCGCCAACGTTTAATCTCATTTGGAGTTCACCTAAAATGTTTCATCTTGATAGATGAATTCGATGATCAAAACCCGATGAATTTTAGTACATGATACAATTAAAATCGGATAAAAATATTTGATTTGCATGAAGCTTTCGTAAGATTTTTATGGGTTAGATACATGTTTTCGGTTAAATATTCCACATAAATAATCGGTCTTAGAAATTGGTTGAAACTATGTGTGCATGTTGATAATCGACCAGATGTCGAGGATTTGACAAAAAGATTTTGAAACTACGATCGATCAGTGCTACAATGATGTAATAGTTTTTGTTACCCTGTAATTTTTGTAAAGATAGAGGCTTCACTTCTGGGGAGTAAAAACTTTCAAGAGATGTATCTTCGAAAACAACTCACCAATACCTGTAAAACGAATTGTTGTGCCATAGGTTTAAATTATTTTGAAACAAATTTATCTTTTCTTTTTCTTTTCGTTTTTATTAAGAAATTAAAATGTACAGCATAAATTTGATTTGCTTTTAACATTTCGTATTTTATTCCTCTGTGATGAAAATCACACGCATTAATAAAGAAAAATAAATTTGGTAAATAGCAATTGTAATAAATAATGTAGTGCGAAAATATTTATAGAATTTTTTGAAAAAAAAAACTATTGTAGTGGACACAGCATAATCTATGAATAATAACAATAATAAAAATAATAATGAAATGAGCAATACCGTCTAATATTTTAACAAAATTTTAAATATTGTAGTGGAAAGTGCAAAGTAACAACAACTGCTATTGGAATATCTGTACTAAATCATCCGTATAGTTACATATAGCACATATATATATATATATATATATATACATATTTTAAGCAAACACTTTTCATAAAAATTATTTATACACAAAAAATTAGTAGATAAGTGCATCGGCATATCTGAAGTAAATAGAAATAAAGATTTATTTTTTTTATTTTTATTTCTTTTTTTTTTATTACTTTACGCAATAGTAATTGATTTCTGTGTCTAGAATGCAGATTTTTCAACTGGATTTGAAAATTTTGTCTTTAAAAGAAACTAAATTTCTAATGTATAAATGTACTTGTATTATTATTACTGATCTTTACACACACACACACACACACACACACATATATATATATATATATATATATTATTTATATTATAAAAACAACTGTGTTCAAAAATTGTAGTATTCATCTGACAATCCAGCTAGAGTGACATGCATTAAAATATTTTAAATAAATAGGTTAAAAATATTAATAATGCATAACTTCTTTCTGAAATATATTTGTAACATATTGTAAAACAATGGTTAAATCCAATTGTAATATTAAAATTTTCAATAAAACATACTCATTCATTAATATTCCGTAACAATAGCAATTGTATATGATTGATTATGAGTGAAAATAATATATCTAAAATATACAATTTTGCCGAAACAAATTTTAGGAAATTTCAGATTTATATTTTGTCACTGTACTTTTATACAAATCATCAAAAAGTTCTACTTTGAAATGCAAATACTACTTGAAAAGAAATATGGAATCCATAGAAAAATGTAATGTTCTCATAAATTCAAGCGCAGCATAATGTTTTGAAGCGTAAGAATATCTTAGTATGGTGTGGAAAGGATTTATTTCATTGACTCTTATAAAAATACATTTTTAAATTGTATGAATGGGGAATTTTTTCTTACTGTGCATTTGATCATTTGAGATTTATGATACAATATGTTTTATCGATTCATTTTGAAATTTTTCTGAAAATGTTTTATTTCAGTACTTTTTTGTATAAAGTAATATAATAGTAAATCAAATACTAAATAAGATTAAAAAAAAAAAAAAAAAAAAAAAAAAAAAAAGCTCACTACAAGGATTTTATGTATTAAGGTGAATATGATTATTATGTTATTGTGAGGTGTTCAGATAAAGAATGAACTCATAGCTGATTTCATTATATTCTAAGCATGATATCTGTATTTTTCTTCTTTCTTCTTCTTTTTACCCGCACCTAAACTTTTATATAATCCTCTTTTATTACAACTGTTTTATTTGTTTACAAATTTTAACACAAACCGTAAATGTATTTTTTCATTTTTCTATAATTTGAAAATTATTGTTATGGAGAAAAAAACACATAGCTCTGTATAATTATAATTTCACGATTTTAATAATTTAAATTAAAATGAAAGAATAGTAAAATATAGAAGAAATTTTTATCGTGCTACTTTATATATATATATATATATATATATATTGTAATTAAATAAATTGTATTCGCTGTGTGAGTATGACTGCATCTATTCCTAATCGGTGCAGATAAAATGACGGTATATATATTTGATAGGACCTGGTGCAGATGTCAAATGCCGGCTTAAAAACCTCGAACTTTTTCAAAATAAGCACCGTTTGAGAGAAATTTTAATATGTGTCTCTAATATGATGTTTTAATACTTTCTGGATTTCTGAAAACATTACTGGCTGATGATTATTGTGAACACAATCATAATTGGCTGTAGCATTAAATATTAACAGATAAACTGTTGCACAATATCTTGAAAGAAATTGGAACAAATAAAAAATCTAATAATCGGATATTACATACATTAAAAGAAAGAAACATGAAACATGAATAAAATATTTGTAAAATGCTGAATCAGGGGTACAAAAAAATGATTTTTATTGCATCAATTTTTTGCTGCAGATTAAAAAGCGATTTATTATGAGAATCAGAAACATAAAATTGTTTGGTTGATTCTGATTCATTGCTACCAAAGCAAAATTTTCATTCTAATATTTTTGTGATCTGTATCTTGTGGTATCAGATAGGTATGGTAGATTATGCTATGGTGGAATTAGGAGATTATGAATGACAATGTCTACCGATGACAAATAATACGTTTGAATCGAGCTAGAAAAACGACCACAATTGGTGAGTAGATAAAACAAAAATAATTTTCCAATATCACAATGCAAATCCTCATGCTGTAAATGTTGTGAAAAATAAATTAATATGATGGAATTGGAAAGTTCTATTCCTCTTTCCGTGCTGTATTCACCAGACATAGCGACCTTCATATTTCAGGAGATGCAATCGTCACTATCTAAACAGCGGTTCATTTCTCACGCAGTGATCGAAAATTGTTTTATTTAACAGATTGCTTCCAAAGACCGCTTTTTATTCGGAGAAGAAATCCATCAATTGACCGAGGAATGCTTTAAATCTGTAGCTGTACCTGGAGCATACTTTCAATACATAATTATTTCATTTTGTGAACTAGCAAATATGTTTTATTTTACCAAAGAGCGTGGAGTCATGTTAGCACACCAAATATTTTGAATACAATGAATAAATAAATTCATTGCCAAAAATTGAATAAAGTTACGTTTAAAATTCATTGAGACATATTTTACATAAAACTGAACACTGTATGGGGGAGAATGACAAAACTGCAGTGGCAGATCCAACATACCCTCCCTATTTTGTGTTATGCATGCTATTATTTTAGAAACAGGGCATTTACAAAAAAAGCGGCAGTGCTTAAAGTTGGCTGAAGCTGCGCTTTGGATCTAACAGTTACATTTTTAAGCTGTCAATAAAACTATTAGGTGAGATTTTTTTTTTTTTTTATTGTTACTCACAACACGATTGTTAAATGAAAAAAAAGTTCATGAATAAATTGTAATTGGTAAAGAGTTTTAGCTTAATATACAATTCCCACTTCTAATTTTATAATAGACAATACCAATTATTTTTTTTCCTTATATATTGCAATGTAAAACATGTGTCTGCTGAGTGGGAAAAGTTAAATTGCGTACATAAATGCACAGTTATCTTTTAGTATCTGTAGAAAACGTATTTGTAAGTGATTACAGAAAAATTGAAGTGTCACACTTTTTTTAATATTATAAATACAAATTCAACAGGGACGATATAATATAAATGGGACAGAGGATTTTAAATTTCCAAGAAATTACATTTGAAGATTAGATATTACTTTAACACATTTATGGCCATTCATAATAAACACCGGGTTAAACGTGTTCATGGCATGAATATGTGTCTTATATGATTTAAAATATCCAAACAGCACACAATTTTTGTAGGAAAAAAGCATGATGCAGATTTCAATTCTCGACTTCTGATGATGCATCAAATTATTTAAAAACCGACATATCATTGCTGGAGAAGTATAACATGCAAAGAAGTTCAGAGTTTCGAACCGAACTATTCAACTTCAGCCATAAAACTTAGAAGAATGATAAGTGTTTAGAAATTCGTGGTGGTGTTGATGGCTTCCCTACTATAATAGTGTCAATTCTATTGTTAATTTATATATCATACATATTTTCACCAAATAAGCATTTTTTTACTTAAAAAAAGCAAACAGTAAAATAAAAGACATAAATCTTTTATTATTATTATTATTATTAATTTACATGACTATTTTACTTTCTCTTACATATATACATTTATAACTTCGATTTTTTCGAGACCCTAACCTAAAAAAGGAATATTATCAAGTTATGTCTGAATATTCAGATCTAGGTCCTATGACCCTACTTCAAGCTGAAGAACACAGCATTAAACCAAATTACTATATGCTTGATCACGAAGTTATAAACGAAAACAGCAGCACTACCAAGTTACGGGTAATGTTAAATGCGTCGGCCTTAACATCAAATGGCAAGTCACTTAACTCTAATATGCATAAAGCGACAAAACTACAAACAAGTATATTTAGCAATCTGATTAGGATTCGATTAAATAAAGTCGCTCTCTCTAGTGACATTGAGAAAACGTTTAGACAAATATTACTGGCAAAGCCTGATATAAACTTTCAAATAATCTTTTGGAGGGCCAATATCTCAGATCCACTCCGAATTTATAAATTGAATACAGTTACTTATGGTGAAGCATGTGCACCATTCTTGACTTTGCGTACCACACAGACATTATTCATAGGTGAGAAAATTAATTTTCCCATTGCTGTGCAAGCTGCCCGTAATCAGTTGTACATGTATGACTTTCTTGGAGGTGATGAAACAGTAAACGCCGCTGAAACCTTTATAACCGAACTTCAGGCTTTATTTAATGCGGGAGATTTCAAGTTGCGTAAGTGTGCGTGAAACTGCCCGGAAGCTCTAGTTCGCGTCCCAGAACCTCTAAAGTCAACAATTCCGGAACTTTCATTGAATACGGATCAATCCCAACGTATTTTAGGATTAAATTGGAATTTGACTTCAGATACATTGCAGGTTAAGGATAGAACAGAAGAAATAGTAACAATTAAAACGCGGTTACTGTCAGTGATTGCCCAAATATTCGACCCTTTGAGCCTCTTATCCCCTGCTACTATTATTTTAAAATTATTGTTGCAAGATATTTGGAAACAAAAGCTTAAGTGGGATGATCCTCTACCACCAGATATTCGAAATCGGTGGAATGAATTTTATGAAAAATTTGCCTCCTTTGAGGTTATGTCAGTGCCTAGATTTTTAAATCTAAAATCCAAATCTATTTACCAGATACTGGGTTATTGTGATGCTTCAACAAAAGCATGTGCTGCCGTAGTTTATATACGTCCTAGACATAATTCATATTTGAAATTGATCGCATCTAAAACCCGGGTAGCAACTTTAAAACCCACCACCTTGTCCAGATTGGAGCTATCAGCAGCCTTATTGTTTTATGAACTTGTGACAGGCGTCAAGAACTCGTTAAATTACATTATTGGTGAAATTCTTGTATGAACAGACTCCTCCATCGCTCATAGTTGAATCTTAAATCCACCCGTAAAAGGTAACCCATTAGTCCTACATAGAGTCAACAAGATCAAAAACCTGACAGACCCTACCACATGGCATCACTTACCAAGTAAACATAACCCAGCGGATTGTGCACCCCGTGGGCTGTCTCCAGATAAATTAAAATAATTTGACCTATGGTGGTCTGGGTCTAGTTGGCAAAAGATCCCAGCCTCAGATCCCGAGTCAGCGATTTTGACATCAGTTCAAAATGTGGTTGTGAACACCCCTGGACTTAAAGATTTAAACCAGGTGAATTAATTAGTGATAGAAGGTTTAAATTGGGAAATTTTCGTCTTGTACAAACTTTTTTGCGCAGTGGCATTTATTAAACGATTTATAAACAATACTCCTAAGAAGACAAAGTTGAAAGGAACATTATCAGTTCCAGAAATTTCAGAGACCAGAAAAACTGCTATTAAATTCGTCCAACAAATGTCTTTTGCGTCAGAAATTGTCCTTTTGCAGCGCGGACAACCAGTTGCAAACAGTAGTAAATTGAAGTACAGTGGGTAACAAAAGTGTCCGAACACTAGCAAAAATTCCTATACAAAAAAAGTACACTTAATGCTGTTTTGTTAAATAAATCCTTGTCGAATCACGTTCTTAGACTGACTGAGAACAGGTTTCGACAAGGATTTATTTAGCAAAACTGTATTAAGCGTACTTTTTTTATATAGGAATTTTTACTAGTGTTTGGACACTTTTGTTAGCGACTGTATCTTAATGTTTTTATTGATTTAGAAAACTTATTGCGAGTTGGAGGCAGAATTGACAAAAACATCACTCTCCCCTATGATACTAAACACCCAATACTCATACCTAGAAATCACCCTTTTACTTCATCCATCATAAGACATTTCCTTCATGGCGGTGTCGATTTAGTATTAAGCTTAATACGACAGTCTTACTGGATTCCTGACGGTCGATCAGCTGTTATAAAGGCATTCAGAAACTCTATTACTTGTGCTAAAGCCCAAACAACTCCAATACAGCAAATGATGGGCGAATTACCCAGTGCCAGAGTCAACCCTTGTAGACCTTTTCAGCATGTAGGATTTGACTATGCCGGCCCTATTCAAACTAAATGTGACCATAAAAGGAAAAGCACTAAATTCAAGTCTTATATCTGTCTTTTTGTTTGCATGTGCACAAAGGCAATTCACCTCGAATTAGTGTCTAGTTTATCCACTGATTTTTTTTTTTACATGCCCTACAAAGATTTATCGGGCGTCGCGATTATCCTTCAGACATCTACTCGGACAACTGTCGCAATTTCGTTGCTGACCATGCCCAGTTAAAGAAACTGGTCAAACTTTCAATAGAAACCCTTATTCAAGACTACATAACTACATACACAAATTTATTGGCATTTTATACCTCCATACGGGCCCAACATTTGCGGGCTCTAGGAATATGCAGTCAAATTGGCGAAACGCCAGCTGATCAAAACTTGCAAAGACAGTTGCCTTACATTTGAGGAACTTAATACTATTCTCACAATTTTCGAATCATGCTTAAATTCACGTCCTTTACTACCACTTTCCACCGAACACACTGACTATCAGGTCCTTACCACAGGACACTTCAACATAGGAGCTCCGCTTCTTCAGCTTCCTGAACCCTCAAACTATCATACAAATAAATGTTGTATAAGTCTTTCTCCTAGATGGTCTCTCCTCCAGAAACTGAAAGCCAGTTTTTGGAAAACTACTTTACTTCCTTACAATCCAGAACCAAATGGAGAAGATGAATAACTCGTCTGCAGCCCGGCGAGTTTGTCACGGTGTTGGAGCCCTCTACTCAGCCAGCCCAGTGGAAACTGGCGTGAATCCTCCATCTCCATTCTGGTGGTGACAATGTCGTTCGCGTTGTCATTCTCGAAACGCCATCTGGTATCATCAAAAGACCTGTGAACCGAATTGCCTGTCTGCCATGCTCAGACCCCCGGCGAAGGATGGTGGAGAATACAGAAATGAAAATAACTTTCGCCATTGAAGAGAGATGGCAACACCAAACAATGACTTAATCTTTAGTCTCAATTTTATCTGCAGGACTAAAAAAATTTGGACTCTTCTACGCAGTTTAAGACAGTTCAGTTCGATAGTTCGTAGAAAGAGGTGCTTGGCCTCAAGACAATCTTAATTAAAATTTATTCGATATAATAATAATATGATTCTATAATATGATTCGAACATGTTAAATCTATCCATAACACTTACGTAAAGTGAGACAATTCATGTCCAAATTTAAATTATTCGTAGAAGCAACACTCGTCAACTAAATTATTGTGTGTACGTCTCAAATGTCTTTAACTCGTCTCGGAATTCTGTCAGAAGGGGTGAGTAAATTCAAATTTCATTCTAATTGAATTTGAACGCATGCTCAATTGATATTATTTAAATTTAAGGTATATTTGAATTCAGTTTTAATAATTTAAATCGTTAATATTATTTGAAATTCATAATAACACATATTCGGATTTTAATTTAAAATTCAAAGTCGAGATTAATGTAAAATGAATTATAGTCGTATAATCGTCTTTTGGCTGGAAGGCCACTTTATTTATTTACTTTTATGAAATATTATACTTTACCCTTACAGCACAAAATGTTCCAGAAACGTAACAATCATATAACACAAATGACATTATAAACATTACCGAAACGTTTAAAAACGTTCAGCTTGCTTTCCGATTAGTTTCAAAAACGTAGAAATGTCCGCGATCGTAACAAAAAATCACATACGTAACAGAAACGTTACAATCACTTAACAGAGAGAAAATCAAAAAGGGCGAATGTTTTAGAAAGGTATCAGAGAGCATACTAAAACGTGTTACGTTTTTGAAAGATTGTAAGCTTTTTGCAACATAACTGAAACATTCTGTGCTGTATGGGTAATGTATTTTTTTATTTCGTGAATTACTTTTCGCTCATTGTTTAGTTGTTATTATGCCACGATAATCAATAGTATGCTACATATGCTATATTTTATTTTATTTTATTTTTTTAATGGGAAATAAATGTTATATATTCTATTTTTTACATTAAAAAAATGCCTTTTCGTTTTAATTTAAGTGCTGTCTTAGAACATCTTAAGAGATAAGTTACTTTATCCAAAACATATAAATATTTAAATCATCCGTTGCATTTTTCGAAAAAGCGTTCAAGTAAATATTTAAAACTTTTAAAAATATGTCGTGTTCGGTAACACTATACAAACAATCTTAAAAAGTAAGTTTGGAGAAGAAAGTGTAAATTTATTTTTTGTGTTCAAATGCTGATTCATTTATCTCTTGCGATTGCAGTTTTCTAAGTAAGATTCCAAAAGAATGTTTACTGAATAAAGAAACTGAGATTTATGGGGTATGTTATAAAACACTTATGAGGTACTAACTATTTATCTTAAGTTTACAAGAGTTTTTATAAGTTTTAATATTTTAAGCAGAACGAAATAGTTTTCAGTTAACTACATTAGACTACTACTAGCTCTACACTAGAAACTTAATACAATTTACATTCAATGTTTTTTTTTTAATATTATAATGAGATATTTTGTACCAGAAAATTTGTAATGAAATATTAAAATATTCGTTTTTCCTGTTTGCTTATTTTCGCACAAAATAGTCATTAATAGTTTAAAATACGTTTTAACAATAGATTACCCAAATTCAGAAAATCGAAACTGTTATAATTATTATATTTTTCATTAGACGACTGCTGTAATATTTCGCAAATCATATGTTTGGTGTTCATATTTGATTAAGATTTGCTTATATTCCTTAATTGCCAAATTTTTAAAATTACTTCGTACAGTTGTTAGACCCATTTCTTTTTCCCACCGTAGTATTTTAGAGGAATTTTTTTCATATTTGATGGTAATTATATACTGAAGAAAATTTCCCTACTAAGTGTGAAAAATGGGTGGGACTAACACCATTCAGGCAAAAAAAAAAAATGCTGCTATGGTATTCAAGAAATAAATAAGATGTTTGTAAAATTTTTAGTTTCATTTTATAGCACTTTTCCATTTAACGTCACCTTTTCGGCGAACTGATGGATTTCTTTTACCACCTCTATATAAAAAGCCGAATTCAATTTAGCGTATTTAGATCAATTGCTAAAGAAAATGTAAAAAAAAAAAAAAAAACACCAAGAACGAAAAATTATGCAGTTCACTTAGAATAGTAACTATTTCCAATTATACACATACTCGTTGCACTTTTTAACCGTCAGTGTACATAGCGTATGTGATCCCAAAATGGACTGATAGAAAAACAGAATGAGAGACAGCTCGAATATTTGAATTATAATTTACCTTAAACATTATTGGAAAATTCTGACGTTTAGTACAAACGTAAATTTAATTCTAACGTTTTACGGTTTTAGCCATTAATATATCTGAATACATTGTAGTAGTGCTGAAATTTGAACACTAAAAATATCATATTCTATAGAAAATATTTTTTTACATATTAATATCAATACAAATATAATGCCAATTCATATGCAGTGTCAATATCGCTATGATTTGTGACTACAAATATAATTAAATATGATTGATAAAAATGCTTACCCTGAAAAGCCACATAATTTTGGGTGTCCTTGAATACAAACCAGTTGTATTATTTATAAATTTTTTAATAAAGAACATACAATAGTGAATTTAAATAGAATATATCATTTTGAAGAAATTCTGAAATCATTTACCGACTCTACAAGCGGACAGATGGACAGAAAGACGGACAAACAAACTATTTAAAATCATATTCCTTCTTAGCTCTTCAAGCGGCTGATACAGACCTTTTCGTTTACCAAGAAATTGGTATTAATTAAAAACGTGATTGTTAACACACTAAAATTGAAAAGAACATAATTATAGATTCTTAGCGTATTTGCATAATTGTAGATTTGTAGCGTTTTTTTTTTTTTTTTTTTTTTCCAAGTAAGAAATTTATATAAATTTGCCATGAGGTTATTATTTTTTCTATTTGTATAAAAAATTCACAGACGTAATTTTAATTTTTCGCAATCTATAGACACAGCATTTGAAAAGAAAAATATTTTCGATAAAGATTATTGTTATTGTTTTCCATAAAAACGCATTTTTGTAATATATAGAGTGAAAAATTTGATTTTGTGCACATTTCATTAATTTTAAATTTGACATTAAATGGCATTTTATGATAGGTTATAAAATATTTTCAAACTATTTTTCCTTATTATTTAGTGCAGGTTAATGAAATTCATATAGACTAGTAAAATTCTTTCAGTATAAATCATAATTCCAGACTCAACTTTCGCTTCGATTACCATATTTTATTTATTTTATTTATTTATGTACTTATTTATTATTATTATTTTATCGGCGCATTAAAATTAAATATATCTATACAATATGCATATTAATATATAAATATGTATGAAAATGAAGTTCTGGCTTTTTGCATGATGTGAAATGTCACAGAACTCCCTGATTTTTCCCTTTAATTGCAATTTTTAAATGTTATGAAAATGCCCGTTAAATAGAAAAAATCGTTATGTACTCTTAGAAAAGCTCTTACAATAGGTATGTTAAAAATAATTTTAAAGGTATATTATTTAAAGAATAAACATGTATCATATGACAATAAAATCAATTTAAGTATTTTATATGTAAAGTTAAGATCTTTTAAGGTAAGTCTTACAACTTTCTACAAACGGAAAAATTGAATAAATAAATAGCGTATTCTGCGATATCTTTTTTAAAACTTTCAATAAAAAATGTCTAGCGTAATTCGTACTTTGATATGTATGCAATCTATACTGAATGCATATATACAGCGTAAAAAGCAAAGTTTCAAAGAGGCCTTTATCCCCGCAATCATTCATCGCAGACAAAAATTTCTAATTCAAAATGATTTTAAAATTTTACGAATTTAAAACGAGGTATTTTTTTTTGAGAATTTTGAAACATTCTATTTATACAGTACCCAGGTCCTTATATTATTATTATTATTTTGAAAAAGTTGACACTCCTCCTAAAAGACATAATGCAAAAAGTTTCATTCCATGTTCCTTAAACTGATTAGGATGTTTAGTCTCAAAGTTTTTTTTTTTTTTCTTTTTTTAACATTTAAGGATTTTTTCTGATACTTTACAATGCATCTGTATATATATAAATGCCAGTTTTTAAAATGTATTCTAGAATGTTGTTAGTCCCCGTCCTTTTTCACACAGTAATATTTGAAAAAAAAAAATTCTTCAATATGTAACTACGATCAAATATGACGAAAATTACTCTAAAAATATTACCGTGTGAAAAAAGAGCAGGGCTGTCAATATTCCGGAATAAATAAATAATAATAATAAAAAAAAAAAAAAAAAAAAACTTGACAGCTATGTATTATATATATATATGTATGTACATATCATCAAGCACTTTTATTACTGTGCATATTTTTATTTAAATTATGATATCTACTATTTTTAAACTAGATGAACGTAGGATAATTACCTTCTGATTTAAATAAATCAATTTTTTCTTAATTGCACTCATTTCCCAGAAGTGCTGTTCTTTACGATTCAGTTTAGTTGTTTTGATATCTGTAATTCTTTTGATATCAAATGCATACTTTATCGTAAATAGTTTCGAAAATCCCAACAGTAACATTTATTTGATTTACAATGACCATTCATGTCATCTCGAAACATATTTGCAAGCGTAAACAGAAATAGCTCTACCATTTATTCAACACAACTTATTTATAAGAACACATTCAGATATTTGATTTACCATTCCATCAATCATGTGATAGAAAATTATCTTTAAATATTTTCAGAATGCTTTAATCTTGCGAATATGATCACTGTCGCTATATTTTAAATTTCTAAAATGATAAAATCTTTTTAATTAATTGTTCATATATTAAGTTTAAAAGTGTTTCAAGCGACGCGTAATATTAATGAAAATAATTTTATACCTTTTAAAGTAATAACCGAGTATTTACCGTGTGTGTGTAAAATATAATATAAAATTATATAATATAACAAAATAATTGAATACATATATTTAATAAAAGGACTGAAATGTATGTGAAGCAACGGGCCAAATCCAAACAAATGAAATTAATTTGAATAACAATAAAGGAACAAACACGAAAAGCGTGGGGAGCGGGTTAAATCAGCTTTTCGTGTGATCAAATTTCCAAAATTCTCTAAAAACCATAAGATGAGAAAGAAAAAAATTTAAAATTAAGATTTTTATATTATTTGGTGATTTATATATATATATATACTAGCAGGCTACGCCCGCTTCGCTGGTCACTATTTTTAAATGAATCACAATAATTAATGAATTCTCAAAATTGCATTAATTTTTATCATGTGATAAAAAAAGAAAAAAAAAATCTGATCAGGAAAAATGTCGCACCGGGTCCCCACTGCCTTCGGCAGCGTAGACCCGTGCACTGCGCGCAAGTATTCCTTCACCATCCTTATGACTTCTCAAAATTCCATGTTATTACTCATAAACTTTCATTCTCAAGAAAAGGAATTAAAAAATATATCATTTAGCATCGGGTAAAAACTCACACCGGGACGCCACTGCCTTCGGCAGCGCAGACCCATGCGCGCTGCGCGCGCACGTTTGAGGATATACGTGCGCTGTACACGCATATTCCTTCTGAACTCAAACTTTTATTAAGAAAATTAAATTTTAAAAAAATCTTTTATCATCGGGTAAAAACTCGCACCGGGTCCCAAACCCATGTGCGCTGCGCGCCTATTCCTTCCCCACCGTTCCAGCCCCTCCTAATTAACTTGCATATACCAATTTTGAACGGTCTTACTCAATTAGCTGAGATGCAAAAGAAAACCTGATCAGGACACTTTAAATTGTAAATCAGGTGAAATCTCGAATTCCACTTTCGATAATGTAAAAGAACTTTAAAATATCTTTCGAACGATGTATTAAAAATAATTTAATCATAATTAGAATATGAAATATTGAAATTAAAAATATTACAGCGCCATCTGGCGGTAGAAATTTCTGTAATCTATTGTTCCATTCCAGATCAACAAAGCTTTCAAATGATGTATTACTCATGAAATTATTTTAATTAGTAGATGAGATACAAAAGAAAACCTAATCAGGACACCTCAAAACGTGTAAATCGGGTGAAATCTCGAATTCCATTTTCGATAATGCAAAAGTACTTTAAAATGTGTATCAACTAAAATAAGCTTTCAAATGATGTATTACTTATGAATTTTTTTAATTAATAATTGAGATACAAAAAAAAACTGATTCAGGGCATCTCAAAACGTGTAAATCTGGTGAAAACTTTCAATAATTTAAAAGAACTTTAAAATATCTTTCGAATGCTGTATTAAAAATAATTTAATCATAATTAGAAATTGAAATATTTAAATTTTAAAATATTACAGCGCCATCTGGCGGTACAAATTTCTGTATTCCACTGTTCGAAAAGCTTTCTAATGATGTATTACTTACGAAATTATTTTAATTAGTAGCTGAGATACAAAAGAAAACTAATTCAGGAGACCTCAAAACGTGTAAATCTGGTGAAAACTGTCGATAATATAAAAGAAACTTTAAAATATCTTTCGAATGATGCATTAAAAATAATTTAATCATAATTAGAAATTGAAATATTGAAATTTGAATGTATTACAGCGCCATCTGGCGGTAGAAATTTCTGTAATCCACTGTTCGATTCCAAATCAAAAAAAGCTTTCTAATGATCTATTACTTATAAAATTATTTTAATTAGTAGCTGAGATAAAAAAAAAAAACCTAATCAGGACACCTCAAAACGTGTAAATCGGGTGAAATCTCGAATTCCATTTTCGATAATGTAAAAGTACTTTAAAATGTGTATCAAGTCAACAAAGCTTTCAAATGATGTATTACTTATGAAATTTTTTTTAATTAATTTCTGAGATATAAAAGAAAACTGATTCAGGACACCTCAAAGCGTGTAAATCTGGTGAAAACTTTCGATAATTTAAAAGAACTTTAAAATATCTTTCGAATGATGTATTCAAAATAATTTAATCATAATTAGAAATTGAAATAATGAAATATTGAAATTATAACAAATAATTAGCAATAAATTAAAATTGCGACTATAATTTGAGATTTAAACTATCCTATCTCTCAAGTTGGATCGAACTGCACATGGTGTGCGAATTTTATTATAATCGGTTAAGTGGTTTAGGAGTCCATTGAGGACAAACATTGTGACACGAGATTTATATATATTAAGATATATATATATATAATTCGCTTTCTTCAATTTATTAATTTCAATTATTTTCATTTCAAATATTCATTTCATAAAAGAATTTCTGTAGCCTAAATGATTCATCAAGTGTCAAAATATTATTTATTTATAAGCATATCATGTACGAGATTGTAGGGTTTTCTACTTTTTATTTATTTATAAATTTTAAATTAAGTTTGCATTTAATAAATTAGTGAATTGGCGGATTCCTTTATTTACCCTAATATAAAATTTTATTTTTTAGGAGTTTCTTTATATGAGGGGAAGCTACATCTTCAAAATTCGCAAGAAAATAATATAAAATTTGGTATGTACACAAAATAATGTAAAATGCCGATTGCACTGTAAAAAATTTCAATTTACATTTTTATAAGCTACCACTTTGAGATGGCATGCATATTCGTTTGGCATCCTAATAAACCTATCTAACTACGGTGAAAATAAAATTCGTACCCCCAAATTATTGCATTTCACTAAATTTGGCTACCTGGCCCATGGACTAAATATGCATATATATATATAAATAAACAAAGGAGTAGAATGCAAAAACTAAGCAGGTGATTAATTAATTGCCATCATAATTTACAAGAACCTGAATAAATTATTAAATAACTACAAAATAAGCAAATAAATAAACATTCATTAAAATTTTAAAAAGGATATGAATAACCTTTCGAGTATAAATATAAGATAGATATGAAATCCAAAATATTGTTTCTTTAATGTAATTCAAATGGAAAAAAAATACAATATATATATCGAAATATTATATATGAACAAGAATGAATTTATTAAGACTTAAATAAACAGTGTTCTTCATGATCAAAAATTAATAAAAATAAACCATAAGAACGATTGGGAATTTTAATTAACGAGATAAGGGAGGAAAAAAAAAACTTCACAAACTGCATAAATATACTATCAGAATCTGCGAAAAAAGCAAGATTTCGCTTTATATCAAGCAATTTTAAAAGTATAGTTTTGGGGGACCTAGCTTGAAATGAAAAGAAAAATACAAACTTTTAATGAAAAACAAAAAATCTGATATTAAAAATAAAATAAATATGATTATAGATATTTCAAACTTATGTACAGTCGGGGAATAAAAAAACGCAACACTCGACGTAACTTTGTTGCTAATAGATGTAGAAAAATGTAATAGGTATCATTCGACGGGGTAAGTAGTTTCAGAAAATGAACTGAAATTTTAATTGGGGGTCGTCTGCATGTTAAAACGCGCACCAACTTTGATTTTTTTCAATGGTAATGCCCCATTTTTATTTTATATTTGAATTCCTGGGATTGCGACAACGCGAAAAAGTATATTGGTTGTATATTTTACTTATCTTTTCACATAGTTATAAGCGTTCAAAGTTTGAAGGTGCTAATGTTAAATTCATATTTAAAACTTTTATTAATATCTACACAAAAAATAACTTGATCGATATATATATATATATATATATATATATATTTACGAGATACAGTGAAGAAACCCAAACATCCATCATTACTTTTGATTCTGAAAGATATTTTTAATTTTGAAAAATATTAATAAATTCATATTCATAAAAATCATGAATTATGACCTATATTAATTTTTACATAAAATGAATCCAAATGCTGAAAAATATCGGTGTGCGAATTTGCAGCTCATTCCAGTTATTAGTTTTCGAGATATAAATAAATCTTTCTTTTAGAGTGGTTTAGGGGGTCATCTCTTATAAAGTTTTGCATGGGATACCGAATCAAATGTTAAAAAATAACAAAGAAAATTAAACAAAATATTTTTATTTTTTATTTACGGGACAAATTATATGACAACAACGACAAACGCAAAGAAATGAAACAAAAATGATGATTTTTAGACATTAGTGTTAGCATCAAGAATTCCGGTTTTCTAAAGACGACAAGCCCCGCCTTCATCGTTCTTCAATACAGAAAAGAAAAGGAAATGTGACATTGAGTATTCGTATTAAACCCCTTATTTTATGTTGACAAAAATATGCAGAAGTGGTATTTACTTCATCGATTACTGGTGATAAATTTCGAATCTTTTAAACGAACACTAGAAGAAAAAAATAACTAAATAGGCGGGGTTTACTGTTTTAAATAGAAAAATTGGTAAATGTAAAAAATGTCTATCAAAAAACCGAATGGAATTGGAATGCAATTGTTTCTTAACTACCGTTATAGTTAAATGCTGAATCATTTGCTTCATATATTGCTTTATTTTTATTTATTTATTTTGTGTGTGTGTGAGGGGGGATTATTATTTTAAGGATACTTTAGCAGGGGTCGTACTCTCCGCCCCTTTTTGAGGACACACTTAAGAATAAGAAATTTTCTCCTATTTTGCCACCAGTAATTTCATGCAGAAATTTTTATGGAACTTTTTATTGAAATGTCTCCAGATTAATCTGGTTAGAGATCATCGTAAAAAAAAAATAGTGGTAAGAATAAAGGCGGAAATTTGTCATATTTGAGAGCATCCTGAAAAAAGGGCGGAGAGTACGACCCCTTCTTTAGTCCTTAAAATTTTAACTTTATATATATGTTTTTAAATATACTTTTACTTTTATAAATATACTTTAACACTTTTTGCGACCGCAGGATTTTGTAATTTTTACAGTAAGATCCGCTTATTCTCTCAAAATAAATTATTTCAGAACAAATTTTCTGTATTCACAATTATATTACAATCGGATATAGAGTATAATTATATTCTTTCTAATCAATATATTTCTATCCATAGTATACTTTATTACAAAAATATGAACACTGGGAACACTTAAGAAATAAGGAACACACAAATTACGAAAGAAACGCCCACTAAGAGAGTTACAGATTTTCAAATGACGTGAATCTACGTCAGCAGTCGCGAAAGGGTTGATTTAAAAATTATATTTTTATAGAAATTTTAAAGCAAATCGTACAGTTCCAAAGGGTTCAACTGACCCAAAACTAGTAATTGCGATTAAAATTGTTTAATATTTACTTCATGAACCCTTACAATAATTTATCCGAAAAGATTTAGTTTATGCGTTGTTGTATATATATATATATTATTTCATTTCGTATTTTATGTTACACTTACGAAAGAAAATTTAAGCTTTATTGGTGATCCCTACAGACATAATAGACACTTTTAATTGAAAACTATTGCAATTTTTTTAAAGAGTATAGTCTGAACAAAATCGCAAGTGTAATGTATTTAAATAGATCTAAAATTATTTTAAAAAGTATTGACGTATATACAAATCTAAGAAACTGAATTCAAGATAACTAAGGAACTATTAAAAGTGAATATTTTTATTAATTTTTATAATTCTTTTTTTCCTGAAAGATTACCGGTGTAAAACATTAAAATCTTGTCTATTTCTTATAGGATCTTAATTTTATTTTTCTACATTTAGAGTTGACCTCTATAAATACTAAAGATAAAGTATACAAACAGTATACTTTTCCGCACTGCCAGAGTCTCAGAAAATCGAATATGAAGTCAAAATTGGGTGTTGCTATTGAAAAAAATTCAAAGTTTGCGCTCATTTCAATATGTACATATCCCCTAATTCAAAATTCGACAGCATTTTTAAAAAGTACATTTAATTCCCTGTTGAATGGTGTCTATTAAATTTCCCTGCGTCAAATAATAATGAAATTACAGCGAGTGCTGTGATTTTTTTTCCCCGACTGTACATCAAATATCATTTTATTTATTTATTAAATGAAACTGTTAAATATTTACAGTTGTGAGCATATAAATATGATTACCAATTATGTATAATGTATGTATTTGCAGATAAATATCTAAAACATACAATGACACTACTGAAGATGATTTTAACCTATGGCTTCTAATTATTTTGTGACTAATGTTTCGATTTACACGTAAAAATACGTTATATTAAACAAATTATATTTTACATTAAAAAACAATATATAATAATAATACTACGCAGTAAAAATGTTTTTGAAAAAAAAAAAAAGTTGTGTTCACAAAATAAATATTTTTTTAAATATAATTCAACAACAACAAAAAAAAAAAAAAAAAAAAAAAAAAATGTTCGTTTGTTTTTTAAATTCTAGTACATGTTGATTAATAAACTTTTAGTGTTGATAAAAGAATTGCTTGAGTGACATGGAGCAGTCTTTTAAGTAATGGGATTGTGCGCTTTAAAATCATATACCATGGCATGATACTGGATACCATAATGATTTCTTATCTGTTAATCAGAATATTTAAGCATCTATTTTTATAAAAGCAATTATTTTTATTCCTAAGCGATGTTTGCACATTAAAGGTACAACAAGTAACCATAACAAAAATAATACCTTTTTAGAAAACGCACAATCCTTAAAAATAGTCTACAATGATAACTTACGATGAATATTTCATTTCCATGTGTACATTGAAGTTTTTCGAAAAAGAATTTTCGAAAAGCACATTTTAATTTGATCAATATATAAGAAACAATATTTTAAATAGACAATCTTAAAAGTGCATAACAATACAAGTAAAATTTTAAAATGATAAATTATTTGCATTGCTGTTATTGGAATATGTTAAAATTTCAGAATATCATTATTTTATTTTATTTTTTTATTTTTTTTTAAGATATAACTTTATAAAATAAAAATAATGGATTTATCTAACAATTGCCCGAAAGTTCTAAAACTAAAATGTTAGTATAAGTTTTACGCCTTTAGCAAATATTTGCTAACATAATAGAGCATTGAAAACGTGATAATATAAAGAATTCTAATTGTTTTCTGTTTTTAAATTAAAAAAGAAAAAAATCTATTAATAATAATAATCATAAACTAAAATATAATCAGCGGTTTAAAATATACAATCAGCATGATTTTTTTATGGGCTTTTATTTAATTATATTTCATTTGTTTAATGAAGACAGTCGAATGATTAATATTGTTTATATAAGAATAAACTTTTTGATAATTTTTGTAATTTTTCTAAATCAGTATATTTATTTATTTACTTTTTTCATTCAGACAATATAATATATTAAGCACTGCTATCATTACATCTTCTAAGACAAAAAAAAAATTTGATTTTATACACATAAGAATTTCTTTGAAAAGGGATTTTTTTTTTTGTTTATTGTATTATTTGTCAAAATGAACTGATAAAATAGTATTAAAAAAAAAAAAAAAAAAAAAAAAAAAAAGAAAGAAAGAGTGAATGAATGAAAGAAAGGAAGAAATAATTAAGCTTTTACTAAATTTTATAAACGTATTATATTTTAATTGAAATTGAAATTTATAACAGATAAGATTTTTTAAATTTTTCTATAATATAATAAAAAGTAATATAATTAAAAGTTTATTGTACTTATAGATACTTATATTATCACAGGATAGCGGTAGAAAAATTAAGTTACTAAAATTTTCTTATATATTAACGAAAGTAACATAATTAATAAATGCTAAGATATACTCATCCGTAACATCTCTCTCTATTTTTTTTCTATTAAATAGCAGCGCCACTTACCGCTCGATTAAGTCTCCGGTCAAGGCATTGCCGCAGGTAGTAGAATTTTGACCCAATGAAGAAAAAGTGAGTAAAATATTGCCGAAGGTTACAGGTTCACAGAGCGAGTTTTTAGTCCATTTCAGTGAAATTGCTTTGTTGATTTATTTAAAATGTGTTTTATAAATAGTGACTAAAATATTAAATATAGTGATGAGCAAGCAAGTAAAGCTTGCTAGTTTCTATGTAAAACAAACGAATAAATATATTTAAATAAATAAAAGTATACGCCTACATTTTATTCAATACAATAAACGTGAAACACAGAAAAAAGTTTGAGACTTAACCCGTTAGTAGTCGCTAGTTGGTCGATTTGCCGCCCATCTTTTAGTGTTGCCAGATTTTTTTATTCAATAGCCACCAAAAATTTTTAGAAGTAGCATTTGATATACATAAAACGCGAATAAAATCGAAGAAACGTCGGTCACATCACTTCTTAAAATTATTGGTGACAGTTAAATAAAAAGTGTGCAATTTTTAATAGATGGCGCTGTCTATAGCGACTACTAACGGGTTAAATGTAAAGCGTAATTATTGTTCCACTATGCAATAAATCACAATGTTACTTATAAAGAACCACTAATTTTCTAAAATAAATATGAATATGTTTTTACTTTTTTTCTATTACATAACATTGTAAATTTAATTTTCGAAATTATTTCATAATTAAATACAAAGGATACTAAATAAATAATATTATTATTCTAAATATTTTACGTTATTTACATTTCCTGCATTAGACGATATATGTTCTTAAAATTGATGTATATATATATTTTGTTTTGTTTAATATATTTAGTTTTGTTATATGCATATATGCGACTAAAATTATGCAGTTAACATATAGTGTATTTTTCAGCGAAATCTAGAAAACAGGTAATTATTTTCTTCTTTACAGAAACTTTGGCTCAAACATTTACTACTTGCAATAAACGGAAATCTTTATTTAAGTGTAATGCATTAACGAAACTATCAAATTTAATTGCCTACAAAAAAAATTAAAAAAAAAAAAAAAAAAAAAAAAAAATGTTTACGTTATTACAAGAAATAAAGATAAAAAAGCATATACTTTTTTTAATAGTATTTTTTATCTCAGATTATCATGGTAAAGAAGCTTTTAATTCTGAGAAATAATAAATGAAGCTGAAATATATTTAGGTTTTTGATAGGTTTTATTACGTAGAAAAACAAACTTTTTAAACAAGCACATAGGGAATACAAAAAGAGCGTTATGATTCTAAAATTTTATTAAGTAGTACATTTTCTTTTTTGTTAGCTAACTATTTAAAAAAGCTAGAATGTGCAAATTACCATATTATCATTTTCATTGAAACATTTTCAGTTTTATTGAAAAATATTCTAATTAGTGAAATAAAAGGAATTTAAATAAAATGAATTTACATAACTTTTTATAAAATATTTGCCTTAATCCCATTTTTACTTTCTCTTCCCATATTTATGGTAGAGAATGGTCAAATTTTATAAATTTACTGTTTGTTACATTTACGAGTTTTCAGGTCACCTGAATCCAAAAATCATGTTTTTCGAGACGTTGGTCTATGTTTGTGTCTCTGTATGTCTGTCTGTTATCAGAATATCTCAAAAATAAATAATGGCAGAAAATCAATGTGACATCTACAGGCTGACTTAAATGAAACAGAATGAGCAAAATGAATTATAATTAAAAAACATGCTGTGCGTAGATTGTAGTATGGAAATCATTCCTCATTCAATTAAAAGGCAAAGTATTTGCATTATATTGTGGGTATTACTTGGAAATTGCAGGATTCGTCATTCCTTTTGAGTTGGATGTTTTTCAAGTAATACAAATTTTAAATACACAGAATTGTTTATAGTACATATTGAATGTAGACAATAACAAGGCTACCCAGAGATTCTGGGTAGTCCCTTCAACTCTGGTCCAGAGGTAAAATATGATTGTTTGAAGCTTGTTTAAGTTTGTAAGATGATTTCTAACACTGTTGGACTGTTAAAATTTTATTTGTGAGGTAAAACAGAAATAGAGATGCAATTTTTTTTTTAATCCTTCAATTATTTTATTTTTGAAAAACGTAATTTAATTTAATTTTTATACATTATAATTCCTCACAGAAAGTGTTGAAAATGTTCGCCACCATTTTGAATGCAAACATGAATACGCCGAAACAGGTTTTTGACACACTTCGCAGCATTGTATTGTTGGTGTTATTGACTAGATTTCTTCAGTCATGATCTGTTTTAATTCATCGATGTTTGCAGGACTTCTCTGGAAAAGCCTATAAATGATAATGTAAAAATGATAATGGTAATCTAAATGTAATGTCGGAATGATAATGTAAAGAAAAAAAAATCATAAATAAAATTATTACAAGATTAAAAATTCGCGCGTCTTCATTTCTGTTTTACCTCACAAATAAAGTTGCAACAGCCCTACAGTGTTGGAAGTTGTCTACCACAATTTGCTGCCTATTCAAGTTATCTCCTCAAACAATTATAATTCAGTGTTAAAATAGTTGCCACATCCGTCATATTTAAGGGTAATAAGAAAAACCAACGGATACTCTTTTAAATTGATCACCCTGTATGTATATACATGTATTCCTAATAACTGATTGTCTAGTATTATCTCTCTGTAATTCATAAGTACTCGTACGAGATTTTATGCAAAATGATTACATAGCATATCCGAAATATATTCTGTAACACTGTGAATGAATTACCAATTCTATGCCCACTCATCTTCACAGAAAAACATTCTTTTAAAATTTGAAGAAAATTTCATTATTTTTTACGAGGGTATGTTAAAATACACTTTTAAGAAATGCCGATTATAGACCGTAATAGTACGAATTTTTTTATGTATCCCATTCCTATGCAGCAGAAAGGGAGTAAAAACACATTTTTAAGAGAAACTCTTCTTCAAATTACCTTATAAAGGTGTTTATCTACTTGTGGGTTGTTTATATCTGCGCAATATGTACTTCAAAGAGGTTTTGCTAAACTACATCCTCCCACAACTACGGGAGAGGGGGTCAGAAACAGATTTTTAAAATTAAATCGGCAAAAAATTACCAACAATTGATAGGTTTTGGGTGTATGTGTGTTAATTAAGTGTAAACACAATGCTTGTATTTTGATGGAATTTCGAAAAATTTTAGATTAAATTCTGGAAAAGTTTAGATTAAATTCTGGAAAAGTGGGGTAAAGGTCGGTAAAGGAGCTGCCGAAGATAGTAGGGACCTAAAATTATCAAATTACGGGTGGATAACTCACTGCCGATTGCAATGGGAACATTAACTGTGGTTTTGCACTATTCTATCAAATTTTTAGTGTTTTAAGATTTTTATATTACAAATGCTAGGGATTTTTGAGAATTCACTTATATATATTGATCAGCGAAACTGGCAAAAAATGTTAATATTTGACAAAGATTTAAATATTGTCGTGCAAATTGCAGGGTAATTACAACTGCTATTGGGAAAGCTACACTGAATTATTCGTATTGTTACATGCATATATGAAATACACATAAAATTTTTTGCAATTACTTTCCATAAAATGTTAGTTATTGATAATACACTAAAATCTGATGATACATTATCATCGTTAGTACATATACATATCGGCATATTTGAAGAAAATAAACATTTTTATTCATAATTTTGGACAATAATAATTTAATTACTGGGCCTGGAATGTTGGTTTTCTGCATGAAACCGGTATTTATTTATTTATTTATGTATTATTTATTTATTTTTTCACAAGTTATTTTCTCATCTATCAGTTTACTGGTTTTATTACCGTTTTTAGTTTATGCTATCTAACAAGCATATAACTAAACTAATCTTCATTTTGATGGGGATTTTGGAAACAGATCATGTTAAATGTGATTCACGTTAACAAGGTTCGAATGTGTATATATATATATATATATATATCTGTTTTTTTTTTTTTTATTATAAACAAAATGGTGTACAAAAATTGTAATATTCATTTGACAATCGAGCTAGAGTGTTTGTGTGATGAGTTGTAATGTTTTAAATCTATGGGATAAAAGTAATAATATTAAATACTTTTTTTTTTTTTTTTTTTTTTTTTTTTTTTTTTAACCTGAAATATATTTGTAGAATGTTAAATGGAATTATTAAATCAAATAAAAATGTATTATTTCATTATGAGTCCATAACAATGGCAATTGTAGATGACGGGTTAGAATGATTTTTTTTTTTTTTTTCCGATAAAGTTATATTTCAATATAGCGTAAATCTGCCGAAACTATTTTTAGGAAATTTCATAATTGTATTTTGTCATTTTACTTCTATACAAATCAATAAATGTTCTACTTTTAAATGCAAATACTATTTGAAAAGAAATATGGAATCCATAGAAAAATGTAATGTTCTCATAAATTCAAGCACAGTATAATGTTCTGAAGCGTAAGAGTATTTTGGTATGGTATGGAAAGGATTTATTTCATTGACTTTTGCAAAAATATATTTTTAAATTGTAAGAATGGTGATTTATTCTTATTGTGAATTTGAGCTTTGGATATTTTTGATCTAATATGTTTTATTGATTCATTTTGAAATGTTTCTGAAATTATTTTCTTTCAGTACTTTTTTGCACAAAGTAATATAGTAGTTACTATAAATCCACGTAATAATAATAATAATAATAATAAGTATTTGTACAAGGTTTTTATGCATCAAGTTGAATATGATTTTTATGTACAGGGTGATCCAAAAGTCAGGACCAACTTTAAAATTGAATAATTCAAAAACGAATCAAGATACAAAGATACGGTTTGCACCAAACGGATCGAAATGTAGCCGGGTTTTTTGTGGCAATGAAAAAAAAAATGGTTCTGTTGGCGACCGACAGATGGTGCTGACGTATTTTTGATGCAGGATTATGCAAAGCAACAAACGATATAAAAAGGAACAACTACAGTAGGTAATGGTAGTCGAAGCTTATATGCATCGAAATATCGCATTCTCAGTCGCTACTTTAATCACGCATGGCCTCCAAGATCTCCCGATCTGACACCCTGTGACTTTTGGCTGTGGGGATTCTTGGAAGTCAAAAGTGTACCGCGACCAACCGGCATCAGTAGCAACCGTATCTTTGTATATAGGCCAACCGTATCTTTGTATCTTGATTCGTTTTCGAATTATTCTATTTTAAAGTTGGTCCTGACTTTTAGATCACCTGGTACTTGTTATGTTTTTAGGTGAGGAATGAACTTAAAGCTGAATTCTTTCTACTCTAATCTCTGTAATTTTTTACCTCTCAAGTAAACATGCACATAAGTCTCCTTTATTACAGCTGCTTTATTTGTTTACAAATTTTATTGCAAACAAAAAATGTATTTTATCATTTTTAATCAGTTGAAAATTATATATTATTTATGTAGTAAATTGAAGAGTAATTACATAGTTCTGGTGGATTTATAATTTCATGATTTTAGTAATTTATGTAAGAAGAAAAAACTATAACGGAAAATAGTAGAAATTTTTCCATGTTACTTTTTTAAATGTTTATATAACATCTGTAAACAAATTTAGTCATTTAAAAAAACTGTATTAGTTTTGTGAGTATGATTCCAAGATGATATGAAGCTGTTACTAAATGGAATTGTAAATATTATAATTATCAATACTATTAAACACTGTAATGGGTTCTTTCTTACATGGATATACAAAGGCAGACCATAGATATCAATCGATAAGGCATTCAGCTTCAGCCATGGTCTAGTGTCCTTTTCTGACCTTTGAAAGTTGTTCAAATAATTTATAATTTTTTTAAATTTAATACCTGCTTAAAATTCTTTTGGGTGAGTGTAAAATTTCTACCCGTTTTTATTTTACATAAAGCAGGGCAAACGAACGTAAAATGAACAGTAGCTATTATTGTGCATAACCCCCATTGCTATATATGACCTCTTGTCATCTTTCTGGTAGGAGATGAATCCCACAGCGATAAAATTCCGGCGGTGAGTCAAAAAAGTCTAGGATGGCACTTTTCACAGCATCAAGATCCTCAAAGATTTTCTGAGTGAAGGAATTGTTCAACGCAAGGAATAGGTGATAGTTGGTATCAAGTCAGGAAAATAAAAAGTGTGGGGTAAAACCTCCCAACCAAAGCCCAGTAACTTTTTGAGAGTGATTGCAGCAGTACGAGGCCTGGCGTAATAGTGATGAATGATAACACCGCGACGATTGATGAGACCTAGCCGCTTTGCAACCAAATCTGAATGCCGCCTGTCTAACTGTAGATAGTAGAAGGCAGCATTGATGGTTTGGTAGAGTGGCAGGACTTCCCAGTGAATTATTTTCTGCACATCCCACCACACACTAAATAACACCTTCTTGGGATGAAGTTCAGTTATCAAAGTCGATGCAGGCAGATCAGAAGGGCGACATACAGTCCTACGACGCTTTATGTTATGGTACATAACTGACTTCTCATCTCCTGTCTCAATTCGTGTCAAGAATGGGCCTTTTTTGTACCGGGAATGCAATGAAACTCAGGTGGCAATTCAGTCATCCCGTTGATTAGCTGTCAGGTTATGTGGAACTCAACGATCCAACTTTAGCGTAAAACCCAACTTAACCAGTCGTTCCTCGACCGTTCTCCGGTGTATGTTGAAAGTCTCCGCTGATTCTTGCACGGTTGGGTTCGAGTTGTTCCGTAACCCAGTAGCACATAACATTGTTATAACTAATTTTTCACTATTCATACCCTTTTTCTACGCTATAACAACGTTATGTGCTACCTGGGTATGGCTTGGTCAATATCGTCACCTCAAACGTGTGACGGCGGTCCACATCTAGCCTGATCTTGGCAGCTTGTGTCTTGTTCCCTAAATACGTGAAACCATCGATGGCATGTGCTTTGGTTCATTGCATCCTCCCCATAAACCTGACAAACATTGCGACATGCTGCGGCTGCCGTACTCTTTTTTTATCGATGTCGTATAACAAACAATGTCTTATATGCTCCTTTTCGCTTTCCATGTTACACTCTCTGATATACATAATTTTTGAGATGATTAACTTTGGGAGAAACGATGCATTTATATGTGTGGCATTCACACGTTTGATTGGCCGAAGACTTGCGTCATTACAATGTCATGTGTGACGTCAATTCCTTTGCAAATTTGCATATAGTACAAAAACGGGTAGAATTCCCGCACTCACCTAATACATAAACGTAGGTAACACATTTGACCGGGGGTATTTAATGTTCGTAGCCAGAATTATTTGCCAATTAAAATTCTTTTTAAGATTGATTTGGATTTTTTTTTTTTTAATGTTGTTTTATAAGATTTATATACAGTGATTGTTAACTTAACTCTTAATCTGCAATCTGCCTTTATAGTATTGAAATGAAGGGTAAGAGAATGTCGTGTGAATGCCACACTAGATTATTTTATATTTCTAAACACCATTTGCTCTCACAGATTTAGATATACTATTTTTATAATGATTGTTTTTGATGGACACTAAAAATTTTCGAATTCGACGAAATTTATAGTTGTTGGTTTTTATTTTAATAGGGGTGTTCATATAAATTTTTAAAAATAATAATAATAATAATAATGATTTAGTAGATATATTTGTTAATGTAGTTTTCCTTTACATTTTATTTTCAACACAATTTCATTTACACTGCATACATTCGTCTAGTCGTCTAGTGGATAAATATCTAAAATACATTTATAATTTGGGCAACCCTGTTTATTATTTTTATGAAATATTATACTTTAGTGTATTATTTTATTTCGTAAATAGCTTTTAATTTATTGTTTAGTAGTTATTATACCAAGATAAGAAATAGTGTGCTATATATGTTTTATTTCATTTTTTAATCATAGATTTTTTTTTTTATGATAATATAAAAATTATATATTAATTTTTTTTTTTTAGAATTTTGTAATAAAGAAAAAAAAGAACCTTTTTTTTTTTTTTATTATTATTTAAGTGCTGTCTTAAAACATCTTAAGAGATAAGTTACTTTCTCTTAAAAAATATAAATATCTAAATCATCTGGGGCACTTTTTTTCAAAAAGCGTTTAAATAAATACTTAAAACATTTAAAAATATGTCCTCTTGGGTAACAGTATAAAAACAATCTTAAAAAGTAAGTTTTGAGAAGGAAGTGTAAATTTATTTTTAGCGTTCAAAAGCTGATTCATTTCTCTCTTGCGATTGCAGTTTCCTAAATAAGATTCTAAAACAATGTTTACTGAATAATGCAAGTGAAGATTTATGGAGCATGTTGTAAAACACTTATGTAGAATAAACTATTTATCTTAAGTTTACAAGAGTTTTTATTAGTTTTAACACTTTAAGCAAAATGAAATAATTATCAGTTAACTCTTCTAGGTTACTACTAACACTACACTAGAAACTTAATATATTTTATATTCAATGATATTTTTTTAACATTCTGATGAAATATTTTGTACTACAATATTCATGATGAAACATTAAAATACTCGTCTATTCTGTATGCTTAATCTTTCAAAAAATATGCATTAATAATATTACACTGTGTTTTAACGTTAGATTACCAAAAACCGAAAATTCAAATTGTTATTTTATGTTTAGATTACGGCTGCGATCATTCGCAAATCATATGCTTGATGTTCATATTTGCTTATGTTTCGCTTACATTTAACAATTAAGTAAGATGTTTGTAAACCTTATTTCGGTTTCATTTTAAAGTTCTTTTTCATTTAACGACTGCATCTTGGCGAATTGATGGATTTCATATACTACCCCACTATAAAAAAAACTAATTCTATTCAACACATTTAGATGAACTGCTAGGGCAAAAAAAAAAAAAAAAAAAAAGAAAAACGAAAGATCATGCAGTTTGCTTAGATTATTAACTCTTTCCATTTTTATACGTACTCGTTGCACCTTTTAAACTTCAGCGTACTTTGCTTCCATGATAGACAGAAAGCATATTTGTATTCAGATTCACTCATACATTATTGGAAAATTTTGACGTTTAGCAAAAATGTAAATTCAATTCGGCTGTATCCCTTAATATATCTAAATATATTAGTGTAGCCCTGTAAATCTTAACAATAGAAATACCATATTCTACAGAAAGTATTTTTTTCTGCATATATAATGTCAAAACATATACAGTGCCAATGTTATGTATATATATTGTCAATATCGCTATGAATATGACGTCTGTTTCGTGACGAATTCATGGATTTCTTACACAGACCCATTATCAATAACCAAATTTTATTCAACATATTTAGATAAAATGCTAAAAAAAAAAAAAAAAAAACGAAAACTTCTGTTGTTTGCTTAGATTATTGACTCTTTCAATTGTACAATTACTCGTTGCATTTTTAATCTTCAGAGTACTTTTCCTACGTGATCCTAAAACGGATAGATATAATAACAGGAAGATAGACAGTTAGAATATTTGAATTCGGATTCACCCTTAAATATTATTGTAACGTTCTAACATTTTACACAAATGGAATTTCAATTCTGCCAATTTTTTATTATAGCCCTTAATATATCTGAATATTTCAGTGTAGCATTGTAAATGTTATAACTAAGCATACCATATTCTATAGATTGTTTAAACATGTGAATAACAAATGTTAATATCGCCTTGATTTGTGCACTACAAAGTTATTTGAATATGATTTATAAAAATATTTACCCTGAAATGCACCACACTCGCATCCTTCTTGATGTCCCTGAATACAAACAAGTTGTATCATTTATAGCATTTTGAATAACGAACATACAGTAGTGAATTTGAATGAAATACATTATTTTGAACAAGTTCTTAAAATATTTACGGATGCTACAGGCGAACTGTCGGACAAAAAAGGCGAACAAATAAACTATTTAAAATCATATTTACTCTTAACTCTTCGAGCGCCTGATGTGGAATTTTCCGTTTAGTAAGCAATTGATGTTAAATATTTACTTGATTGTCAATACACATAAAATTTAAAACAGCATATCTACAGATTCTTAGCGTGTTTGACTAATTATAAATTTATAGCGTGTATTTTATATTAGAAAGGTCACACAGAATAGTCACGAGGTTAATTTAAGATATACAGTAATATTTTGAACCTCAAACTGAAGTAATTATTCATTTAGTACTTTGTAAATAATATTACAACTAAGTCGTCGTGAATACATAATTTTTGTTTCTATTCGTATAAAAAACTAACTGACGTATTTTTATTTTTACGCAAACTATAGGCACAGCATTTGAAAAAAAAAATTCGACAAAGATTATCATTATTGTCTTTAATAAAAATGTATTTTTATAAGATATAAAGTAAAAAATCTTAATTTACAGAATTTTTTTTAATTTTATAATTTTTTATATTTGACATTAAATGACATTAAATGAGAGGTTGTAAAATATTTTCACACTTTTTTTTTCTTATGCGTTTAGTGCAGGTTAATGAAATTCAAATAGGGTAGTAAAAGTCTTTCAGTATAAATCATAATTCCAGACTGGACTTTCGCTTTGATTACCATATTTTAAATTATTTTTATCGGCGCATTAAAATTAAATATATCTAATGTATGGAAATGAAGTTTTGAATTTTTGCATAATGTAAAATGTCACAGAGCTCCCTGATATTTCATTTACATGCAATTTTTTGAATTTGTGAAAAATGTCCGTTAAATTAAAAAAAAAAAAAAAAAGTTTTATACTCCTAAGAATGCTCGTACTTTAATTTATACTAAAAATTATTTTAAAAGTTTATAATTTAAAGAATAATCATAAGTCATATGAAAATAATATCGATTTATGTAACGTATTTATGTGTATCTATTAGCAAATCATAATAGCACGAAGCATGTGGTATTTAAATATCAAAAAGATATTTATTAAATAAAATTTTACTATATTAAACTTTATTAGCTTATAAGTTAATATTTTACACAATATCTTTATAAATAAAATAAATAAATAAATAAATAAATAAACCCCTAAAAATTACATATATATATATATATATATATATATATATATATATATATATGTAATTACTTTTTTCTATAATGTATTTTTGAAATACAATAAAGTCTTGTACAACGCGGTAGCAGAGATGACAAATAAATAAAACAGTTTTATTTTTTAACACCATTGATTCACACACTCGATTTAGTTTTTGTATAAAGCAATTGCTTTGATATAAAATAAGTGCTGTTAAAAAATAAAATTATAATATTCATGAGGCAAACTTGCACCCGCGTTGTACTAGACTTTGCTGTATTTTTAACAGACATAGAAATAAATAGTTTTGTAATACATTAAGGGAAAGTTTATATATATATATATATATATATATATATATATATATATATATACATTTTAACTATACATAGAGTTATGTTTTTTAAAATATTTACTACAACTTCCTGCAAACGAAAAGGTACAATAAATAATCAACATATTCTTTGATATCTTGTTTCAACTTTTAGGAAATATGTTTCTAGCATAATTCGCACACTGACACATAATTAATCTGTACTTATATGTACAGAGATACAGAGACTCCGAACCATGCCCGAAGCTAATCGCCTTATCGGGGTACTTATATGTACATATGCACCGCACAAAGCAATGTTCTCCGCAATCACTGATTGCAGACATATACTTCCAATTACAAAATGTTCTTAAAAAATATATGCGTTTAAAATATAGTCTGTTTATTAAAAAAAGAAAAAAAAAATAGAAATTCATAAACTAACTTTTATATAGTACCCAGGTCCTTATATTCTTTTTTTTTTTTGTTGTTAATTTCGACACTCATCCTGAGAGATATCAGGCATTTCCTTTCTGTGCTCCTAAAACTGTCCAATATATTTTAGTTTCAAAGTTTTTTTTTTTTTTTTTTTTTTTTTTTTTGTCACATTTTCTCGGGTTTGAGGATTTTTTAACTGATCCTGTCCTCGTAACTTTCCATTAGTCCTATATATATATATATATATATATATATATATGTCTATATCATCATCAAACTGCATTATTAATGTACATATTTTTATTTAAATATCATAACTATAATTATTAAAACTAAATGAACGTAGAATAATTATCTTCTACTTTCAATCAATCACTTTTTTTTCTCAACTGCACTCAATTCCCAAATGTTCGATTCTGCAAGATTCAGTTTAGTTGTTTTGATAACTATAATTCTTTTGATATCAAATACAAACTTTATCGTGAATAGTTTGGAAAATCCCAACAGTAACGTTTATGTGATTTACAATGACCATTCATGTCATATCGAAACATATTTGCAAGAGTAAACAGCAATATCTCCAACGATTTATACAACACAACGTATTCATAAAAACGCATTCAAATATTTGGTTTATCATTTGATCAATCATGTAATAGAAAACTATCTTTGAAACATTTCAAAATATTTTGCAAAGAAGATCATTGACTCTACATTTTAATGTTGTAAAAAGGTAAAATCTAATTAACTCATTTTGCATGTATTAAATTGATTTTTTTTTCAAGCGACGCATAATATTTATAAAAAAATAACTTTATATCACTTAAAGTAATATATATATATATATATATATATATATATATATATATATAAAATATACGTATATGTATAAATATATATATATATACATACATACATATACTTTAAGAAATGAATAAATATGTTTTTTAAAAGAACTGAAAACTGAAGTAAGGTCCAATACCAAACAAATGAAATTTAAATAATAATAAGAAGAGCAGACACCACCACGGTTTAAGACGGGCGGAGCGGTTTAAATCGGTTTTGCGGGTGCCCAGCATTCATCAAATCTTTTAAAAACCATATGATAAGAAAGAAAAATTTTAAATTAAGTTTTATATATTATTAGGTAAAAATAAGGTAAGAACTTCTGAACCCTATATGATTCATTGAGTGTCAAAACGTAATTTATTTACAAGTATAGGATGTACGAAAACGGTTGAAAGGTGCACTTACAAAGTTATTGATGCATTCTACAAATGTTCACTGTGTCCCTTGGTCACAAAGAACTTCTCCTATCGGTAATCCAGTTTCATCAAGTCAATATCCCTCGAAGCAACTATGATGCGTTTCGGCAGTCCTTGCAGTGTTGTTGGCATTATGCATGTCCTTATCCTTACGGAAGGAATCATATGGCGCGTGATCTGGTAAATTGGGAGATCATAGTAAAAGAGGAACTTCATCCGGACCAGCGTGCCCTGTCTAGCGATGTAACATGTTAACTTTTCAGAAGAGCTCGGTATCTAAACCATGAGGCCAGCTTTTAAACTTAGTGTGAGTATCACCCGTCATTGTACATTGTATATTGTCAATAAAAATATTTAAATAAGTATGTGCACAAAATAATGTAACAAAGTAATGCAAAACTATTGAAAGCACTACAAAAAATTTAATGCAACTTTAACCCTTTATCTACTGCATTATGATACAGACAAAAATTGTGTTTGAAGCATATATTTTTAGTTACTAAAGTGCATTATTTAAAGATATATATGTTAAAAATTATGCATATCACCTCATAATAATAATTAATGAGAAATTTGGGAGGTCGTACTTTAGTGTACCACTGGCTCACTGAGGTCGAAAAAATTATTTCGACATGAAAAAAGCTTAGGGAAATATTTACTCTTTATGTTCCTTATATGTTTTCTAAGATTAGTGAGATATTCTTAAAATAATATAGAAATTAATTATAACACACATGAAGATCGTGAAAAATATCAAGCAAAAACAGCAAGTGCACTGCATAAAATCCCGTATGTAACAAAAATGGCTATATGTATCGTCTAATGCTTTGTAGTGAGATTAAAGGGAGGTACATTGGTTCCCTTCTTATAAATATCTTTGACATTTCTTCTATAAATTCGATTTTATACTATTTTTAAAGTAATGGTACTTTAAAGTACCGTCAGTAGATAAAGGGTACACTGACAATGAGGTTAGAATATGATGGGATCCAGAATTTTCGCCCCCAGCATCTCGCCCCCGGAAAATTCGACCCCGAGAGATGTAAAATATAAATGTAATTAAAAATAAATCTATAAACATGCATGCAGTGTTTCCTAAAATATCATCATACATTATTTTCTTCGATTCTTGTATGTTTGTTTGTGTGTCTAGTACAAATCTTGCAATCGATTTTTGACTAACTTCCCACCAAGTTAGACATTTGAAGCTTTCAGAAAAGCTGAGAACACGGTGGCAATGTTTTTTTTTTTTTTTAAATACATTTAGCTAACTGGTTCGGGTCCCAGCTGCCTTCGGCAGCGTTTATGATTCAACAAAAAATTTATTTAACTAACCTCCCGACTAGCTCGACATTTGAAACTTTCAGAATTGTTCAGAACACGGTGACAATGCATTTTTAAAATACTTTTAGCTAACTGTTTCGGGTCGCTGCTGCCTTCGGCAGCGTTTATGACTCAACAAACAATTTATTTAACTATTTTCCCGACTAGCTAGACATTTGAAACTTTCAGAATAGTGCAAAATACGTTGACAATGTATTTTTTTAATACTTTTAGCCAACTGTTCCGTGTCCCTGCTGCCTTCGGTAGGGTTACCAGTACAAACTTTGCAATCGACTTTTAACTAATTTCCCGACTAGCTAGACATTTGAAACTTTCAGAAATTCTCAGAACACAGTGGCAATGTCTTTTTTAAATATTTTTAGCCAACTGTTTCGGGCCCCTGCCTTCAGCAGCGTTTATATGATTCAACAGAATATTTATTTAATTAACTTCCTGACAATCTAGATATTTGAAACTTTCAGAATAGTTCAGAACATGGTGGCAATACATTTTTTAAATATTTTTGCTGTTTCAGGTCCCTGCTGCATTTTGTAGCGTTTATATAATTCAACTGAAAATTTATTTTACTATCTTTTCGACTAGCTAGGCATTTGAAACTTTTATAATAGCTCAAAAGACGATAACGATGCATTTTTTTAATACTTTCAGCCAACTGTTTTGGGCTCCCGCTGTCTTCTGTAGCATTTATATGAATCAACAATCGTATAATTTCCCAACTAGCACAAATTTGAAACTTTTATAAAAAGCTCAAAACACGATGATTATGAGTTTTTTAATACTTTTAGCCAATTTTTTCGAGTCCCCTCTACCTTCGGAAGAGTGTATATGATTCAACAACCATGTTACGTCCCGACTAGCTAGACATTTGAAAGTTTTAGAATATCTCAGAACACGGTGACAATGAATTTTTTCATGACTTTTAGCCAAATATTTCGGGTCCCTGCTGCCTTCGGTAGTGTTTATATGATTCGACGGAAAATTTAAAAACATGTTATATAAAAAGGTCGTTCTTTTTATTATGCAATAATTTGTTGCATAAAAATATGAAGTTTATACAATATTGATATATGTTTTGATTTTGGTCATAACAAGGGTTCACAAACAGCATGGCGATAAATATATGCGTGAATGAATATTGAATATAAAAATGATAAAAATATTTACTATTTCTCGCCTAACATCGTTCATAAATTCTGGTCGTTTTTAACTTTCAATAATCAAAACTACTCTGCTCCTCAATCCCATCCGTGGGGGTCAAAGATTTGATGTCATGTTTTTGGATCACCTTTAGGGGTGAATCCCACACCGTCGCCAATTGTTCACTGCGCAACACTAGTGCGACGTAAAAACCAAACCAACCAACCAACTCTGCTCCTCAAAGTGTTTAAGAACTGAGACTCGAAACTAAGGTTTATTGCAAATACGGTACATTTTCAAAAGTAACTACTAATTCTAATACAGCATAGAAAGTTTTACTATGGGTTTACATTATTATTTTTCACTATTTATTAGTAATGCAGCATATAATTAATTAAATTTTACTAAGCCAAAATAAATAATGCTCGCTTACTAAGTATGTTATCGTTTGTTTCGTAATTCGTAAACAATTCGTCTTTTATCAATATCATTGCAGGCTTTATCTACGGGCTGAATATTCATAAATCAAATCTATATGTCGATTAGAACATATTTATGTCTTAAAGAATCAAATTCGGAACACTAAAATCTCGACAACTTTTGCAACAATAAAATTACGGGCTCTGTCTACAGGTTGAATATTCATTTATGTCTTTAAATACTACTTTTTATACGCAAAAGTGTCTTCAACTTTCATAATAATATCATTACTAGCCCTATCATTATCTTCTTTTAAAATCGCTATTATGGTAGGTCATATTTAATGGCCAAAACCTTTGTATTCGTAGTCATTATGAGTATAAGTCTCCTAAATATCAACAAAACGGAAAATTATATAAAGTCCAAAAAGGGAGGTGCACAACTAGATGATATAAGAAACCATTATACCAATTTGCAACGTTCTACGTCGAACCGTCTTTGAGATATGCTAGATGCATTTCAGGTTATATCTACGGGCTAAATATTCATAAAAAAAAATGCATTTTTTGACAAGAACCTGCTTATGTCTTTAAGCATAACTTTCTACACGTAAAAAGTCTTCAGGTTTCATAACAATATCATTACTGGCTCTATCATTATCTTTTTTTTTTCAAATCTCTATGACGGTAAGTCATATATAATGGCTAAAACCTTTGTATATTTGGTCATTATGAACATAATTTTCCTAAATATCTCCAAAACGCAAAATCATAGACAATCCAAAAATAGAGGTACACAACTAGATGTTATAACAAACCTATAAACTAATTTTTAACCTTATACGTCTCACACTTTTTGAATTATGTGAGATACATACCCCCCACACACGTACTTACATACTGACGCCACGAAAATTCGTGTAAAATCGTTGATATCTCTGAAACGGGAACTCTTATTAAAACAATAGTTGCAAGTGTACAACTAGAGATTATAACAGTTATGCATATAAAATTTGCAACCTTCTTCGATCATTAATTTTTTGAGCTAAGCAGAATACGAAATGAATTTCGCACATCGGAATTACTAACTTACTTATACTTTGTATAAGGAAGTAAAAACGGTAGACTTATTTTTTAAACACCAATTTCCAAAATCTAAAACTGACCTACTTAAGTAGGATGACTGTTAATTTTCCCCTAATAACCACGTAATACATGAGAAAGGATATCTAAAATGGATTTATGTAACAATTTTCAAGAAAATCCTTAGAGCCGTTTTTGAGGTACAAACCTTCACCAAAACTTGGCATACTTAATTATTGACCGGAAAACACTAATTACCTACAAAAAGATGTTTAAAAAGGAGTTAATATAACGAGTTTGAAAAAAAAAAAATCCGTGCAGTCGTTTTTAAAGGAACGCACTTGCAAGGCCGGGAATTGCGCTATTTTTACAGGACGCCTATCAATTTTCCTGAACTAACCAACTATATCATTTCAAAGGTCATCTAATAGAGTTTTTATATAGCAACTTTGAATAAAATTGATAGAGAACTTACGTTTTCCGCTGTCCCATTTCCAGTTTTTCAATTTCCCCCAAAATTTGAAAAAAAAAAATTCTATATACCTGACCTGTCTCAGTTCTGAAGTTTCGTAGTTCTATTTTTGTGAGCTTCGGAGATGTGATACCCAGAAGATTCAGTACATATATACGTGTACATACATACATACATGCATACAAATACTCTGACCAACTGTCAGAAACTACTTTCTGGACTCAGGAGGCCTGAAAACGTATAAATCAGGTTAAAACTCGATATCGAATTTTCTGACCGCACCTTAGAATGTAGAAAATGTGGAAAAAAAGCCGAAAATTCATAGAAACAGGGGGGAAAAGAGTCAAAATTCCATAGAAATAAACATGGGATGAAAAAAAAAAAAAAAAAAAAAAAAAAAAAAAAAAAAAAAACTCCTAATGTCAAGTATGAAAAAAAAGGGCTAACTCCAGCAAGGATAAAAGGACAGAATTCACTAGAAAAAGATATCGAAGAGCGGGAACCGGCGGGACGTTCAATATATAGTCGGGGACGACTCGCCTAGTATAAGTTCATTACCCTACAGTAGTAGCGTAATGAAAATTTCTTGCTTCTGTAATCCTATTTTTTTTATTTATTTATGAATAATGATCAGCTTGATTAATAAATAAAACAAAGTAAAATAATATTTGATAAATTAATACAATTAGTATGTGTGCACTAAAAATTTAGAAAATAAATAAATAATACTTCTGTACACTTAAAAGCTCTTTTATTTAACAGCGATAAAAAATATTAATCGAATATTTTTTGCATTCGAAAACCTTATTTTAATTCATATGTTTTTTATTGAAACTAAAATGGAAAATAGTGTGAATTAAACAGAAATATATCGAGAATTACTACATGTATATTTGCATTTTTATTTGACATTACAAATACACTTTACACAACTCGGGGGCGAGACGCTGCCGGCGAAATTTCCGAAATTCACTTTCCGGGGGCGAAATTTCCGGAGTGCGAGATTTCCCCTGGGTGAAATGCTGAGGCGTAATGCCGGGGGCGAGATGCTGGGGGTGAAATTTCCGTAAACCGAATATGACTCACTTGGTCGTTCAAAAATTAATTATTTACCATAGAAAATAGTATTGTGTCATTGTATGTAAATAATGTGAAATATTGAAGAACGTAAAGCTGGCCGATACACGATTAATAATATGATGAATAATTTTCTAAACGTGAATTTTAATCCAAATAATATTTATAATTTTTTAATTTTTTAAATGTTTAATTATAAATAAATTTTAAACTTCAAATACAATAAGTTCCTCTTAAAAGAAAAAAAATCTGCAAAATATATACGTTTTTTAATAGTTTATACAAGTAATTGGCCTTTTCAGAAAATTACTTTACTGTATTTTAATAAAATCTTAAATTGAATTGATATTTAATTCTTTGAAAAAATAACATATTGGTCTGTTTTTTTTTTTTTTATTGACTGTAGCGCAAATGTTCTTGTAATGTTGTCTTTTTTAAGAACACGAAAGTTATTTTGTCTTAATAAATTTATAATTGCCATTACATTACTATAAGTTTTAAATAAAATTTTCTGGGGCAATTTTTTTTTCAATTTTGCTACGAATAGAATGCAATTTCGATTTACTTTTAAAAAATATTGACTATGTTAAAGTTTATGCCTAATTTTTGAAAAGAAAACCTTTTAATTTTTAAACTTTTATTGCAGTATGGCAAATAGTTTAATAAAATTTTTTTGTTCTTTAATATAATGATTTTTTTCGTAGATAATAAAATATTTATTATTATTAGGACTGAGGACTATTAGTCTCAATCTGGGATATTTGCGGTGTCATTTTTCGATAGTTGGACATTTATCGAAATCTAAAATTTATCGAAAATATAATTGAATATTTTGAAAGCGGTGTTATAATTTGAAAAAAAAAAAAAAAAAAAAAAAAAAAAAACTATTAGTCCTCTGAACTAAACTAAATTCTGCTCTTGCCAGAATTTCATCATTTTTTTTTTTTTTTTTTTTTTTTTTTAAGAAAAAGAAAAGAAAAGAAAATTAATAATAATCAGTATCGAAACAAACACTATCGATATTCTTTTTTTTTTTTTTTTTTTTTTAAATAATTTTGATTCAAGAAATAAAAAAGTGCGCGCGCAAAGTGAAATAAAATAAGTATAAAAATGAATTTAATGATTTAATTTTTATATAAATCATTATGGCGTACTATCTTAAAAAGTAGATATAAAATTTAAAGTTTATGTGGGGCGTGTGGCGTCTGTAAAAATTGTTTTAAAAGGTAGAATAGAATAAAGAAACAACGATGTCGTTTGCATTTTGTTATATAGTTTGAATCTTTGAAAAACAAATTTTAAATAAATAAATTTAAATATGTATATAATGAAGAAGGGCTTTAATTATATGTTGTTAAAACACAAGTATTTCATACGTAGTATAACTAAAATGCATCTGATTTCTTTATTTATAATACATAAGAAAAATAAATTAAAATAAAAAATAAACTTTCAGTGATGTACTAGTTTTATATGCATTTTCATATATATATATATACATTGTCTAAACTTTTAATTATCATTATCATTTTTTTTTTTTAATGTCACTATAAAGCACTTAGATATTTTATAAAAAAAAGACGATACAAATTAACTTTCCATTATAGATAAAAAATATTTATATGTTAAGATAGCTTAACGAGTGCTAGAGGAAAATCCATCATCTATTTTTTCTTGTCGTGATACTTGTATAACAACATGCTATGTTGTAAAAAACTCTCATTTATAATAGCGTCAAAATTAAAGAGAAAAACATGTGTGTGTTCAGTAATTTAATAAAAGATGGCAATTGTGTGTGGAAAGGTTTACATATTTTATTGGAATAGTGGTTACCATTATGTATTTTTGTGCCAAAAGTGATGTATTTTTATTAAATGTGTCACATTAAGTCATGTTCATAAAGTAAACATTTTGATGGGATTAATAACAAAAATATATTTTTATAAAATATATTTTTAGATTGTGGATTAATTCAGCTTCCTTTTTTTGTGTGTTTCGGTTTGTTACCAAGTACTTTTATTAGTATTTACAGAAATAGTCCTTAAAAATGTATTTTTTAAAATTAGTGTTTGAAAATTATATATTCAAGTTATGTCATTAAATTAAATTTGTAGGTTACAAATTTGCATACGATTTTAAGATAATAAAATGTATACTTATGTTTAATACATATATTTAAATTCCTGTAATAATTGGTACAAAAATTAAACTTAAGAAAAAACACAATACATAAAATACATAATATATATATATCTATATAAATGGTTAAATTCCAGTAACAAATGACCAATTTTATGCATTCTAAGATGTTAAATAAAATGTAAAGTAATAAGTAAAAATGGATATATAAATAAAGATTGTATTACCATTAATTTGGTAAGTAAATGGTTTAGTCGCCATTTACAGAATTTTTTCAGCATTCAAGGAAGAATGCAGAGTTATTATTTTTATTTTGCATTTTAATTATTGAAAATTTTTTTGGTTACAAGCTACAACTGGTGAGAATTCCCAGGACAGAAAAAAGATTCTTCCGGTTTGCTGATTCTACATTTTCTGGCAGCCACTTAATCATAATTTTTTCAATTTTTTTTCAAATTCTTTTAAAATAATTCTATTTTTTTTTTTTTTTTCTTTTCCACTTTTTTACTTTCTCTTACCCATATGGTCGAGAAAGTATTGTTTTAGGGCCAAATTTTTGAACTTGCGTTTTTGTTATATTTACATGTTCTGTGGTCCCCTGAATACGAAAATCATGCTTTTAGCGAATGGTCTGTGTGTCTGTCTGTCTGTGTGTCTGTGTCTGTCTGTCTGTGTGTCTTTTATCATGTAGTTTTCGATGGTCTGGGACCTTAAGAAAAAATAGTAGCAGAAATTCCAAACTCGGTATTCTAACTGTGTATCATATAGGGGTGATACAGAAGCTTTTCGTTGAGATGAAGCAAATGGCTCGCGTACAGGGACACTCAAAAATATTCAAATACATTACGTCCATGGGGGAAATTGCAGGTAAGTAGAGTTTAACATCTATAGATTGCACTAAACCAAATGAAACGAATATATTTTTTTTGTAATAGAGATAGTCAACAGGAAAAAAAATCTGTATTTAGGAGTCTCGCCTCCGCCCCTGGGGGGGGGGGGAAGTCTCCCCTCAAGGGGAGTAAATTTTCATGATATGTATCTTTCAAAAGGGCTCACTATTACTCTTAACACGAATGGTTGAACCATCGATCTGCAATAATTTAAAATAACGTTATCGAGTTTTTTTTTTTTTTTTCATTTTTAACAAAATAATAATAATAATAATAATAATAATAATAATAATAATAATAATGTAATATTGAGAATAAATTCAACATTTTTTTTTTAAGATTTTGTGTTATACTACTTCTCTAATATGGAAATCTTCTGCATTATCATAAAATGTAATTTGTTTAAATAATAATTTTGATAAATTATTTTTTTAAAACAGAATTTTTTTTATATAACCGAAAGAAATTCTGTATAAATGTAGGCGCATTATTGAAAAGGTGTGTTAAGGGGGACGACAGCCCCTCTCACACAGAACTAAGTATCATATAAAACTCTTCCGAAGCCTAATTTGAATTGTTTAACATAGGTTTACATAACAGTACTCGTTATCTTACCTCTTAATCTCCAACCTGTATTTATAGTATTAAATTTCAGGGTACGAGAAAGTCGTGTGAGTGGCACACCAGATTATTTGATATAAAAACGAAAAAAAAAAAGAAAAATATTTCGTGAAAATATTCTACCACATGTTTTTGATGTATTTACACCTTTTGTGATTTTCTGTGCACGATTTGATTATTTTTAGAAAATTTCTCTTTGTATATATCAAAAATAATTTAGACATCAAGAACCAGAATGTAACAAAACTTATCATGAAATTAAACTTCCACCTAAACTGCTGCATATTAGATTTGGGGGTGAAATCTCTCAACTATCGGCTGGTTTGTTTGTTGGGGTTTACGTAGCACTAGGGCTGCGCAATGGGTAATTGTCGATGGTCTGGGACTAACCCCTAGATTTGGTCCAGAGACATGCCATCACAATTGTGGTCCTACACGGAGAGAATGGATTCATGGCTTCGGTAACCCCCAGAGGTATAATTTTGATGGGAACATGGGGTTCATTGCGACCACGATAGATTTTACGTGCACCAGCCACCATTAGTGTACACGACGGTCTTTGGCCGGCTCGAATACCTCAAATAGCAGCGTTGTCATTCCAGTTTTACAATCTTTAACATGATTGTACAGCATAAAATGTGTAAATGCACATAATTAGAATTTGTTTCAACATTACAAAGCGTATTAAAAAATGTTTATTTGTAATAGTAATATCCAACCAGAATTATCTTTGTATATGTATGGAAAACACTTCCCCAGTAGAGGTGAGATGGGCTCAGCCCGAGCCCGTAAGCCCGAGCACGAGCCCGATCAGGCTGAAATCTTACGCAAGTCTTACGGCTCCGGCCAGGCTCGGATTCAAGCTAAAAGTTCCGTTTATTTTATTCCTCACTAACTGGAAAATGTAAAAAAAAAAAAAAAAAAAAAAAAAAAAAATCATTCATTTTGAGAGCACCTTTAGTAATTCTATAATAGTCATGATAGGTTATAAATCACAAAATAATCTTGCAAACCAGCTTTGACTTTCCTTTTTCTAAATTGAACTTTTTATTCAACGGGGTGCATATTATGTCATAGTGTTATACAGTAATCCTTCCTCTTTCGTTATATTGGGCCTCATTATATCACTCATTCAGATAAATGTTTTGTCTCCCGATAGGCGCGTTATAAACAATGGTCTGCACTATTAAATATATATTATATAAATATATACATATATACAGAGACACAGACATTATAAATTGTTATAATAACATTTATAGTTATTTAAATTGAGGATTGATAATAAGAAAATTAATTTGAAAATTAAAACATTATTTAATTTTACTATTGTATATGCGTTGCATAGCGTACCACTTTCAATATCGGGCTCTAATCTTACAAATTTTTTCGGGCTCGGGCGAGCTCAGTTCAAAAATGTTTCGGGCCCGGGTGGGCTCGGATTGCCAAAATAGAGCCCGATCTCACCTCTGTTCCCTAGTACTCTATGCATACTGAATACAAAAAATACCTTCCACCAGGGGATGCAAATTCTCAATATATATATATAGATATAGGTAGAGATAGAGATATATATGCTTAGGAAAAAAAAAAAAGATTGAATTATTTAAAAATCCACAAAAAAAGTTATTAAAAATTACTGAACATAAAATTAATCATTTTAAATTTTGAGATCAAAATATCCTACGGAATTTTGAAGATAAATATTTAAACTTCTCAAATAATTTTCGCTCTATATCTGCTTTCTCATCTTATGCAAAGTAACATAAAATAATATACGTTTTGTAATAATTTATCAGTAAATGTCGTACATAAAAATTTATACAAAGTTCGGGGATAAAAAGTTTCATTATAATACCCCAGTATTAGATATTCATTTTAATAAAATCAGACATTTATATATAAATTTGTCAGAATAAAATAAATAAATAAATAAATAATTCGGATATCTTTATATTTTATACACAATAAAAATCAACAACGACAACAGAAAAATTTCTGTGTTTGTGTGTGTTGTTGTGTCAGCATGTCTCTAATAATATTTTTGTCCGGGTATCACGTTGGAACGAATAGACGGAATTCAACGACACTTTAATTTAATTTAGGTCTGTACTGCAGAAATTTAGGTCTGTACACAACTTAAAATTAGATATATCGAAAATTTAAAAATTTTATTAAATTAGAGATATGGGTAACAATACCTGCGCATGCGTCATAAGTGTTTAGTCAGTAAAACGCATTGAATGGAAAAAAGTTATGTTATATTTACGTTTTTGATTTCAGAGCACGACAAATTGATCTGAAAGTATTTTCTATGAGTTCGTAGGAGAGTAGATGTATATAGAACGTTTTTTATTCGACCGGGTATCACCTGAAAACGGTTGGACAAATTCAGTGACACTTGGCTGTAGTTTACGTCTGTACTAAAATTAAAATTATATTCATTAAACCTTCCAAAATCTTAATTAGACTTACGGATATAAGCAGAAAACGCTTGTGTAACTAATTAAAATTATAATATCTAGGTATTTTGATACGTTTAAATCAATTTATTTAAAAAAGAAAAGGAAAAAAGAAAATAAAAAATGCTTGCAATATTATTTCAAAATAATTTATGAAAATTATATTTATGTCTAGATTATTGTACTTAATGAAAAAAAAAAAAGAGTTGAATAGCGGAAAATATAAAATTTTGCACTAGTTTTGCTTGCTTTACGATTTTGCCTACTTTTTTTTTTTTTTTATAATAATAATAATAATTATAATAATAATAATAATAATAAAAATCCGATTTAAGAATTTCTCTTATTGCTTATTTATTACAATATCTATTCTTTTTTTAATAACATTGTATAAGAATAATATAACATTCCCTTAATTTTGCAGTTAAACAATAAAAACATAAATATATATATAAATTATACTTGTTGCTTTATAAAACGACTAACGCACTATTATTTTTTTCTACACATTTTTCACAGAGAAAATGCATAAATGTAAGAAAATTTTAAATATTTTTTCTGTGCTTCCTGTAGGAAGCAATTTAATCAAGAAAAAGGAATATTCCCACTACAATTTTCTTTGGTGCACAAAACAGAAGCGCGAAAGTCGTTGGAGAAATTCGATATATCTTTCACACTCAGAAAAAGAAATTGTTATGAATTTTTAAAATAAATATCTGTTTTCCTGTAGCATGTGCAATTTATGTATACATGGTGAAACTAGTGCATTTTCAACGATCGGAGATTATTTTTCAAATGTTACATTTTTTTTTTTTCTTAAGTTATATAATTTGTAATAAAAAGAATATATTTACAATGTATGGAATAAACAGCTATTTTTCTTTAAATTGTTTCTTTTTTTTTAATAAATAATGTTTAAAAAATATATGGATTGTTTCACATTGAAAGAACACGTTAAATACTTTTTCAAAATTTTCTCTAAATTATTTTTTGCTTGTTACATTCGAAAAGTTTTAATGAATAAAAAATAAATTAAATTCATGCTTTAAAATAATTACAAATAACACACACACAGAGAAAAATAAATAAAAATATAAAAGTGAATTACATTTTTAAGTTTAGTTGGTTAGCATTTACTGTCAATTTTGTTTCAACAGATTTTGTAAGAGATTTAAATAAATTAACTCAGAATGTTTGTAAAAATGTAATATTCTAAAGAAATAGAGTATTATGTAGCAATACACTATGAATGCATACTAGGATGTTATCAGTATTGTAAAAATAATTATAAGGAATGCTATTTCAATGATTTAGTTAAATTTAAAAAGAACATAAAATTTGCATAATTTTTTTTTTCGTAAATCGACATATGCATCAAAAATTTTAAAACACCCCCTAATAGAAGTATAAATTGACTACTCCAGTCTGTCTTGTCCCGTAAATAAAGGATTTTTGTCGGAACAAATTCGGATAAAGCTGAATTTTTTTTCAGTCGATAAACATTATAACAACATTAAGATTTTTTTTTTTTTTTTTTTTTTTTTTTTTACAAAAGTCCCCACCGCTCTTCTCCGGACATCCCTCGTTATCCCCACCTTCAAATTAGGAATATAAACTATATATATATATATATTAAGATTAGAAACACTTTTGAAAAATATTTTGAAAAATCATAGCACGGTGAGTGAACAGACAGTTTCAGATATTGAAACGAGAAGAGTGCGCCGCAGACGCTGTCGAGCGGGAATTTACTGTGATTAAATTTTTCAATAATGCTATGTTCACAATATGTCAATAAGCTGTTGTAGGACCTGAAAGGGGGGAAAAGGCACCGCAGGCGCCACCGAGCTGGAGTTTCGCATATTCAAATTTTTAAAGGATCGCGAACCAGATGTTTTCCGAAAGCGGTTTGTTATAAATAAATTAATGCTGATTCGATTTGAGGGCACATCGGACGAATGACAGCACAGCGGAAGTACTATGATGCAGCGTAAATTCATTCCCAATAAGACTATATCTCAGTATATACATTACATAGAAATTTATGAATAAGCAACAAAGTTGCATTGTGATATAATTTCTATGAAAAATTAAGTTGATTTAATTTTGCTGTATACTCCTGACAAATGCTGCTGCTATTAAATACTGCGATTTTCCTGATTTTTGTATCTAAGCATCTATTAATGAAAATTGCACCACATAATTTGCTCATGGTAAGAAAAATAACAGTAGCGCTAATCATTGACCGATATGTACCCAATTTTAATCAGCATATTTCTTATAATTTATATTTCCCATACAAAGTCAAATGTATTTTTATAACATAAAATCCCGTACACAGCATTCTCGTAAATGGGATTGAATTTTAGAATAGTAGATCTACCATGTGATATTCATACAATTTGATTTACCAGAGTTTTACATAAAATACATCTTAATTTTATACACTATAGAAGCTGATGTATATCTTTCTTTAAAATGGAGGGAATATCGCAGCATACAAACACAACTTGTTAAATATAAAACACGGAAATGTAATCAGCATCAATATTAGTTAAAAATATTACAAAATATAAAGTTTTGGTAACATTCTGCCCTTTGCTTCGGTTGTTACAGAGTGCACAATATTTTACTACCACGCACACAGACAGTTAGACGTTTTCTAAATCTATTTTTTTCGTTTCCACAACAACTTAAAAATGGTCAAATAGTCGAAAATATTTAGTTACACTCGTACATATTCTGTTACAAGAAAAAAAAAAATCTAGTAATTAAGAAAAATTAATGGAAAATATCTTTTTCCTTATTTTTCCTCTGCACTGTTTAACAGGTTTATTTTTTCGTAATTGTATTTAGATCAGTTAAATGTTTATTTTGGCAATCAATACTGTATGTACCAATGCGCTATATATATATGACGATGGCACTTAAGTATAGAAATGCAAAATCTTCTAGATTTTGATGTTTCTATACGTTTCGAGGTACCCTGAGTCCGTTTCCACTATTTTTGAGATGATGTATGTATGTGTGTGTGTATGTGTGTATGTGTGTATGTATGTGTGTATGTCTGTGAGTGAACACGCTAGCGTCTAAACGCTTTGTTCGAATAAGCTGAAAGTTGGTACGTATATTGTAAGTCACCATAGTACGAACCCTATAGATTTTGGTGAATGTAGCACTTATAGTTTTTTTACAGGGACACAAAGAAAAATTTTTTATCATTATGGCCTATGGGACAAAAATCTTAAAAGTGCGATAGCATCTAAACGCCTTATTCAATTGAGCAAAAACTTTATACACATATTATAGGTCACAGATACTCAATCTGTATAGATTTTAGAGAATCTAGCACTTATAGTTTTTTTACAGGGACACAAAGAAAAATTCTTTATCATTATGGCCTATGGGGCCAAATCTTTAAAAGTGTGATAGCGTCTAAACGCCTTATTAATCTGAGCAAAAAATTTGTACACATGTTATAGGTCACATTTGCACCAACTGTATACATTTTGGTAAATCTAGCACTTACAGTTTTTTTACAGGGACACAAATAAAATTTCTTTATCATTATGGCCTATGAGACCAAATTTTTAAAAGTGCGATAGCATCTAAACGCCTTATTCAATTGAGCTGAAAATTTGTATGATTATTATAAATCACTGTTGCAATAACTATAAACATTTTGGAATTTTGGTAAATCTAGCATTTATAGATTTTTACAGGGACACAACGAAAAATTCTTTATCATTATAATCTATGGGCTCAAAGTTCAGTAGCGTTAAATAAAACCTCGTGTGATATATGGAGAAAAATACTCAAACACTCTATTATGGTTTTCTCTCTTTTGTTTGTTTAACAACTCCTCTTTCTTTATTTTATCTACAAAACTGTTAGTTACTCAATGTTCGGAAAGTCGAGTGGAGTCACTCCAGATTTTTTTATTTTTATTTTTTCGAGAAGGAAATACAAGATGAAAATGATACATTCTTTTAAATATCGTCACAATCTAACAAAAAAATGAACTTGAAAGTGTTGTCGTTTTTACCCATCAATAGCTTAAAAATCGTTTCAAAATTTTGACTGTTAAAATACCTCACAACATTTTGGTTACGAATGCTATTGGTCTCCATCCACTTTGATGTGTGTTCTATTATGTGAACGGGGACTAGGTTTTGTTGCACGATGCTTAAACCTATTAGATATTATATATATGATTAAACCGGCTCAAGATTTAGCTTATTGTCTGGAAATATTTTCCCCTATATAATTTTGTAAACATCAAACATAACACCATACAGGAGAATCACTCTTTTTTTATCGTAACATTCTTTTATGACCCGTCTTTTCGCAACATTAATGATTATATATGCTTTTATTTTACTTTTATTTTATTTATTTATTTATTTTATTTTTTTAATCGACTGGCAAAGTAAATGAATATAATCATATTTTGTTTTAAATGTTGATAAAAATTAATTTTATTCAAGCAGTTTTCTTTTCTAATCTATAGAAATTCCCCAAAAAAGAGTTTTGATCAGTAGGATTGAGAGGAGAATAAATAGAATGGTTCATATAAATGTGCATCTTCTAGTACATAAAGGTGCTGATAGTAATTTATTTATTTATTTTTATCATTTTTGTTATTATTTATTTCATTTTCTTTTACTCATATATTTATTTATTGAAGGATAGAACGATTACCTAATACTTTGTTTACACGGAAACGTTGGATTTATATATTTATTATTTAAATACTTGCATAAAAATGGTCGAGTTTGGACCACTGGAACACAATAGTTTAAATAAAATATCTTATTAAAAACACTTATTCTGTATATATATATATATATTTATTTATTTTATTTTCTGTTGTAGATAAACCTATTAATAATATTATTTTTCGTTGCAGCATATTTTTATTATATGTCTTTTATTATATTGTAGTATTACAGGAGACATTGCTAAATTGTATTATTAAATTTATTTATTTAGTTTATTTATTATTTTGAATTAAAAAGTTACGCTAAATTTTGCATCAGAATGAGCAGGCAAAGATATGTGCCTGCGCATTATGCAATTAAACAGCATGATTTACACCAGAAACTTCTCTAATGAATATCATTTTACAATTGTGTCTGCTGAAAATTATTCTATATAACAGTAAAATATACTGACGCCTAGTTTTGCCAGTAGATTTTGCTTGAAAATTTAGCGCAATATACATAATTTTGCAAATTTTAATTTATTAATGAAAAAATGTCATGCATTAAAAGGTACGGGAAAAGAAAAGTCTTCCACAATATGTCTCCGGAGGAAACATCCTTTGAAAAAACCCATCCCCAGACATAAACGTCTACAAAAGAATATATATATATATATATATTAATACTTTTTAATTTTGCATGAAAATAGTAAGAAAAGAATGAATTTTCTACTTTTTTTATCTAAAATAAAGATTGGCATTGAAAAATAAATACATTTCTTTTACAAGATTTGTTCTAATGAATATATATAATATAATACTTCAAAATGGAAAAGAAATATCCAGCATCATATAATAATATATATGTTTTTTAATATAATTTTATAGAAACACATATCACGTTATTGTGCATAATCAACAAATTGTCCGGAATCTACATACCTTTTCATCATAAGCAAATTACACACGAGCTCTACACAAGTGATACACAGGTAATGTATGTCGAGTAGAATTCCTGGGATTCAACTGTAGAAAGTTCCAATTAATTATCCAGGTCCATAAAGCTGAAAAGATTGCCGTGATAATAAAAGAAGACAACTTGTTCGCTGCATAATGTATTTATTTTGGAAATCAAAAGTTCCTTAACAGTGGCAGTACACATAGACCATAAGTACGAGAATGCAAAAAGTAGAGGTGAGAGAGAGAGCTACGGGGTTACATGTTATGCTAACAACAGTTGTAGAGCCAATTCTGAAGTTGACTCTCTTGCAATTAAGATCAGACTGATGAATTACGCCAAAATTATTCAAACAGTGCCAAACTTTCCAGCCAAAGCTAATCCTTTGTTTGTAGAATAATTTAATATAAATATTTTGAATTTAGTAAGTTCGTTACAGCAGTTTATGCCAAGTTTTATCGCCAGAAGACCGTTATTTAAGGGAGACACCCAGACTAGGATTTATTGCACATCCTGTGATAAAAAAAAATATAAATTACTCTTTAATGATATTAGAACGGAAATGTATTGCTTAATTTAGCTTCGAATAAATAAACTTACGCAATTTAACAAAATGAAAATGTAATTATGTATCCAACGGTTTATAACATGGAAATAATATTTTTTTTATATTTTATTTATTAAATGATTTAGAAGAGCTTATAATTTTGAGAGATGTCATTTAAAAGGAATATGTTTTTTGTTCTCAGATGATTTATTAATAGCATAAGGTTGTAGGATTTTAAGGCCGATTGACTCCTGATGTGTCCTAGGCCTAGAGGGGGAATGCCCTCCGTCAATAGCATAAGGGATAAAGTATTATTAGAATTAAGATATCTATTATAGACAAAAGCGAATAAATATAAAAGTTATTTAGAATTTCGTTATCTACTTTTATTAGCCATTTAATTTATTGAAAATATAATAATTATTTATTGCCTTTATTTAAAGTTATAATTAAAACTCATATATGTGAAGGAACGACTTCACACAGCCATCTGAAGAATCTCAGAAAATTAACTCTTTGTTGCATCGTGTCCACTGTAGAGGACAAAATTTTAATTTTTTTTTTTCCTTTCACACAATTGGTTTTACAGATTTGGTTTCAATGTTTATTCTTTCTGTATTATTTAAGCTTTCAACTGTTGCTCATAGATAGTAGCATAATATAAAATTACAGATTGCATTGCTAGTTTGAAAATAGCGTCAAACTCTACTTCCAAGTTAGTATGATTTCTCATTGTAAACATTGTATATAAGTTCTAAATCTTTTTAAATAGTAATTTTAGGCATTTTAGAATATGTTTGAATAGAATACTTATTTTCAGATGCTATTTTTCATGAAAATTGATGTATTTTTATTTTTGTCAACTACAATGGACGTTATGAACATAGAATACTGTAGGACTGTTTTCGTTTGTCCATTGTAGCGGTTCAAAAGGGTATTACTTCATTTTATAGATGTTACCGTGATAAATTCTTGGCTTATTTACAAAGCTGTCATACCACAATGTTCTAAGGAACTAGGATTTTTCAAGATGTCCATTGCCAGAGGACTAATACAAGCAGTATCAAGAGTAATTGATGAACAAGATGCAGAAAGACTTATGTAAACAAGGGCTAATGTCAGTGTAAAAACCTACAAAAAAGAAATGTCAGTCAAAGCAAGCTTTGTCCTTTACGATGGAGTAGATCATCTTGCTAGACAAATATCAAGTAGTGCTCAAAGATGTAAGATGGAGTAATGCTTAAGAAAATCTACATATTCATGCGTAGAATGCAAAGTTCATTGGTGTATCGATGAAAAAAGTGGCTGCTTTTATTATTTTCATCACCACTTATACTTTAGATGTCCAGTTTCTATATGCATACCGTCCACTACAATGGACTAACTGTAACTTTTAAAATAAATAAAATTTTGATGAAACATTTTTTTCCTGATTTCTGGGGCAATTTTAAATAGAAAAATACAATAATTTCCTTTAAAGTTTCCCAGGTGATTAATATGCAACAAAGGATTAATGACAACAGTCTCAATTATCCTTCGAGGTGAGAAAAAATTAATAAAGAGAGAATAGTAATAATGAGAAAAAATAGTAAAATATATTTGTATACCAGATACACTGTAAAAAATATGTCCTATTTGCTGCCAGAAATTCTCTTTTATTTCAGAAAATACGCGTAATTTACGAAAAAGTTACGCTGTATTTTCTCAAATTACAGAGAATTTCTGGCAGCAAATAGGACATATTTTTTACAGTGTATGACACAATTCTTATAAATATGAATCAGAGATATTGCTGTTCCTTAAATGGAGAAGACAAGATCCAACAGCGCCCCTTGTAGGAGGATATGTTCCATTAGTCAATCTGAACCTTCTAACTATAAACTAATACTGAATTCCGTTCATTCTTTCATAAGATACAGTTGGTGATAAAATTTTTGCAAATAATTTCTATGTTGACCCTTTTTTTTTTCTAAAAAAAATAATAATAATAATAATAATAATAATAAAAATAATAATAGACGAAAAGACCTGAAATTTCACACATGCAAAGAACATTTAAAATCTCATTGTTTTCACTACTGATTTAGTCCAGATTGCAATTAGGGGACCAACCACAAATTGAAGAAGAGCTAAAATACTTTTAATCACCCCGTATCATAAAAAGCTATACACGACTTGTAGCTTTAATACATTATCGCACATATTATGTAAAATATTTGTATGTTTTGGTGCGAGAATTGCGCAGTTATTTAGGCACATTTTTTTTTTCAAAAATAACTATAATTTATTGACAAATTGCATGCTTGCAACTGGAACATATTTTCATAAAACTTTACAAATTTGTGGAAAAATCGACAAAACATTAGACAAACATTGTTCTGAAACATGAAATTCGCACCTGTAATATTCGTTGAGATATAAGAATTTTTAATAAATATCTTTAATCGCGCATGCGCGACAGATTGAAAACATTGTATTACACAGGTTGGAACCTAAATACATTAAGGAACTTAGATCAAAATCTCATTTTAATAGAGTAAAAATTAAGCAAATTGTCGGCAAAAGAACGACCTAGATTTTCAGTATTTTCCAGAGAGGAAATTTCGTAAGGTTCTTTTCACTTGCTGTGTTTTTAACTTGTAGTTCCAATTATTTAAGCCATATTGCAGGCTCTCCGTGGCCGAGTGGTTTTGTCACCACTCTGGTAATCGCCCTCAAGCGTAGGAGAGCGGGTTCGATTCCCGCGCTGGCCCTGGGTGTTTTTCCATTTCTTCGTATCGGAATTCTGTTATGTACAATCTGTAATTAACTGACGAAGATTTACAAGTGGACTACAATTCAAGCACGCAACTCTGATGTATATGTTATTAATAAAACAAACAAAAGAAAAAACAAGACATATTGCAAAAGTCACTTTTTATGAAATATCCCTTCGAATCTTGTAACTTTAACATATTTTTATTTATTTACTAAGATTTCTGAGTTCATGAGTTTTTTTTTTTTTTTTTTTTTTTTTTTTTTACAAAACTTTTGCAGCGTGATTGAAATAATTAGAATTTCAAATTAAATTCACGGCATGTGTAAAACTCTGGAAAATACCTAAATTTTTTATGGTTCTTTTGATCACAATCTACTTAATTTTTACTCTATTCAAATGAACTTTTGACAGAAGTTGCTCAGTACTCTTAGCTTTCACCCTATGCAATAACAAATTCCTATGTTCACGCATGCGCAGTAAAATACTATTTACTAAACATGCACATATTTCAATGAATATTACACGCGTGAATTTGATGTTTCAGTATAATGGTTCTCTCGTGTTTTGTCAATTTTTCTGCAAATTGTGTAACATTTTATGGAAATCCGTACTAGTTATAAGCACAAAACTTAAAAAATATTATTTAAAAAAAAAAATGTATATGTATACATATATATGTGTGTGTACTTAAGTAATTGTGCAATTTCCGAACCAAATCATACAAATACATAGTATGTGCAACAAAGTCATTTCTAACTTTCAATGCAAAGTACTTTTGCTCTTCGTCAATTTGTCGTTGGTCCACTAATTTCACTCTGGACTAAGACGATAGTCGAAAATATGAGTTTTTAAATGTTCTTTGCGTATATGAAGTTTCAGGCCTTTTTGTCTAGACTTTTTTTCTTTGTCTATAATCGAAAAAATGTCAAAATTTCTAATAATTTGATCACCTACTATAGTGCGTCAGCAAAGCTTTGCTAACGCGTACCTAGACAGATACACACACAGTTAGAAAGACATCTTCTGAAAATGTCAAATCATATTTAAGGAGTCTCAAAAATGTATGATCTAACGAAAAGAGATCCAAAAATTTCCCGAAGCTAAGTTTTTCGAATCTCTATATATTAAAAAAAGTTACTGTCACTGGCGTCAAATTTTTTGTCTGCGACAGCAACTTCTAACGGAGGGCAGGGTCCTTCGCATCATGAGATGTATCAATGCGTTCCGAGTACTCCAAGGAAAACATTTCAGCCTGTTAGAAATTTCTATCATTTTAATTAAAGAAGTTATTAACTAAAAACGACAATTCTCATTCAGAAATTTAATTCATCAACCTGGAAATTAATTTCATATAGAATGGAATAAAAGGCTGATTTTTACCAACTTTGTGAAAATGCCAGGTAATCGAGCCCCGGGCCTTGGCCGAACATTCGGCATCAATGAAGGTCCAGAAAATATGGAAAACTTGCGGTCGTGCATTGTCCTGCTTAAATGTTGCGTTTCGGAGCTCTTGAACATAGGGCAGAGCTATGGGCATTAACTCGTCAGAAATGTAATGGCTTGTATTCAGAGTGGCGGGAATGAAAACAAGAAGTGACCAGGACGTGTATCCCATGGTACCACGTACCACCAATGCAGGTGGTGATTCAGTATTCGGCTACCAAAATTCTGATTACCCTCAAAACTGCATCACCGATATGGGCGCCATTAATGTGCGATCAACGATGAACCTGGACGCAGTAATGGCGTGAAGTCACTTTTCAGACAAATCACAATCCTGTTTACAGCATCAATATTGCCTTTTCCGTATTTAACGGCATTAGGAATAATGAACATTGCCAGCTGGGATTCGACATCATCATACTGTCCATCATTTGCAATGATGTTATGGGTTCCCATTGGATACACGTCTCGATTACTTCATGTTCGTATTCCTGGCACTCTGAACAGCGGCCAATAAATTTCTGATGAGTTAAGGTTCGCCCCTCTGCACTGTATTCGAGACCTACGTAGCGCAAAATTTAAGCAAGATAATGCACGACCGCAAGTTGTTTGTATTGTCCGGACCTTCTTTGATACAGAATGTGTTCGACTGTTGCTCTGTCCAGCGCGTTCTTCTGATCTCTCACAAATCAAAATGATTGTTTAATCGTTGAAAGGCGACTGGCCCCCCACCACTCACCAGTAACTTCGATCGATGAATTGTGGCATCGTGTTGACGCTTCATGAAGTGCTCTACCCGTACATGTCATCGAATCGCTGTTGGATTCAATGCCTAGGCAGATATGTGCTTTTATTGCTCACAGAGGTCGCTGCTTTATGTACTGTTTTCTCAGTACAAATTACTCCAAATTTCCTGAAATTTTAATCAATTGTTCTTCCTACTATGATGTATACGTTAAACAAATCTCATTCCATTATTATCATTCCTTCTTGGTGTTGCATTTTCAATGTCGAGCAGTGTATGTATATATATATAATCAATACAAAAAACACTTACAGGGTTTAAAGTTTGTGACGCAGCATTGTGTTTCGCAGCACTGTTCTTTATGGCTATAAGAATCAGAAATACGGATCTTAAAAATAATGACATCAAATTTTCAGTGACGCTTTGCTATTAATTAAAAAAATACATAGATTTTCTTATTTGAATAAGCTTCTTTCTTCTGTTTATTTTTACAGTGTAAACGTTATTTTCAACATAAAATAATATATAGCATTTACTCACCGATACCTTTTCATTCACATCTCTTTAATATTAAAATATGTGTTTTAAAGAAATGATATGAAGTTCCTGCAACGCAGTGATGTTACACTAAATGATTTGTTTTTAAATTCCACTGCAAATATTTTGTTTTGCATGTTAAAATATATTTGCACATTGAAATATTGCTTTTAATTTTTAAGTACGCAGTCAAATATGTCACTTTCATTGAGTTTGTATTATGTACTGAAATGTATTTATTTCAATGAATTATTTTATCTTTTGCGTCCCGCCACACAGTGGATCGAACAATGTTAAAATACGAACATAGGCCCAAAAATCAACCTCTAAATAACTGATATTTTGCAGTGAAATAATTTAAAAGAATGTCTAAAAAATACAAATATATGGTTATTTCTTCAATTACACGAAGTTTTGTTGTATATAAATAAGTTCAAAACGAAAACTTTCAGAAATAAGATTTTTCGATGAATTTCAAACACTTTATTTGAATAGCCATCAAGTGGCACTTACGATAACTATGAAAAAATACGAAATAAAAATACTTTTAATAATGTCCTAATAAAAGTTTAAGGTACTTCTGCCAACATTTTGTTGGTTTTTTTATGTTGTGATTCACGCATGAAATGTGAATATAAAATTAACAACAAAATTAAATTTATAAGTTGCGTAACTTTTTTTGTCCAAAATTGTCCAAAATTTCAAACACATTTTACTACTCCCCAAAGTATGCATTTTAATCTGTGAAAAGGATTTGCGCCATAAATCGCCAATTTTAGAGTAAAATAAATTTTTATTCTGTTTACCCTCAAATTATCAATCGAGAAATTTATCTGAATAACTGTATTCATTAATGACAGAAAATATATTAAAATTTTTATCGTGAAAATATTATAGAATTTAGATGATTAAAATAAATTTAATAAATCAGAAATTAATTTTATTTTTTTTAAATATTTAATAAAATAATTAATTTTACTTTAATGGTACTGAAAAGTACCGTTGGACCCAAAAAAGGAGGGAAATGTAAATAGTTGCCGTGATATGTCATAAAATGTTAAAATTAAGTAAATATTTAACGTTAAATAATCAAATGTTAAAACTAAATAATGTAATAACATATTACGATTTAAAGTAAAAGTTCCTGTGTTTCAGGAAAAAGTTCCTTCCTTTGCACATTTCTTTTATTCGTTCTCATGCTTGAAATCAGGGGGTCAGATGTTAATAACAAGTGATGTAGCAAATCTTCGTTACAAGCTCTTCGATTTATTTTTCTCGTGTGGTATTCTCTGTATTTACGAAACTCTTTATTTCGGGCTTCGCTAGCTTCTTCTGACAATTGTCCAATTGGAATAGAAAAATTTTCTATTATGTCTTTTCCTTGAATCAATAGTTTGTGAACTGAAGCTGGCATATAGTACCACACATATTTTGAGACACATTGTTTCGCTGTTTCCAGTGCAAATTTTCCAAATTTGTCTCCTAAATTTGCCTTCCAAAATTGTCCTTCTAAAAATAACAGAACCTAGAAACAACGTTTTTTAAAATTTCTTTGATAAGAATTCATTTTATTTGCTTATTTGTTAAAAAATTATTTCTGATAGCAAAATAAAACAAATAAAAAATCCAGTTCAATCAAAAAAATTCATTAATTATTGATCGCCTGCCTTCCATAAATCTTTAGTAAAATAAAGACAAAAGTAATTTTTTAATAGAGTTTGTCAGTAAATGCCTGCATGAGTTTTCTATTGAAAAACTACATAAAAAAAGAAAAGAAAAAAGAAGCAGTAATCTAATGATATATTTATCATTGTGTGCTAAATTAATTGCGTTACAAATATAGATTTTCTTCCCGAAATTTTTATTTATTTTCTTTTATTCTCTTCTTTTATACAACATTTGTTTCTTTACCAGGTATGTTTCTAAATACCTATTTGCAGCAGAAAAATATGATACCGCTTAACCCCTTTATTAAACCATTTTTTCCTCAAATGGCACATTACACTATTTTCACGAATAAAATTTGATGTAAAGTAAAAAATTCATTTAGCCTATTAGAAATAATTAATTTTACTTCTGGCATCTTATTCTCTTAGTCAATCGCATACTTCTCACAACCCATCGTATTAGCGTAAGCAGGATTGTCACAAACAACTACTTTTTAATTTTTTTTCCCACTAGAATTGTCAAAATAATTTTCATAGTGATGTTTTTCCAGAAAAATGATACACAGGAATCATTATTTTAAAAAATTGGTGCCAGGTGAATAAAACGACAACGAATTTGGTGGAGAAAATATTCCCTCGGCCTTATAAAGGGTTAAAAAAAGCATGGAATCGCTTTAACTATCATACATATATACATATTTAAATCGAAATGTGACAAAAAAAAAATCATACATAGATAATAATAATACCATAACGTTCCTATGTTCGCCTCTGCCTATACTTCGATCCACTGTGCGCCATCCAAAACTACAAGTAAAAACTTCTCGAATGTTTTCTTTGCTGCACACTATCTATTTGAATGCCTTTTTAATTATTTTGGATAAGATGGCACAAAATATACATTTCCATAAATTTTACTTACAGTTTTGGATAGCGTGACGCAAAAGATAAAGCAATTCCTTGAAATAAATACATTTCAGTACATGATATAAACTTAATGAAAGTGAAATATTTGACTGCGTATTTGAAAATTAAAAGCAATATTTCAATGTGCAAATATACTTTAATATGCAAAACAAAATAATTGCAAGTGAATTTAAAAACAGATCATTTCAAACACATCACTGCGTTGCTGGAATTTCATATCATTTCTTCAAAACACATATTTTAATCTTATAAGAGATGTGAATGAAAAGGTATCGATGAGTAAATGTTATGTATTATTTTATGTTGAAAATAACGTTTGCACTGTAAAAATAAATAGAAAAAGAAGCATATTCAAATAAGAAAATTTTCCTTTTTTTTTTTTAAGCAAACCGTCACTGGAAATTTGATATCATTTTTTTTAAGATCCGTAATTCTAATTTTTATAGCCATAAAGTACAGTGCTGCGTCACAAACTTTTAACACGTTAAGGGTTTTTTGTATTGATATCATTACTTTTTAGGGGTTAATGATTAAAATGAAAAATTAAAGGAGCATGACAATAAGTTTATAACCTTGAATAAAAATTGCAGTTTCATAGGTCACACCATACTTAATTTTACCTCGAGCAAAATAACAAACTATATGAAATTTTAAAATTTTATGAAAAGTAATAAATAAAAAACTTTAAGAAAGAATATTTGTTCTGGGATGGAAACACGCAACATTGCAAAGGCAAAATATAGTATATTTTAAAATTGACAAACAATTTCTACAAATACAAAAAAAAAAAAAAAAAAAAAGAGAGAGAGAGAGAGAGAGAGAATGAGAGATTTAATTTTATTTAATATTCGATTTCTTTGGTTCAACGGTTCATCTACTTCTTAAATAGTTCAACAGAACATTTAAAATAAATGTTCAAAAAATAATTTGTGTACGAAAATTTTTGTAAAAAAGTGTTATGAATAAGTTTCTAAAGAGCTCCACTCACCGTATAGATTTTGGTTAGATAAGAAAAGGTAAACACATCTTTTTAAATGGTCAATAGAATGAACAAAAGATTAATATTTTGATATTTTTTAATTGGAGATGCATAAAGTAAATTTTGTAAGGATTTGACAGTAATTTTTCAAAATACCAACACCATGTTGGTGGGGTTTAGTTCCTCATTTGGAAACTCTGATAATTCTAAAAAAAGATGCTTAATCAATTTGAGGGAGATTTTGGTTGGTTTAAAATTAATTCAGATGGGGAAAATAAGAGGGGATATACAGTTAGACCACTTTGAAATTTTAATACGGAAAACGTTTTAAAAAAAAAATGTTTTTTTTTTTTTTTTTTTTTTTTTAATATAGCCTAATTCAATTTGGTTAAATATACTGTACATAGTTCCCACATTCTTCCTAGAATTTCGTATTCACGCTAGAACTCCTGAAAATTTTCTAAAACGTGGTGAAGGGATTTTGGACACTGCCTCATTTTCTAAAATTGGGTTATGGGGGTAAAAATCGTACTAAGAGATATATCTTTAAAATTAAAAATTATAAGGATTTTTAGCACTTCGAGAAACCTTCTAGATACAATTACTTAAAATATTTCCAGCGATACATTTTTAGGGTTGGTTGGTAGTAGGTTTTTAGGCCAACTGTCTACGCTAGGGTCCTAGGCCTATAGGTAGAATGGCCTACATGAGGTTTTTCTAAGGCCGCTGGTGGGTCATTTTTAAGGAACTCAAAAATATTTTTTTTTTCTAAAAGGTCCCATCTTTCTCCCCAAATCTATCGGAAACACTTCGGAATTTTTGAAAATTATAAAAACGTGCAAATTAAATATGAGAACATTAAATGAGCTCTTAATTCCCCTAATTCTCTTCCTATTTGAAATTATACTGTTTGCTTTCTATGGTTTCACTATCGCAATACAGCTTCAATTTCTTCTTTTTTTTTATTTTTAGAAATTGTTTATAGAAGACATTTCCAACAAACTAAAAAAAAAAAAAAACTACATTTTTTTAAAATATCAAAGATGTGACTTTTGCTGCCCTCTGTTTTCGAAATTTCCATTTTTTTTTCCAAACAAAACAATAATCTTTCAAACTGATTAAGCCTCCCCCCCTTTTGTTTATTTTTTTAGAATTTCCAAGGTTTTCTCGAGACACGGGGGAAAGACTTTAAACGAAAAATTTTCTTTCATATTTTTCTAACGAATAATTATACAGAAAAACGTGTTTTGTTAAAATATTGCTTTGAAATGGTCTTTCCATCAAACTAACAGAAGATTCCCCCCTCCACCCCCCCAATTTTCACATTTACAAAACTTAAATTTGCCCATGTCTGACTCCTTGTGCCACCCCCACCCCCCCACCCCCTTCCTCCACCATACACATTTGTTTTATTCTTAACTAAACAAAATCCCGAAAAAAAAATGTCGAAGCCGTGTTTTACAGTTTTTAGAAATTCCGAAAATTACTGGATATAGAAAAACAAATTGAATAATTCGTATTCGACCCTGCTTTTTAAGATTTTGTATGAACTTCGAAAACACACTTTTCTAAAATCGATTATATTAAATTAAGGAAAAAATCCTACAGAACAACTTGATTAGCTTTTCATATAATTCAAAATGAAATTAAATCAGTTTGATTTAAAGTGGTTTTCCTAAAAGAATTTGCGATTTTTATAATCTAATGCAAACACAAATTCCTGTAACAATCTTTGTGTTGTCAGTAATTTTAAGCCAAGGAAAAATCATTTAATTTAGTGTAAGTAATATTCGTTATTATTGTTGGTTTGGTTATTAGTCGTTGTTATTGTTGGTCGATTTTTAAATTTTTAAACTGGTTAATTGATTAGTTTTGCAAAATAAAAACATTTACTTATTGTAATTTTACTTAATTTTTTTGTGTTTTAGTTAAAAAATTAAAATTACCTCAATTCACCGTCAGCAGTTTACATAGTAACACTTCCCTACTGTTAAATTTAAGAAAGAAAGAAAGATACAATTATTATTTTTTAGGTACAGATCTGATTTAAAAGAGAAAAATAAATAAAAATAGAAAAATCTTTAAAATGTGAAACTTTATACTGGTAAATCTTTAAATAGTATAGTATTTTACTACAAATTTAATGAACAAAATAATTTATAAAATATATAGTTCTTAATTACTTTACCAGTATGCTTTGCAGAAATATATTATTTCGTAAAATTAAGTATTATAATGTGAAGGAAAAAAAATCATATTTTTAGAAATATATTATGGGATTAAATTAAAGTCAAATAAAGATGTATTTTTTTTTATTTTATTTTATTACTTATTTTTCTAATTTTATTCTCTTTTCAGAGTTTTTCAAATGTACTTATGTGTTCGGCAAACGATTTTTTTTTTTTTTTTTTAATTACGATATTATTATTTTTTAAATAAAATAAAATAAAAAACAGAAAACATGAAATTTAGATTTGGATTTAATATATCATAATTACTATAATTTTTGTAAAATATTTCATTTACATGAAATATTTACAACTATATTATAATTCACTAAATTTACAACTAATTATAGGAAATATTTACAAATAATATATAATATTCCTATAATATTACAACTATATTATAGGAATTTAAAAAAATCTTAATCTACAACATAACATTTTTTATTTTGTATATATATATATGCATACTAGAAATTTAATAAGCAAATTAATCAATTAATTCTCCTTTTTTTTTTTTTTTGTCAGGATTTTTTCTATTCTTAGTTTAAGTGATTTATCAATTAGTTAAAAAAAAAAAAAAAATACCAATATTTCCATATGATATTATCTATCATTTTTATGAAAGCAAAGAAAAAAGTTCTTTTTTTTGTTGCAATCACTTTTTAAATTAAAATTAATTTTGAAAATTAACAACGTATAAATTTGAAAACAATGTGAATTGAATGAATATTTTTGATAAAGAAATATTAAATAAAATACAAATACCTAAATAAATAACTCATTTAATATATATGTTAAAGAAAGAAAACTATTTTATTTTTGTAAGTTTAATTTTGACACTAACTGCCGATAGATGGAGCCAAATTACCTATCTGAGATTGAATATTTCAAATGGAAGCGAAGTCTGTATGTGTCCGCGAACATTCCAAACCGGATTACATTCTTTTCTTTTGAGCGATGCAAAAGAAAGGAGTGTAATCCGCGAGGTAATGTAGTTCCATTTTTAAAGTGAAACATAAAAAAAAAAAAAAAAAAAAAAAAAAAAAAGTTTTTGGGTAAAAACGGGGCACGTCATGCTTCTCAGACAAAAGAAATTAATATCATATAACAGTTTCATGAAATTTGTGCGATCCGTTTTCGAGAAAAAAAAAGTTACACCATTACCATTTTTCCTTTGGAGTCTTAAATTGTAATTCCACATCTAAAAATATATAGAACGCGGAAGTGTGAAACTTTCATCTTAGCATCAAGCAGAAGATAAAAGATTATTCTGAAAACATTAGATTAGGATATCTCCAATTTTCTGAGAAATTCGGCGTTTCCAAATTCATTTCATGTTAAATTAGCTGTATGTATAGTGACGCAGGTAAGCTTCATTTGAGCTTTGCTGCGTCACGGAGACACGGCCGCATCTCATGATTCGTAAATGGTGTGGTGAGTGAATTCTGAAGACAATTTTTCTTTATTTAGGTACTAATAAAAATTAATGCATTTTGTTTCATATTTAAGGAATGAAATCCACCGAATTATTTCTGTTAAACGAAGAAAGCAAATGATCTTAGCTAACATGAAAAGAAAAAATTGTGCATTCTACAGAATTTCAATGGAATTAGAAAGTTGTGAAGTAAGCTTATGTAACTTGTTTGTATTTGCTAAAAATATTTTTCAATATATGAATATTTTTTTTTTTTTAAATATATGGATATCTGAAGGATTTTTACATATATATTCTTATATATATATATATATATATATATATATATATGTATATCTGTATTGCTTCTTGAATTCTTTGAAAAATAAATTTAATAAACAAACAAAATAAAATGAACACATATATTTTTTTCATAACAGATGTATTTATTTTAATAATACGAAAATTATGTTCTTTGTTCTTTAAACCTAAATGCTGAATTACAAGTATGTAAGAAATTATCTGGTGCGAAGAGAAAAAAAAAAATTCGCTAAAAATAATAGGATTAAAATTTATGCTTTTCCTGATATAACGTACTCATTAAAACTATGAAATTGACTCTGAATCATAAAACGTAATTAGCTGTATTTTGATAGAAAAGCAACACACAAAATTCTGCAGTTACTGGAATTAAGACGGAATGTATGTAAAACTTTAATTGTGAATGATTTTAAGTCTTCTGTGGGAAGTTTTCTTGCAGATATACTAATTATAAAAACTATATTTATCAAAACACACAAATATTTATTAAAAAGAGCTGTGATTCTTGAACAATAAATTAAAAAAAAAAAAAAAAAAACAGATAAAGTAAAATAAAATTCATAACACGTGTATTTATATAAATAATAAGACATTTATGTTCTTTGTATGTTTATGTATAAAATATGAGCTATAAATATTTATTTTATGTATTTCCAGATTACGTATTTTAAATGCCCTCTCTTTCGGAAAACAAAGATCTTTATAACCGTATAACTTGATAATAAAGCAATACTTTTACATTTCATGACCGAAGAAAACATATTTGCTTCATTGCAGAATGTATAATATGTATATATATATATATATATATATATATGTGTGTGTGTATGTAATCGATGTTTTATTTTAAGACTACAAAGAGAAAATGGTATGAATATACTAAAAAAAAAAGTAAAAGTAAATGTTTTTGAAACACATTTTATGCGTTTTTGGAAAATGCAAAGAAAAATAACAAGGGTGAAAAAAGAAAATTTTTACAAGAAAAAATTAATTACAAACAATAGATTTTTAGTTTCTATTAAATGCTATAAAATGTTTTTAACTGCAGAATACAGGCATTTTCAGTGATATAAGTATTAATATTTCACTAGAATCTAATACATGTAAAGAACTTTATATTTTCTTCATACATTTTATAAAAGAATTTTTTTTCTATTAAGAATCCAAATAGTTGATTTTGAATTTTTTATACAGCAGCCTAGAATTTTAGATATAGCAACTTAAATATTTTGATATATTAATAACAATTTTTTGTGTACATTTACCACACTTAATTAAAAATATATAGTGTGCTCAGAAACTTTTTAATATAAAGAATTAATTCCTGAGAAAATAGAGAACAAGATTTATAATAACATATTTCAATTAGTCATAAATTTTGTAAAAATCTCGTAAAAGGAATTATGCGTTACACTTACATTTAACGGAAAAGTTTAAAAAGATTTCTCATTATTTCCTAAAATATGCACAGGGGCCTAATTTTTTAACAGCACTAATTTTTAACAATAACTATTGCTTTTTTTTTTTTTTTTTTTTTTTGGGGGGGGGGGGGGGGGAGGCTATTACGTAAAATGTCGAAAAAAAAAAAAGTCACGCTAAACTGAAATATAAGAAAATATTATTTTCTCTTATATTTTTGCAATCCTTATAATCCCTATATAAAGTAATGCCGTAGCCTATTGTTATAACTATAAAATGCCATGGATGCTTAATTATCAAGTTTTGTCGTGTATCTCCTCCCAAACCACAGAACCTATTTGGAATAAACTCCATATTACTGCTTATGTCCAGGGTTAAAGTATTGGCAGATATTCAAATTTCTAGCGCGTGCGCAATAGAAAGGGACAGAAAAAATTTCTTGAAAAACTAACAAATGCAGAATTTCTACAATATTAATCTAACTTGAAACTACTGAATTGATATCTTAGTTACATCTAATAAAGATACATTCGCCCTAAGTAAAGGTGTAAAAAAAAAAAAAAAAAAAAAAAAAATCGAAGTTAAAAAAGCGGTGGAATGATTTCAAAAGTTGTAAAATTGCGCTTTAGTCAAAACTTCATGCATGTGATTAAAATGTTTGATTGTGAATACGTCCAAATAGCATCGTGTCGTAATGTAATTGAAATCAAAATAACTTTTATAACATGATAGATTGGCATCGTTTTCAAAACAATCTCCTAAATGAAGTTTTATCATCTTTAAAAATGACATCATTTCCTAGAAAACATTCTATAGAAAAAGTCTTTTTTTTTTTATTATTATTATTATTATTATTATTATTATTATTAGAAATACCTGTTACGCTTTACTATAACTGTGTACGGCTTTTACTTACAAGCAATACAATATGTAGTAAAAAATTGTAGTCTCAACACCAAATTACAGCACAACTAGCAGTTCTATCCGTTCTTCGTAGGAGGAAAAATTACAAAGAAAATTGAAAGCATATTTAATTAATTTGACGCGTTAGCAAGGCATTGTTCATGTTGAGTTTTGATAAAGACCAAGCTTTGTTCATATTGTTGAAAATTTCTATTAGAAGCACTGCGATATTCCATGTGTAAAGAACGGGTAGAAACGCTAGACATCCCCCTTAACCTCTTAAACATTAAATTTCAGAAAATTCTTATTATCTCAGTTAGGGTCAGTTTTCTAAATTTCAAGCTTCTGCAATAAAACACAACGAATTTTCCTGTGGGGAAAACGGTTAGAAATGCTAGACACGCCTTTCCACACTCTTAAGGATTAAATTTCCGAAGATTATCATCTTTTATTTTAATTATGCACTAAAAAGTGATGTTTTACTAAATATTAACATTTGAAACCACCACTTCGATCAATGTGCGAAGAAAAAGAAGAATTGTCACACCAACCTTTCATTCCATTAAAGAAATAAATTTTGGAAGAGTCTCAATTTTTTACTTAACTTAGAGCGTAAGAGGAGATATTTTGTTAAACTTAGATCTTATAATGGATTTCTTGTAAAGGTTGAAAATCTTCCATTCCCATTTTTAACCCCTTAATAGTTAATTTCGTTAAACTTGTTTATAGTGAGCCCCTAAGTCAAGAAAATAACTTACTGTTTAAACGACATGTTTTATCTTCAGGGCTTTGAACTTCACATTGATAAATGAATAAATGAATGTGTAGTATTTCATGTATATGTACAGCCCAATTGTACTGCCTAATGACTCTAATGCAAGTATGATTAAAACACTGGTTTTATTTTAATAACAATTTCTTATTTCGTATATTTCTGCACATTGTATGCCAGTAACTATCTAATTTGAATAATGAATGATAATTCAAATGTAATATTATCTGAATAAACAACAGTTCAAATTCGGCAAAATAAAATATATTTCCTTAAATGCTATTGTTTAATTGTTAATAAAATATAAAATTCTGGGAGTAATGAAAAGAGAATTAAATGGTCCCCAAAAGTGTTAAATTATGTTTTATCAACTGTCAGTATGTAAGCATGTTTAAATAAATGGCCCTTTACATTTACGCAGAAATTTGTCTAGTAAGTCTAATGAAAAATGCACTTAAAGCAGAAAAAAATGAATTTTGCGAAAGTTAATTTATAATCGTCTTGCGGCTGCTGTTTTTAAATATATTTTAAAATACACTTCCATAAAATAAATAATTTAATAAATAAGTAAATAAACATAAATAAGTAAATAAAATAAATAAAAATAAATAAATAAATAAATAAATAAAATATTATATATTTATGTTTGTGAAGATTGCAACACCAAGAATGAATGCGAATATAAGAATGATATTCATTGGGCACATACATTATAGTAGGAAGAACAATTAATAAAACTTTCAAGAAGTTTTGAGTAATATATCCTAAGAAAACAGTACAAAAAGCAGCGACTTCTAGGAGAGCAATAACTACAGTTATCTGCCTAGACATTGAATCGATCAGCAAATGGATGACATATTCGGGTACAGCTCCTCGTGAAGCTTCAACAGGATGCCACAGTTCATATACAGTAGTTGCTGGTGAGTGGTGGTGTGCCACTCGCTTTTCAACGATTAAACAGACATTTTCATTGGTGCGAGATCAGGAGAACACGCTAGCCGGAGCAACGGTTGAACACATTTTGCATCAAAGAAGGTCCAGACAATACAAGCAACTTGAGGTTGTGCATTATCCTGCTTAAATATTGCGCTACGGATGCCTTGAATATAGAACAGATGGGCGGGCCTTAACTCGCCAGAAATTTAATGGCCGCTACTCAGAGTGCCGAGAAAGCGAACAAGAAGTAATAGAGACTTGCATCGACCTCATACCATAATTGCAAGTGATGGATAGTGTGACGATGTCGAATCCCAGCTGACAATGCACATTATTCACAATGCCATTAGATAAGGATAAGGCAAATCCTGATGCTGTACACTGGATTGTGATTTGTCTGAAAGGAGGCTTTACGCCATTCCTGCATCCAGTTTTATCGTTGATCAGACATTAAAGAAGACTATATCAGTGATGCAGTTTTGAGGGTAATCAAAATTTTGACAGCCGCATACTGGATTCAATTCTGTTATAGATAGAATTTATTTATTTATTTTATTTTATTTTATTTATTTATTTATTTATTTATTTATTTATTTTTTTGTCAATCAAATGATTAATATTGTTTATATATAAAAAAAAAAAAAAATATTAATATGGAATACATTTTCAGATTTTTTTTAAGCCAGTATATTATTATTTTTTTTTTTCAATACAATGTATAATTTATCAATGAATAAGACCATTATGTATTTTAAGATAAAAGGAAAAAAAAAAAAAAAAAAAAAGGTTATTTCATTTTTATACTTGCCAGTAAAAACAACTCTTTATGTCGTGACATTAAAATGTTTTTGAAAGAGAACTTTTTTTTTTTTTAATTTATTAATTGTATTTATCAATATGAAATGTTATATAGTAAAAAAAAAGGATTAAACTTATTATTACTTTTTATAAACTAATAAATTATTAATTAATTAAAATTTACAACAATTAAGTTTTATTTAATACTTCTATAAAATAATAAATATTAATATAAATATAAATTTACTGTACTTATAAATATATTTAATCTCAGGCTGGCGGCTAAAGAGATTGTGTTTCTAAGTCTTGTTAATATATTAACAAAAAAAAAAAAAAAAAAAAAAAAAAAACAATTAATAGATGCTAAAGTACAGTCATCTGTAAAATAGCATTTCATGTAATAACATCGCCACTTTTCACCTGAAACCTATTCAAATTAATTCTTCCGTTCAGGGTATTCCCGCAGTCAATACAAATCTTGACTAAATCGAGGAAGACGTTGCCGATGTATGAGTAAACGCGGCGAGTTTTGAGGCGAATTTATTGAAATTATTTTGTAGTTTTATTTTTCAAGTGTTCCAAATACCTTGATTAAAGTTTTAAATATATTGAAGAACAAGGACGCAAAGCTTGGTCGTATGTATATAAAACAAACAAAGAATCAAACAAACAAAAATAATTAAATAAATAATAATATACGCCTACGTTTTACACAATAAAATGAATTTGAAGAGAAGAAAGAAAAAAAAAAAAATCAGACTTAAATGTGAAACGACATTATTTTTGCATTATGCAATAAATCACAACATTACTTATAAAGATCGACTAATTTAATAAAAAATAAATATAGATAAAAATTTATTTTTTACTTTCTTTTACCAATAAGGCAGAGAACATGTTGTTTTGGGGTCAAATTTTAGATATTGTTTTTTGTTAAAGTTACACGTTTTGAGGTCCCCTGATCGTACAATAATCATGTTTTTAGCGGTTGGTCTGTGTGTGTGTGTCTGTGTGCCAAGTCCAAACTTGGTATTCTCAATGGGTATCATATAGAGATCTACACAAAACTCTTCATTGAGATTAAGCAAATGGATCGTGTACAGGGTCATCCAAAATTATTCAAATACATTATGCCTTTGGGGAAATTGCTAGTAAATACAGTGTAACATCTACAGACTGACTTAAGCAAATCGAAAACACCAAAATGTATAACATGCATAAAAGCATGTTTCGTAATAATCGTTGTACGGAAGTTATTCATCATTCATTTACAGGGCTACCAAAAGTACTTGGATATAGCGGCTATACATGAAGATTGCTGGATTTGAAATTTCTTTTGCATTAGATTTTATAAAGTAAGACTAAATTATGTACACAATATTAATTTCAATGCACATTGATTATAGACAGTATACAGCGCTACGCAAAATTAAGTTAAACTTCTTTTTTCTTTCTATTCAATGTAATTAAGGAAAGTTCTTTGCTACATTTTATTATAAAACTAAATAAAAATCTGCTGTATACTAAAAAATTAAATTATAAAACTTCTTCACATACCATAAAATTAAAGACAGCACAACCGGTTTCGAAAGAACGTGGACTTTATTCATCAGGTGCAAAAAACACGTGCTACTGCCTTGGAGGCAAAAACAACTTTAATTTTATGGTGGGTGAAGAAGTTTTAAAGTTTAAGTAAATTTTATTATGTCGACGAAAACTACTCAGGAAGTAAAATTAATTTCCCATACGTATACACTAAACAAATAATTTTTGAAATTTCATATCTGGATGGTTGCAGAAAATCACGTTTTCAGGTGCCCTGAATACTAAAGTCCAGTTTTAAGGGGTCAACCTCTGTGCATACCTGTTATCAGCATAATTTAAAAACAAATCGTTCCAGGAAATTCAAATTTGGTGTTTTGAAATCTGTATTAAGTTGCCACTTAAGTTTGAAGGCAAACTTGATTTTTTTTCTTTTAAATGTCTGCACTATAACTTAACGGGGGGTTGAGGAGGGCTGTATCCCCTTAGCACAGAATTACATTCCAAATAAGACTGTCCCTGAACCTATTTTAGATTATTTTAAAAGATTATTGAACTTTATTATCTCACACTATTGTTCTTATGACATAATATGCAATTTATATATATGTATATTATTGAAATACAGAGTAATAGAAAGTCGTGTGAGAGACATACCGTATTATTTCTGCTATAAATCAATAAAAATTTAATTTTGGACATTATTTCATAATTAAATATAAAGAATACTATATAAATCGCATTATTATTCTAAATAATTTACGTTTTTTACAACTGCGTCTGCATTAGACTCATTAGACGATAAATGTTCTTAAAATTGATATAATTTTTAGCTTAATATTAAAATGTTGTATGTATATATATAAATAAAAATAACCAGTTATCAAATCGTGTATTTTTCTGCAAAATCTAGACAACAGGTAATTATTTTTTTCCTTTACAAGATCTGCAGTTCAAACATTTATTACTTGCAATAAACGGAAATCTTTATTTCCGTGTAATGCATTAACGAAACTATCAAATTTAATTGCATCCACAAACACAAAATGTTTACTTTATTACAAGAAATAAAGATAAAAAATCAAATATTTGTTTTATAGTCTATTTTAACTCAGATTATCACGGTGAAAAAGCTTTTAATTCGGAGAAATAATAAATGAGTCTGAAATAAATTTTACGTTTTAGATAGGTTTTATTAAGTAGAAAAATAAATTATTTAAACGTGAATTTTAGCACATAGAGTATATAAAAAGAGCGTTATGATTTTAAGTTTCATTAAATCGCATATTTTCTTTTTCGTTAGCTAAGTAATTTAAAACATCTAGCATGTGCAAATTATCATAATATCATTTTTATTAAATTATTTCCCGTTTTATTAAAAAAATTCTATTTTGTGAGTTAAAAGGCATTTACAAACATTTTTTGTAAAATCTTTGCCTTAATCCCATTTTTACTTAGAGCTTTATGTTAGAGCTTTCTGCTGTACATTACTTCTTTCTAACAGGAGAATGCGCTGGAACCCATATTGCAAGCACATTCTGCTGTAAAATCTATTTTTTTTTTTTTACAGTGTGTATAGTTTTGGATGAGTATTCCATTTGTAGTTCGTATACAGGGACACATCAAAAATTTTCTTATCATTAGGTTCGAGGGACAGAATTTGTATGTACCTCAGTAGCGGCCTCAAAAGTCATCCAATTGACTTGTAAATTGGTACACACATTCAGGCTCTGCATAGAAATAGCTATATAATTTTTTATGTCTGTATTTTTCTTGGATTGTGTACAGGGACACCTCAAAATTCTTTTGAGTACAGCATATGGAGTGAATTACGTTTAAACGCATTTTGGCATTATTAATTTTCTATTAGCGAAATGAAATTAGCGTACATTACTGAGATGCTTAAACTTATGTTTTCTGCAGAAAATATGTGCTCATTGGCTTCCTAATTACAGGACCATACAAAAGTATTCTGACAATGTAACGTAATCAGCCAAATTATGTCAAAGTTCGAACAATTATTCATGTAAAACGTACAATAAGCTGAATAGATTTTACTGGTGTATACAGTATTTATGGTTCATTTACGGACACGCACGAAAGAATTTAGAGACATTAGAGCTTATAAAGAAATTTTTATTTAAGGACACTTTCATGCGTTTATGCTGCATTCAACATAATGGAATTATCATGCATTATAAAGATGCTTAAAAGCATGCTTTTTCTAGAAAAAGGATGTGTACAGACTAAAGAATTTATTTACGATAACACACAAAAGAAATTCGATGACGCACTGTAATCATCCAACTAATAATAATAATGATTTTATTTATGATGAATTAAATTTTATATTGGGTGATGAAATTGGTATAAGACTTATAAGTTTTAAATTTTAAAGATAAATAAGAAAATGAAATGAACTGTGAAAAATTCGGAATGGTCTGCTAGTACTAAATATAAATAATAAATCTGTATTTTCTAATTCGTAAATGAAATTCTTTTACGTAAGTATTAAAAAGAAATTAATGTTATGTTTCAAGATAGTAAAGAGTGGTTAAAAACGCATAGTGCCAAGTTTCTAAAAACAGAGTCAATGATCAGAATTTCAAGTAGTTTGGCCTGCAAGAATGTAAAGCAATAACAATTTGTCACAAAAAAATCAATAAAATGGAGTTTTATTACACATTGTAGAGTAAACTTAACGCAGTGTAATTAGTTTTTACCCCAGCGTACATAGAAATATCAAATCCACATAACTTGAGGTTTACGTTCAAAATTATTTACAATTCAATCCATGTAGCTCTTACATTATTTACTTGGAATTCCGATGAATAAAAATTCATTTCAATTTAATGCATTCGTTCAAATTCCATTCATAAAGACAAATGTATTCCATATTAGAAGAAATTGCATATTGCCGAATTTACTTATATTTTTTTTTTCTTTATTGAAAGAAAGAAGAGTATTATTCGAATTTATTTATATTCTTCTTTTTTTCTTTAAATATATTCTTTCTTCTCTCTTTCTTTACACTAGGCGAAGATTTTCGACGAATTTTTAACAAGAAAAGTGCTGTTTTAATGCGAAAACAAACTAGAAATGGTCAAAATTAACATTTTATAACCTGATTATGTCTCATTGAAAGATTTTACGTTAAAATAAATATTTTTATTTACAAATTCGCAACATTTCCCTCCTCTCCCTAGGACTACAGTTCCCAGTCAGTACAATTCTTGGTCAAGAGGTTAAAACTAAATAAACTATACAATCTAGAGCCCTTAAAATAAGTTGAATATAACAATAAAATAACAGTAGTGATAGCAAAAAAAAGTAATTGAAATATGTACAAGATATACAAATAAGTACAAATATTTACATCTACCATGCATAAAATAAAAAATACCATTACACATGGTATGATGCAAGTCTGTAATAATGTGCTACCTTCAGTTTGGATGAAGGTGTTTTAGTAAATCTGACAACGACGTCATTTAGTCTTTTTAGGGCTGTATAAGGACCTTCACAGTTGCATTGTAGCTTGGGAGAGATTCCTCTACGTCTAACAGAGTTCCACAACCAAAATTTGTCTCCTTCCTTGAGTTCGTGATGTGTAGACCTTAGGCCATATCTCGTCTTCATTCCCTCCGTTACCGTCTGAATCTGCTCCTGAACGACTTTGTGTACTTCTTCAAATCTGGCCTGGTAATATTGGACGTACTCCTCTGACGATAATGGCGCATCTGGTGAACAACCAAACGGAATATAATATTGAACACGAAGTTCACGTCCAAACAGCATCTCAGCTGGAGTATAGCCTGTGGTTTTGTGGACAGCACTTCGATAAGCCAGCAGGAACAACGACAACTACAAGTCCCAATTTTGCTGGTTCCTTTATTCTTGAAGAGAAAGTTTATCCAGGATGGCGTGGTTAAACTATTCAACCATAATGTCCTACAGAGGATATAGGATAATTGTCTGGGTTTTGTCCAAGTAGCTGGCACAGTCATTTGAATACAACAGAGATAAAGTTCGTACCTAGTTCGGCATGAAATTGTGGGGATGTCCTTAATTGGCACCCATTGCTGCACTTGAAACTCTGAAATTTCGCATGCTTCTTCATCGGGAACGGGATACGCCTTAGCCCGGTTGTTGAAATAGTCCATCACAACGAGGATGGACTTATTTCTTCTAGGGTTCCATGGCAAAAGACCCAAGTTCTCGAGTGCGATCCGCTCAAATGTTGATCCCACGTTAAACCGATGTAACCTTCCTCAGCTTCGTTTCTTCTGGGTTTTACTTGCCGCACAATCGTCACAAGATTTGCACCATTTCTCCACTTCCTCCCTTGTCTTGAAACAAAAAAGAGTTATCGATCTTTCTGGAAAGTCTCCATCCTCCAAAGTTGTTTCTGTTATGTTCTACTATGCAGCCGTTTTAGAACATTTTCGATCTTGTTAATAAAATCTGCCATTTTTAACTGCCATAAAACTGCCATTTTCTGTACGATACGCCGTTTCTCAGATGGGGATACTCATAGAGTGCTCAGTATCGTTTCCTGATGTGGCTAAATGTGGAAATATCCTACCAGGTAGGTTTGTTGCTAGTCGTCTCTTTGAATTAAATTATTGGCTTTATGTCAGGATCTTCCAACTAGTTGTCTAACTTCCTCATCACTCCATAGATCCTGTTTTGATATCGTTTAAACTGTTGCTTGGCAAGCAACTAGATTTTTAAGCTGATATTTCCATTCAGATGTAGAAAGAAATTCCAATTTTCCAAGTAGTGCTTTCGTGACAAGGAATCTGCATTTCCGTGTTGAGTTCCTTTACGATGATTATTTCGAAGTCACATTCGAATTTCGAAGACATACTGGAATTGTATCCGACTGGCAATTTGACTTTCTGGATTCTTGAAAATAGGCAACCATGTTCCAGATGTGTGTTCAGTATGGAGAAAGATTCATCTGCCTTAGAGATAATGATGGAAATATTCTATGGCCTTTAGGATGGCAAGTAGTTCTTCTCAGGTGGTACAACAGTTTCGTTACGGTTTAGACAAACATTTACGCTTGTAGGCAATAACCCACTCATAGCTATCAATTTCCTGCAAAAGAACAGCACCGACACTTTCACGGCCTATATCAGTGTCCAATATGAACTGATTATCCAGCTATGTATACGTCAAAATTTGCGAAGAAGTTAAAGTCTCTTTAAGTATATTAAATGATGTTTCACATACTTCTTTCCATGGGAACATTTTTTAGCTTCAATCAACTTGTGGAGAGGTCTAGCAATACTTAAAAAATCTTTTGCGAACTGACTGTATTATGTACATAATACCAGGAAGATTCGAAATTGATGGACGTTTTCAGGATGACTCCAGTTCTCGTCTGCAGAGATCTTCTCGCTCTCACACTTTCAGCATATATTATATGGCAGGGATAACTCATTTCAAGACGGAATATGTTGCACTTGCTTGGATTGAATTTGAGGTTATTCATTCTGAGTTTTTTTTAGCACCTTACGGATGTTTGTTAAAAATCTTCAAAAACACGCTGCACAATAAAATATCGTCAAAGTACGTAAGACAGGCTTCATCAAAGGAACGTACTTTTAACACTGTGTCCATCAAACATTCGAAAGTTTCAGGTGCATTATATAATCCAGATGGAATATATTTAAATTGTCACAATTCTTGTCCCGTAGAGAAAGCAGTTTTCACCAGGGTTGGCAAAAACCCGGGTTTTTCTAGAAAAACCCAACCCACTTGGGTTTTTCTGGGTTTTTGCGGGTTTTTCTGGGCTTTTGTGGGTTTTTGTTTGAATACATTTGCATTGCAATGTTACATATATGTTATTTAGCATATTAGTTGTAATACACCTACTTATATTAAACTACTAATTAATAATTAATCTAATATTTATCTTAGAAATAAAAATTGGTTTGATTCTAATATTAAAATAGTGTTAATTAGTAATATTAAGCTATAATTTATTTTAATGTATGCTTATTCAAAATAAATATCCTTAATGACAATAACTGATAAAATAAAAGAATTTAAAGTCTGAAGTACAATACATATAATTTAAATTTTTTAGTTCCCCATTATATATAGGTATGGGGAACTTAAGTGATCGTGAAAATTTTCGACATCGATTTTTCGTTTACCTTTTACACGTTTTCACATGCGAGGAATGCCGAAAATGACAAAATGGTGTCTTTTAGTTGTTAGTCTGGTAGTATGTTAGTATATATTAGTCTTTGTACATGATATCTCAAGAACAAAATGTCGCAGAGAACTCAGATCAGTTTTAAAATATTACTTTTGAAACTGGCAAGAACCCTATTCATTTGCAACATTCGAATTAAAAAAACTTTTTAAGTTATTAAAAATTTACAGTATTCATAACATGGGAGAATCGGGCAAAATTTCACTTAAACGTGCATTAAATGGAAAATACTTACTGAAAAAATGTGAGCCCAGTTTTAAAATGAGTTTTCATGTCGGAATGAACATCAGTAACTAGAAACATGCTACTTTGAAAATTTTGCAAGTTATTGGAAGTTTACGAATTTCTTAACATGGCAGAATAGTGCAAAATTTCACATAAACGTCAATTTTGAAGGATATTTTCATCGTAAAGATGTCAGACCACTTTTGAAATATTATATAGGATACTGGCATGAATATCCTAGAGTATGAATTTTCCAAGAGAATTTTTAAGAGAATGTCCTGTACTAGAAATTTATGGAAAGATACATATGATGGGGAACTGAACACAGTGCACTTATGTCAACTAGTTTTAATTATAAAAATAAGTTGCACTGCTTTATCCTTTTTTAAAAGTATTTTAATAGTTGAAACGGTTATAGAAGAAAATTTTATTACCTTTGTAATTATGTTGCTACTACAATTAAAATAAAATTATTATAAAGTTTTAAAACTAAACAATTTAATTAGTTAAATATTGATTCTAGACAAAATTTATGTCTGCTGTTAAAGAAAAATATCGTTCGGTTTTAAAGGAAAAAGAAAATTGAACCAGTTATAGAAGATAAACTTGCTTTTATTATACTTATAACTGTAGTTACTTTTTATGTTTAATATAATACTATTTTCTAGAAAATAAAAATGAGTTTTTTTTTTTTCCTTAAAAGATAAGGTGTTTTCTATACTTTATAGATGGGATTTGTAAATTATAAATAATTTTTAACAAAAACTCAACGGGTTTTTGTTTGTGGGCCCACCCAGAAAAACCCGGGCGGGTTTTTCTGGGCTGGGCCCAGTTTGCCAACCCTGGTTTTCACACGGTCGTCAGGTTGTAAATCTACTTGCTAAGAGCTGCTTTTCACATCCAAAGTCGAAAGCAACTGACTGCCAAAAAGTGTGTTAAAAGTATCGTTTATTCTAGGAAAAGAATAACGCTCTTTCTTTGTGATATCATTCAAATGACGATAGACCACGCAGAATCTTCGTTGAACCATCGATCTTTCTCACGAAATCTATAGGAGAAACCCAAGTTCTCGTTGATGCCTCGATGATATAATTACCCTGCAACCGTTTTTGAAGCCCAGCTGTCTCTTCCTGCTTAGCAAATGGAAGTTTTCGTGATTGCTGCTTGATTGGAGGATAATTCTCTGCTGGTTGATATTCGTTTTTCTGACGTCTTCAGGTGTACGAGAAAAGAGGTTTCTTATATCATAGTGTAGCTTCTCCGATGCACGTCTTTGTTAATTTCCTAACACCGCTTTCTTGAGCAATTCCGTTTTTAAAATCTCAAAAGACAGGGCTTTGGTGGATTGTGTGTGCCGGTTAACGCATGTAATAGGAGTGCAGGTTGCTGACACCACATCCTTCTTCAATGTCTTTAATTTATCACTTATGTTGGCGACATTCACGAGAATAATGCTCTTTAAAAGGTCAACTAGAGATGAAGCCACCAGAACTCCTCTCAGGCTGGTTTCGGGTATTCAATCAGCCCATAGCGGAAATATTGTTTTTTGGGAGGTGTCTCGGAAATTATTGTCTCAGTGTGTGGAAGGGCGGAAATTTCTGATTTGACTGTTATCTCACAGATAGGTTGAATGTCCGGATTTTCAGTGTTTAACGGCGCTACGTCTTCTGATTTTAAATACAGTTCATTTTTGTTTTAAATCCAGTTGAAAATTACATTTTCACAGGAAATCGAGTCGAAGAATTAGAGGATCTCTTATGTCGGCTACATATGCTATATTATGATAACTGGCATTTCCAAATATGAGGGTCAAGTTCATTTTCCGTGACTTTTAATTTGGTTGTCGATCCCAGTCTGGAATTCAACATAGTTCGGCGCCCAGATAATCTTCTCCTTGTAGTGTTACATCCGTTCTAACGATGGTTACGTTGGCTCGAGTATCGAGAATCATACGGGAAGAATGATCATAACTTGACCATAATTATAATGTACACTTTGCCACCACTCATCGAAGAAATATAAAACACTGAAAATTGGAGCTTTTTAACTTCAGGCAATATCCGCCCTGGGAGATTTACTCTCATTAGTTTCCCTCCAGTGATCGTGAAGCCGAATCATTTTTGTTAGGTTGCTGTATTGAACAACTTCTCTTCACATGTCTATATCTTCCACAGCCCCACAAATGTATCTTCGGATTCTTTGTTTCATTTTTACTTTCAAGATTGCGCAATCTTTGTGTGATGTCTGCCAGATTTTTCTTCACTTCCTTAAGATCAGCTTGTAAGTCATCTAGAGAAATAATTCTGATGGTGCGGCGGTCTTTACGGGAGGCTTCTTGTAATGCCTCAATCTTCAGTTCATACGCCAAAGGTGACCCGATGTCCCTGACATTGGCGAGTTTAAAGGCTTTTTGAGTCTCTGGATCTTGTGAGGCATCGAAGGAGTATTGGATGGTAAAATCCTCATGAGTTTCAGCGTGGCAGTCGGATAAAGCTAGGTGTCTGAATACCAGATATCAGCTCTTGTAAACTTTCACCCGTTTTTTGGTAACGGAACTTTAACTGAAGGCGACTTTATTCTGTAGAATATTTTTCTTCAAAACGAAGTTCCAGCTCTCTTGTTAGGACCTCGAAATCATACCGCTCTTCTTTCGAAAGAATTTCCAGTATGTCAGCTGCGTCGCCGCGTAATGCTGCTGCTAAATGGACTGTCTTGACAGTAGATTCCCAGCTATTAGCTTCAGCGACGATGAAAAGCTGTGTCTTATATACTTGCCAAGACGATTTGCTATCATAGGTGGATAGTTTTATCGATTCTTCATTCTTGATTCTGTATTTTTCTGCCTTTCCTTTCTTCTTTCAGTGGCATCAATGCACACTTTTCAACCGTTTTCTTAAATATGCATTTTATCACGAAAAATCTTTTTTTTTAACTCGTGGTCGACATTTTCTTTTACTTTCTCCTTGAAACTCTGTACTGTCCTCGTAACATTTTCATCTATCTTCATAACTTTAGCTTCCGTTCCATCTATTCTGTTTTCCATACCTGATAAGTTACTCTCTATTACTTTTCTCACTGTCGAAATTTCTTGATTCATCTCATCGTGATTGAATTCCACTTTTTTCAGATGGATTTAATTTTTCCAGTCAACTCGGTTTCTATCATTTTCTCAACTGCTTTCATTTCTTTTATTTCTTTACACAAATTATCTTTTATTTCTCTCCCTTTCTTTCATTTCACTCATCTTGGCGTCTAAACTTTTGAGAAGTTCATTCAGCAGACAATCCCATTTCTGTCACCAGAACTGTTGCGTATATGGGGTTCGTGGATTGTCTCTGATTAGAAGACGAAACTTGTAGAGGCTCAAAAGTTTATTTAGAGAAAATTGGAGAAGATTACAGGTGGATAAAACATGTACTAACTTCAGTTTCACCAGTAAACACAACTTCAATAACAGCTAACAAGATGAAATTCACAGTATAAACTGTGATATTAACACACAGCAGTACGCTGTATTCAAACAGTAAAAGAGACTTTAGTCAGGAGTCTATAGCAGAACTGCGGTTGGTGCGAAATTGAATGACTTGGCTGCGATGAGATTCATTATATTCCCGCGTAGAAAATCGATAATGTTCCAGTAAACTCTCAACAAATCAGGTTAGAGTTTAAATATTTAAGATATCGATAATAGGAATTTTCTCACCAGTGTTGGCATAAATGTCGCCAAATTTGGCGCCAAGGACATTACCTACCTTTCTGAAGCTTTTTAACGGGTTTTTAAAGGAAAATGAGAAATTGTAATACAAAAACTAGTTAAAAATTCAGATAATTAACATTTTATAATCTGACTATGGCTCTTTGAATAATTTTGCATAAATATAGCTGTTATTATTTATAAATTCGCAAAAGCATTGTTGTGGACGCAACATACTACTTCTGCACTATATATATATTATTGTTAACATAATAATTTTTTAAATATTTTTTTATTTTTATTTATTTTTTTATTTATTTTTTTTTTCTTCAGTAGTACATTTTTCCAGTTAATGGCATTGTTGAATTTCCATAAAAAGTTTATCAAAATATATTATAATGGTTCTTTAATAATAATTTTATAGGTTGAAACACGTGTCTAATTTATTTATAATTTAAAAAAAAGAAAATGAATCGTTTTCCTTTTTATCATTAAGGAAAATTTAATGATTGTTTTGTAAACTAAATTTAATAACAATTATATAAAACAGATTTTTTTTAAACATAATGAAATATGAATATATATATATATATATATATATCGAATTAATCAAGAATTAAACAAAGTTATTGAAATACAGCTAAAAATACAAAATTGCACATTAAGATTAAATAAATTGGTGCCAATTCTTCTGTTTTTTATACACCAGTATTCTTAAGAAAAATTCTTGTTTACTTAAATATCAAAATACTGCAATTAAGAAAGACAAACACACCTGTTTTATAACAGTGGTGTATAAAATAAAAGGAAGAATTGGCAATTATATTAACTATGAAATTTACTTACCTAATAGGTAAAAGGGTACATTCACTCAATCACTCAATCACTTAGTAAAAGGGTACATTCACTCAATCACTCAATCACTTACTCACTGACTAACTCAAAACGGCTACGGTGATTTTATGAAAAATGGTGCAACAAATCTTGGTATGAAAATATTGGTTCCAAATCTTGGTTGGTTTTGGAACCCTGAGCCGTACTAAATTGAGGCTTTTCCCCCTTTCGACCTAGGGGCTGTATGCAAGAATATCTTTGCAGGCTTAACGCGGCTCCAAAAAATTTCATGTTGAAGAAATTGCACATGGAAAAACTGGGCAATGAATAATTAAACTTGGAAGAGGACTTTTCCGATGACTTTAGATTATCAATTTTAAAGAGAGAGAAAAATTGAAAATCCCAGAAGACCATTTTGGGGAGAAAATTTTTAAAAATTCCGACATTTCGAAAAGAACTTTATCAAAAATGGTGCAAAGGGGTTAAGAAGAGCCATGCGTCGTCTTGGGGATAATTCCGAAAGCCCATTTTATTGTGGAGTTACGGTGGGATAAATTCCTCTTACGTTAAGTTTGTTTTGAGTAATCTATGAGAATTGTAGTTAGGAAATTTGATTTTTGGGTCTGTTGTGTACGTCCAAAACTCACTGTTACGGGATTTTGCAATTTTTTCCCATTTCCGACTTTTACATCAGAGGAAATAAGTATGTTTCCAAGCGTAACTCTGTTTGGAATTATCACAGAAAGGAGATATTTGACAATACGGATCGGTTATGGGTACGCAAACACGCACTGTACAGGTATTTTGTGACATTCCTATTCGCAACTCCCCTTTTATGGGCGGGAGAAACAAAAAACAGGCTTCAAAATATAAATCTGCTAAAACTTATCCCAGGAAATAGATTTCTGGGGTGTATGTTTGTTGTTCTTAAACAACACGCACTATAATTGAATTTTGCAAAATTGTTCACATTTGTATGCGGCGGGTTGAGAACAAAAACACATTTCCAAGAGAGATTTTTCTCCAAATTACTTTATAAATGCAGTTTTTTTCTTTGTTGTTTGGTTATAAGCACCCAAGTAGTACTATTAAGAGATTTTTCGAAATTACCCACTCCCACTCCTAGGGGATGGTGGGTCAAAAACAAATATTAAAGCTTAAATCGTCTGAAAATTGCCGCAGGTTAAAGAGTTTTGGTGTACGGCTGTTAATTAAGTGTACACGACATGTACTTTGATAGAAGTTTTGAAAATTTTAGATTCACCTGCTGTAAAGGTGCGGTAAAATTCGGTACAGGCGCTTCCAAAGTCAGTGGGGACACAAAATCATCAAATTGCGGGGGAAAAGTTCACTTCCGAATGCAATGAGACCATTAACTGTAGTTTTGAATGATTCCATTACATTTTTAATAACAAAAAATCCTATTTTTATACTAAAATTGTTAGGGATTTTTCACAATTAATTGTAAAAGTGCTCTAACTCCATTTTTTTTTTTTTTTTTTTAATATGTATATTTTTACGTAATTGCGTCACATTTAGTCACATCTTACATTATAAAAATGAAGAATCGCCAATAATCACATTAAAATTCGATAAATGACATTACTCGTTTGAGAAAAATGAAAGTTCTAAGTATTCATTATAAAAATGAAGTAACTGTAAAATACTTGAAATAAAGTATAAATTACTAAATAAGTTAGAAGTTACTTCAAATTATTTTTTTTTATGATTCAGAAATTTTCATAACTCTGATTTGTATTAAAGACCAAAACTCGATAACACTTACCGAATCTTCATTTCCCCCCCCCCCCTACACACGAATTTGCGATAAGCTCATTGTTTCAAAATCCATTTACATAGAGATGCTTTGCTTCTACATTGAACGACCCATATACGACCAGCGATACGGGCAAAACATGCTAATATTTTGGCAAAGCTTTAAATATTGCGCAAGGAAACTACAACTGCTATTGGACACCTATACTAAATTATTCATATAGTTACATGCATATGTAAAATACATATAAAATTTTACGCAATTACTTATCATAAAATATTAATTAAAAACAAATAATTGATAATACCTTACTTTTTTAATGTAACAGTTACTAATTTTACTACTTTTTTTTAATATGCATATAAATCTATTTTATATTATAAACTTAATTTTATAGAGAAATTGTTGTATTCATCTGAGAATCCAGCTAGAGTTTCCATGTCATCTATTGTAGATTTTTAAATCAATATGACAAAAATATTAATAATAAATACCATGCTTTTTTTCAAAAGTATATTTGCAGATTGTTACAAAGCAATTGGTAAATGAAATTACAATATTACACTGTTAAATCAAACGAGCATATTGTTTAACTATGAGTCCGTTGCAATGGCAGCTGTATACGATCAATTGCGAGCGATTTTTTTTTTTTTTTTTTTTGATGGAAAGTATATGTAAAGAAGCATAAATCTGCTGTAACTATTTTTTATGAAATTCCAGATTTATATTTTGTCACTGCACTTTTATACAAATCACCAAAAGTTTCTACTTTGAAATGCAAATACAACTTGAAAAGAAATATGGAATCCATTGAAAAATATTATGTTCTCATAAATTCAAGCACAGCATAATGTTTTGAAGTGTAAGAATATCTTAGTATGGTATGGAAAGGATTTATTTCATTGACTATTATAAAAATATTTTTAAATTGGGAGAATGGGGATTTTCTCTTATTGTGTTTTTGACCTTTCGAGATATCTGCTATAATAGGTTTTATTTATTCATTTTGAAATGTTTGTGAAAATGTTTTATTTCAGTATTTTTTTGTACAAAGTAATATAGTAATTATTGTACTATAATACTGTAACTCACATATTAAATAAGATAAAATAAAAAGGCTTTCTGCAAGGTTTTATGCCTCAAGGTGAATATGATTATTATGTACTTATGGTGTTTTTAAGCGAGGAATGAACTTAAAGCATATTGTTTTATGCTGTAAACTCAGTACTTTTTTCTCTCAAGTAAACGTGCATATAAATATAGTTTACTAGTACCGTTTTATGTGTTTACAATTTTAAAGCAAACAGAATCAGCATATTTTAATTTTCTTTTTTTATCAGTTGAATATTAAATTTATTGGAGAATATTAATACATAACCTTGATTGATTTATAATTTCCTGATTTTAATAATTTGAAGTAAAATGAAACAATAATACAAGATGGTAGAAAGCTTCATCGTGTTACTTCATTAAAATTTTATATAACTCCAGTAAACAAATTTAATCAATTAAAAAAATGTATTAATTGTGTGAGTATGACTCCACCCTTTTCCAATAGGTGCAGATGAAATATCCGTATGTGTATCCTATGGGACCTGGTGTCACCTGTTAAATATCAGCTTGAAGATCTGGAAATTTATTCCAAATAAGCACCGTTTCAGAGAAGTTTTAATATGTATGGATAATATGAAGTTTAATTCTTTTTTGTATCGAAAACATTATTGGCTGAAGATTAGTGTCTAACACAAACATAATTGGCTGTAGCATTAAAGTTTGACCTATAAACTTTTGCAAAACTTTTAGAAAGAATTTGGAATGAATCAAAAATCTCATAACTTGGTTTCACATACATAAAAGAAATAGACATGAAACATGAATAAAACTTTTGTGAAATACTGATTCAGAGGGAACAAAGAAAAGTTTTTCTTTGCATCAATTTCAGAATAAAAAGCAGATTAAAAGCAGATTAAAAAGCGATTAATTATGTGAATCCAAAACATATGAATGCTTGATTGAAGCCTGTTGAGTCTCATTCATTGCAACAAAAGCGTAATCTTTATTCTAATAATTTTCTGACTTGTTTCTGGTGGTATCAGAAATGTATGGTAGATTATATTATTGTGAAATGAGGAGAAATTATCAATGACAGTAGCTACCGAAGACTACTAATACTTTTGAATCAAGCTATAAGGGGAAAACGACCAGAATGGGTGAATAGACACAACAAAATTAATTTCTAAGATCACAGCTCAAAACCTCATGTTGTGAATTTTGTGAAAATGAATTAATAGGACAGATTTGGAAACCTGTATCCCTCCCTCCAGAAGTATTCTACAGATATAGCCACCATCAGATTATTACTTATCCCGTTTAGTAGTCGCGTATTGGTCTTTTCCCCACCCATCGTTTATTAATTCATCGTACGGATTACCCATTAAAGATAAAATGGGGAATTTGTGTAACTAAGCGTGGGTGTCCTCTAACATTTTCAAATCATTCCTATCATTTTTGGAGCAATTATTAACATTTCACTTCTAAAATCGGTATATTTCACCGCGACGCGACCATGTTAATTCATTTTTCTCCCCTCTTCCGGTTTTTCAGAACGGTTAGTGTTTTAAGGGAAAAGCGTCACGTGAAATAAATGCATTTTCTGTACTTTCTCTACTGGCTTTTTTCAGCTTTCCCACAAGACTACGGCCGGCGGGGAATAGACGCGACCACTAGCGTTACAGAAAATGACGCGACGACTCTCAGGTTATTCCAGTAGATAGTCACTTTCTGAAGAGCGGTTTATTTCTCGCGCAGAGATTGAAAATTGTTTTATTTATTGGATTGTCTTCAACCACTATTTAACCCGAGAGTAGTCGCGTTATTTTTTGTAACACTAATAGTCGCGTATCGGTCTTTTTGCCGCTGCTGTTTAGTGTTGGGGGAAAGCCGAAAGAAAGCCAGTAGATAAAGATGAAGTGCCTACTTTAATGCACGCGAAGTTTTTTCCGCAAAACTCTAACTTGTCTGAAAAACCGGAAATGGGGAAAGAAATGAATCAACGTTAGTGGTCGCGTCGCGATCAAATAGACCGATTTGAGAAGTAAAATGGTTTTAACTGCTGAAAAAAATAGCAAGAATTACTTGAAAACATACTATGTTAGAGGACATCCACCCAAGGTCGGAATTTATAAGCGATGGGCGGCAAAAAGACCGATATGCGACTACTAACGGGTTATTCGAGAGGAAATCCGTCAATTGCATGAACAATGCATGAAAATTGCAGCTGTAAATGAAGCATACATTAAATGAATAATTTTTTCATTTTTTGAACTAGAATTTGTTTTAAATTAAATGTATACTTTAATTAAATTTACGTTTTTAATTAAATGTTTATTGATTGTTTTTTGTATAATTACGCTTTTTTAGCTTCCCTGAAACATCATTTTTTAAACGGTTGCTTGTTGTACATGTATGTTATCAACAATTTAAAAATAAATAATTGCTGGTAGTTTAAATGTTGCAATTTAAATATGATATGAAGTTGTTACTTAAATGTTTAACAAACATTCATATATTTTAGGGATTTATGTGTAATGGTATTGTAAATATAGTAACAATTAATACTTTTAGACAACGTAATGGGTTCTCTGATGCATACATATTCAAATATACATGCATCATATTCGTGCATCATCATATTCCATGTAATTCAACGGATAAAGCATTCTGCATCGGATATTTCTGATAGCTTTTCTTGTCTTCTGAAAGTTATCCAAATAATTCATGATAAACTTTTAAATTGAATATCAGCTTTGAGTTCTATATTAACATACATAATAAATCTGAACGAGGGCTTTGAGTTGTGTTAGCCTTCATCACACAGAATTATCTCTCGAATAAAATTGTTACTAAGATTAGTTTGGATTCTTGTTAACATAGTTTTATAAATTTTATATATACAGAGACAGTTGTCTTAACTCTTAATGTGAAATTTGCCTTTATAATATTGAATGCATTGTAAGAGAATGTCGTGTGAATTCCACACTAGATTATATTATATTACTACAGACTAGTTGCTTTCAAAGATACAAACATGCGCTTTATTTAATGAACGATATGGACAGAATGTATAAATTTTCCAATTGCCGAAATTTATAGTTAGTGGTTTTTACTTGAATTGGGCTGTGAATGTCGCATAAAATATTATAAAAATTATTAGGGGAGAGTGGAGATGAATGGGACATTTTTTATATTTTACTTATAACGTTCACCATACGTAATTCAGAATTTTGTAACATTGCTCATAAGTACACTTCAGTAATTAGTTACATATAAGCGTACTAACTTTAATAAAAAAATATAATTTTTAATTATTATTATTTTTTAACATGCATGTACATTGTCCCATTCATTCCCACCTATGGGGATGAATGACACAGGACAGGAGTTAACAAAGAAAAGAAAACAAAATGCAAAATAAATACAGTTTTAAAGTTAAATTGGTTTATGTGATTTTATTACACACTGTGTATTTACTGAAATTAACATAAACTGATATATTGACTCAAATTGACATTAAATGGCTAAAGTCCTTTGGTCCGCACAGTTCCTAGTGCTCTACGCTTTGGTAATTTAATCTAATAAGATCTAATATAAAAATAAATAAATAAATAGGACACTAGAAAGAGATAAGTCATTATAATAGAGTACAAATTATCGAGATAATTTTTTTGTTTCAGACTGATCGGGAAAAATCAGCATTCTCTCCAGTATTATATTAATAATCACTAGGATTTATTTAATTAGCTTGATTGCAATTGTAATTTTAATCAAATTATTATTAGTTTATTTTTTTTAATTATTGATTTAAGTTGCATTGAATGTTCTAACTTATAATTTTTTTAATCATAATTACTATAAACAAAAAATAGAACAATTAATTTCAATCTAATTTCCTCTAAATTCATGCTTCTTTTATAATTTCATGTTATAACTACTGAACTACATGTGATAAAAATATTGAAAGTTTATTTAAGATTTGTTTTACTACAATTCTTGTGTACAATTTTAAAGTAGCACATAGTGGGGGATGTCCCATTCATCTCCACCACCACATAATCATAAAAAAAACAGGAAATAGGCTTAATGAACAATTTTCAATATTCTTCTTGAGTATCATAAACACCTTTTCACTATATAAGAGTTCTATTAACTTTAAGCAAATAGTTATTGTCTTAACTACTACCTCATTGAATCAGTAAAAACTTACTTTGTCGGCTGAAAAATACACTTTAATTTTGTTCTGCCCTTCTATGGATAGCACAATTCTGAAATTACTCTTGATGAATGACTTCTGTGCTGCCATATGTCAGAAAAAAATCTGATGTGGGCACCATATGACTTCCTTATACACCTTTAGAAATATATACATAATGTTAAAAAGCATCATCATTGGACCCAAGCCAGATGGCTAAAAATATTTTTAAACTGCATTATCACTGTGTTCTTGTTTTTTATGAAAGTTTCAAATGTCTAGCTAGTGAGGAAGTTAGTTGAAAATCGATTGCAAGATTTGTACAGGTAACGCTGCAGAAGGCAGCAGGAATCCGAAGCAGTTGGCTAAAAGTATTTTTAAAAATGCAGTTTCACCGTGTTCTGAACTATTCTGAAAGTTTCAAATGTCTAGCTATTCGGGAAATTAGTCAAATAAATTTTCTGTTGAACTATATAAACGCAGCCGAAGGTAGCAATGACCCAAAACAACTCGCTAAAAATACTTTAAAAAAGTCACCATGTTCTGAGCTTTTCTGAAAGTTTCACACGTCTAGCTAGTCGGGAAATTAGTTAAAAATCGATTTCAAGATTTGTTCAGATAACGCTGCCAGAGGCAGCAGGGATCCGAAACAGTTGGCTAAAAGTATTTTAAAAAATGCATTTTCACCGTGTTTTGAAGTATTCTGAAAGTAGTAAATGTCTAACTAGTCGGGAAGTCAGTTAAAAATCGATTGCAAAATGTGTCCAAACCGTTTTTGAGATATTACTGTTTTTTGATACATTATGGCCAAAACCTTTGTATTTTTGGTCATTAGGAACCTAATTTTCCTAAATATCTCCAAAACGGAAAATCATTCAAAGTCCAAAACGGGAGGTGCACAACTAGATGTTATAACAAACCTATGTAACAATTCGCAACTTTCTACGTCCAACCGTTTTCGAGTTATGCGACATACACACACGCACACACACACACACACACACACGCAGACAGACACACATACATACAGACGTCACGAAAAATAAAATCGTGTAAAGTCGCTTATATCTCTAAAACGAGAGCTCGTGTTAAGACAACACTTGGAGGTGTACAAATAGACATCATGACAGTCACACGTATAAATTGGGAATATTCAGTGATCATTCGTTTTCGAGCAATGTGAAATACAAAATCCATTTCGCAAATCGGGATTACTATACTTCCTAATACTTTGTGTAAGGAAGTAAAAACTCAAGTTTCCGGTGCTTGGAAAACATAAAAATCTAGCTATTGTTCCATTCATACTGAAACCCATTCAACTCCCCTCTCCCCTACTGTTTACTCAATTAGTAGATATTTTTGTTAACATAGTTTTCTTTTATATTTCATTTACAACACAGTTTTAATTTACACTTTATACTTACGTCTAGTGGCTAAATATCCAAAACACCATTAGGATATTTTGTTAAACCTTGTTTTTTTTTTTTTTTTTTTTTAATGAAACATTATACTTTAGTGTATTATTAATATTCGTAAATTGCTTTTAACTTATCGTTTAGTTGATAACCAATAGTGATCTATATATGTTTCATTTCATTTTTAAACATAGTTTTTTTTTTTTTTTTAATGAGAAAATAAATATTATATATTCTATTTTTTAGAATTTTGTTATACAGAAAAAATAAAGTGTCCGTTCTTTTTAATTTAAGAGCTGTCTTGAAATATCTTAAGAGATCAGTTACTTTCTCTTTTAAAGTATAAATATTTAAATCATCCGGGGCATTTTTTCTAAAAAACGTTCAAATAAATACTTAAAGCATTTAAAAATATGTCCTCTTGGGTAACGGTATATAAACAAACATAAAAAGTAAGTTTTGAGAAGAAAGTGAAAATTTATTTTTAGCGTTCAAAAGCTGATTCATTTCTCTCTTGCGATTGCAGTTTTCTAAGTGAGATTCTAAAACAATGTTTACTGAATAACGAAAAAGAAGATTTATGGAGCATGCTGTAAAACACTTATGAGGTATAAACTATTTATCTTAAGTTTACAAGAGTCTTATTAGTTTTAACATTTTAAGCAGAATGAAATATCTATTAGACTACTACTAACTCTACACTAGAAAATAAATAGTTTTATGTTCAATGATGTTTTTTTAATATTCTGATGAAATATTTTGTACTAGAATATTCGTAATGAAATATTAAAATACTCGTCTATTCTCTTTGCTAATTTTCGCAAAAAATAGTCATTAATAATATTGAACTACGTTTTAATGTTAGATTACCAAAAACCGAAAATTTAAACTGTTGTTTTATGTTTAGATGACTGCTGCGATCTTTCGCAAGTTATATGTTTCATGTTCATATTTGCTTATGTTTTGCTTATATTAAGAGTTAAGAAAATGTTTGTAAAATTTTTCAGTTTCATATTATAGTACATTTCCATTCGATGTCTGTTTCTTGTCGAATCGACCTCCATTATAAACAAACAAATTGTATTCAATAGGTTTAGATAAATTACTAGGGTAAAAAAAAAAAAAAAGAACGAAAAATTATGCAGTTTGCTTAGATTATTGACTATTTCCAATTGTACACGTACCCGTTGCATCTTTTAACATTGAGAGTACTTTTCCTAAGTGATATTAAAATGAACGGATAGAATAACAGAAAGAAAGACGGAATATTTGAATTCAGAATCACCGTTAAACATTTTGACATTTAGCACAAATTGAAATTCAATTATAAAAATTTTCGATTATAGCTCTTAATCTAACTGAATATTTTAGTGTATATCTGTAAATCTTAACTCTATAAATACCATATTCCGAAGATTTTTTTATTATTTTTATTATTTTTATCAAATTATTAATAAATGTCAATATTGCTATGATTTGTCCACTACAAAATTATTTGAATAAGATTTATAAAATTATTTATCCTGAAATGCCGTACATTTGCATCCTTTTGGGTTTCCCTGAACAGAAAACAGTTGTATTATTATACCATATTAAGTAACGAATATTCAATAGCGAATTGAATAGAATATATCATTTAGCAGAATTTTTTACTGAAATATATTTACGGACGCTATATTCGGACAGACGGACAGAAAGACAAACGAACGAAGCATTTTCATTCATATTCTCACATACTTTTCCAAGTATCTAATGCAGAATTTTCCGTTCACAAAGCAGTTTATATTCCACAATACACTAAAAATTTTAAGGAACATAATTATCAAGTCCTAACGTGTTTCTAAAGTACGAAGGTTACATATAATAGTCATGAGATTTAGTTCTGATATATAATAATAGTTTGAATTTCAACCTGACGTAATTATTCATTTAGTAATTTGTAAACTTAATATAATTTTTTTTCTTAAAATAATAATAATAATAATGATAATAATAATAATAGATGCAATAACTCGTCATAATAAGATTTTAGTTGTTATTGCTGTTGTTTGTTTGTAGAAAAACTTTACGGACGTACTTTTATTTTTAAGCAATGCATATGCCCAGAATTTCAATAATAGTTACATTCGGAAAAGATTATTATTAGTGTTTTACTAAAAAACGTATTTATAAGCTATAAATTGAAAAATCTGATTTTGCGCGCATTTTAATAATTTGTATATTTGACATAAAACGATATTTTATGATAGGTTATAAAATATTTTCAAACATTTTTTCCCCTTATGCATATAGTGTAGGTTAATGAAATTCAAATACGCTGGTAAAATTCTTTCAGGAAAAACCATAATTCCAGCCTCAACTTTTGCTTCGATTACCATATTTTAAATTATTTTTATCGGCGCGTTAAATATACATATACATTCATAAATGAATATGAAGATTTGGATCTTTGCATAATATAAAATGTCACAAAACTCTTTGATTTTTTTTTTTCCTTTGCATGCATTTTTTAGAATTTGTGAAAAATGCCCGTTCAGTTTAGAAAAAAATCATTTTCTATTTTTAGAAATGCTGTTGCTTTAATTTATACTAAAAATAATTTTAGAAGTTTATTAATTAAAAAAAATAATCATAAGTCATATGAAAACAAATCAAATTTATATATTATATTTATGAGTTTCTATTAATAAAAAAAAGAAGTACGAATCACTGGATATTTAATTAGCAAAAATTAATTTCTTCAAAATAATTAATTATCTCATAAGTTAATACTTTAAACTATATTCTTAAAAAAAAAAAAAAAATCATTTTTATTTTATTTATTTATTTATTTATTTGTTTGTTTTTATAGAATGTATTTTTGAAATATTTTTATATTTTTGACAGATTAAAAAATAAATGGTTATATAATAAAAAATGAATAAAGAATAAATTATTAATAAATGACTCTTATTTTAAATAAAAAGGGAAAGTATATAGATATATATGTGTGTGTGTGTGTGTGTAATTATAATATTTTAAACAAAACACAAAATATATCTTTTAAATTATGTACTACAACTTTCTACAAACGAGAAAATATAATAAATATATAATGTACTCTGTGAGATTTTGTTTAAAACTTTTAATCAAAAATACCTGGTGGAACTCCACTCGACTTACCGAACAATAAGTAATTAACTATTGCATAAATAAATTAAAATAAGATATGTCATCAAATAAACAAAAGAAAAAAAATACAAAAGATAATTTAAGTATTTTTCTCTACAAATATGTTGTTTAAATTAAAGCTATTGCCCTTAAAACAACGAGAGCTGATTGATCATAATAAACAAGAAATTTCCGTAGTGTCCTTGTAAAAAATATAAAAGTGCTAATCTCACCAAAATCTATACAGTTTGTGCGACGGTGATCTAAAATATGTATGTATTTCAGCTCAAACACATGAGGTATTTAGACACTCTTGCACTTTAAATAATTTTAGCCCATAAGCCACAAAGATTAAAAAAATATTATTTGTGTCCCTGTAAAAGAACTATAAGGGCTAAATTCTCCGAAATTCGCACAGTTGATGTGACGGTGATTTGCAACATGTATATAAATTTTCATATCAACTGGATATGGAGTTTAGACACTATCCAACTTTTAAAAATTTGATCTTATACGGCATAATGGTAAAAAAATTATCTTTGTGGCTCTGTAAAAAATTATAGGTGATAGATTCACCAAAATCAATAGGGTTCCTGTTACGGTAACTTAAGTACAGACTTTCAGCTCTTTCGGACGCAGCGTTCAGACCCTATCGTGTTCTCTCTCTCTCTCACGCACACACACATATACATAAATCATCGTAAAAATAACAAAAACGCACTCGTGAAACATCAAGATATATAGATGCATCAAAGTCTCAAAGTCGGAATTTATTAGACGGATGATTACAATACTTTCCTTACATATGTATGTTTGGAAAAAAAAAATTCTAGTATAATCCTACAATCACATATAAGCACTGTCTACTTATATGCAGAGTGCAAAATAAAGTCACAAAGAGGCCTTTACCTCCGCAATTCTTGATCGCAGAAATATACTTTCTATTGCAAAGTGTTTTAACGTTTACGCATTTATGATATGTCATGTTTAAATTTACGGAATCAATTTTTTTAATATACAAAAACTAAATTTTTATACAGTACCCAGATCACTATAGTCATTTTTTTGCAAATGTTGACACTCATTCTAGCAGATATATATAAAAAAAGCACTTCCATATATTCACAGAATTTACCAAGATGTTTGTTTCATTTTTTTTTACCCTCAGGCTTAAGGCTTTTTTACCTGTCCTATTCTCGCTACTTTACATTGCACCTATATATACAGTCGGTAACAAAAGTGTCCGAACACTAGCAAAAATTCCTATGCAAAAATAGTACACTTCATACGGTTTTGTTAAAAAAATCCTTGTCGAGTCCTATTCTTAGTCAATGTAAGAACACGATTCGATAAGGATTTATTTAACAAAACCGTGTGAAGTGTACTTTTTCTACATAGGAATTTTTGCTAGTGTTCGGACACTTTTGTTACCGACTGTACATATGTACAGAATACCAAAATGTTTTATTAATGTACATATTTTTATTTTAATGTCATATTTACCATTTTTAAAACTAGATGAACTTAGAATAATTACCTTCTAATTTCAATAAATCAAATATTTCTAAATTGCACTCAAATCCCACAAGTGTTGTTCTGTAAGATAAAGTTCAGTTGTTTTGATAACTATAATTCTTTTGATATCAAATACAAACTTTATGGAACATAGTTTGGAAAATCCCAACAGTAACATTTATTTGATTTACAGTGACCATTCATGTCATCTCGAAACTTATTTGCACGAGTAAACAGAAGTAACGCTACAATTTATTCATCACAACTTATTTATAAGAACGCATTCAGATATTTGATTTATCTTTTGATCAATCATATGTAATAAAAAACTATCCTTCAAACATTTCAAAATACTTTGCAAAGATGTTCATTGACCCTATATTTTAACGTTGTAAAAAGATAAAAATCTAATTAAATTCGTTTTGCATATATTAAGCTCAAAATTCTTTCAAGCGACGCGTAATATTAATAAAAATAATTTTATATCATTTGAAGTAATATACATACGTACAGTCGGTAACAAAAGTCTCCGAACACTAGCGAAAATTCCTATATAAAAAAGTACACTTAATACAGTTTTGTTAAACAAATCCTTGTCGAATCCTGTTTTTAGACTGACTAAGAACAGGATTCGACAAGGATTTATTTAACAAAACTGTATTAAGTGTGCTTTTTTTACATAGGAATTTTTGCTAGTGTTCGGAGACTTTTGTTACCGACTGTACATACATACAAATATATATATATATATATATATATATATATATATATATAATTTAAGAAATGAATACATATATTTAATAAAAGAACTGAAAACTATGTGAAGCAATTGCCAAATCTAAACAAATGAAATTGAAATAACGATAAAAACAGCAGACACCATCAGGGCTTAAGACGGGTGGAGCGGTTTAAACCAGTTTTTAGGGTGCCCAACTTTCCCCAAACACCCTGAAAACCATATAAGAAAGAAAGGAAATTAAAATTAAGATTTTTATGTTATTAGGTAAATATATATGTATTGTAATTAGCTATTCTGCAATTTATTAATTCCATTTATACACATTTCAAATATTTAATTTATAAAAGAACTTCTGTAGCCTAAATGATTCATAGAGTGTTGAAACGTGATTTATTTACAAGTATAAGATGTACAAAAACGGATGAAAAACGCACATACGAAATTTTTGATACATTCCACAAAGGTTCACAGTGTTCGGCCTTGGTCAATAGACACATCACCAACGGTAATCCAGTTCCATACAGTCAATATGTGTCGAAGCAACTGCACTACCTACCAATAAGTATTTGGACACTTTCTAATTTAGACATTTTGTCAATTATCTAGAAAAGCTCTTTTGAAATCCTCTTGAAACTTTGTTAGCGTAAGGAACACGTTATACCTCATATATTTCAGAAATATTTGTGTCCTGAAAAAGAAAAAGTTGAAGTAAAAAATTATCGAATTATAAAAATATTTTGGATCGTCCTGTAAAAAGTAACGCTTGAAATCCGTTTTAGCGAAACCATGTGATTAAGAGGAATTTTCTCATTATTTGTGTAAATATTTAAGAGCCTGCCACCTATATTCATGGAGATACAACGTTTTTTTTTTTTAAAAAATTTGAAAAAAATCCACTTGTTTTAATTGTTGAAAGGTAAGTGATTGCCTCCCTGTGTAGATTCAAAAAGATTTTGGGTTCCGTCTGTTTGTTTGCCTGTCTGTCACTCGACAGTGGCTGCAGAAATCACTCGAATGGTTTGGAATTTGGTGCACATGTTCACGTGGCACATGGAATTAGTTGTACAGTTTTGGTTTATGTTTCATATGTAGATCGTGTACAGGAACACAACAAATTTTTTCTTACCATTGTGACCTATGGACAAAATCTGTATGCACCGTAATAACAGCCGCAAAAATCCTCCAACTATCTTTCAAATTGGTACACACGTTCAGGCTCTGTATAGAAATATCTGTATAATTTTTTTGTTAGTATTGTTTATGGATTGTGTACAGTGACACGCAAAAGTTTTTCTTATCATTACGGCCTATGGTTTAAATTCAGTTTAAACGATTTTTAACATCATAACTTTGCATTCAGCAAATGAAATTAGCTTACATTACTGAGATACTTAAACTGATGTTTTCTGCAGAAAATATGTGCTGTTACGCCACCTAATTATTATATAAGGCTTTACAAAAGTGTTCCTACAACATCACGTAATCATCCAAATGATGTCAAATTTCGAATAATCATTCATGAAAAACGTAGAATGAGATTAATAGTTTTTACTGATGTATACAATGTTTATATTTCGTTTACAGAGACACACAAACTAATTTCATGACATTATTGCCTATAGATTTTTTTTTTTTTTTTTTTTTTTGTGCGCATTACAACGCGTTTATGTTGCATTCAACATACTGTAATTAACAAATATTATAAAGATGTATAAAAGCATGTTTACTTTAAAGAAAGGGATATGTATAGACTAAGAGATTTTACTTACGGGACCACACAAAAGAATTCGGATGACATCCTGTAATCATCCTAATGATGTCAAATTACTTTGAAATATTATAGATCTATACTTAATTAATTAGGTGTATTCTTTATCAGTATATATAATTTCTATGGCTCCTTTTATGCGACACATAAAGGAGTTTCGTACTATTATGGTCTATAGTCGGTATTTCGTAAAAGTGTATTTTAACATGGTTAAACCCCGTTGAATATAATGAAAATTTATAAGAATTTTAAAACCCTGATTTTTCGTAGAAAGGGGTCTGAATACAATTTGTAATTAACTTACAGGGCTGTTGAAATTAATTCAATACGTTATGTAATAATTTTCATCAAATTTGGTACAAGTATTTATGAATTACAGGGAACTAGTTCAAGATTATCAGTTATTAGGAATGCATACTTATGCATATAAACACAGATAGTTATAGAAAGATATATACATCAGGGGCTTGCGGGAGGCGGTAGCCCCTCTCAGAAACGTTTCTGTTTATGGAGGAAGTCAGTCCAATCAATATAAATATATATATATATATATATACATATATATATATATTAAATAAAAAGGAATAAATAAAAATGATCTGTTTAATAGTGCGTAATGCAACAGTTCGATGTTGAAGTTCCTGATCTGCAGATCCACTACCCATATAGCAAATATTCTTCCGTAGGCGTCCCAGATTTCCCAGATTCATCCCAGCATATTCCGTAGGAATGTAAACTGTCCGCTGCTTCCGCAATAACGTCGTCATTTCGTAGCGCCGTCGTAGTTCCCGATAACTACCTCTGTCCTAGAAATATCAAATTATTCCTAGAAATATCAAATTAAATTTTCCCCCAGATTTCCAAGCATATCCGTTCTCTCTTCGGGAAGAATCCGGGAGGTTCAGGATATTCTAGGGCGCGATGTTGGAAGACCATTGTTATATGGGTACTTTAATAACCAAATGTATTGAGCAACTTATTCGAAAACACAAAACAAATATCGTGTAAATTTAAATAGTTATGGAAGATACAATGAAAGGAATTTCAGTTCCACTCAAAAAAAGGAAGATGATGGGGGTTTTATCAATATTTATTTACAATCAGCGAATACTGTATTGCCATTGGGCATTGATAATATCAAAATAAAAATGTGAGTAAAAGCATTTATAATTTAGCTTTTGTTTTGAGAGAGCTGAAATTATGTTCATTCTATTTCTTAACTCTTAAAATGTACACGATATTTTTTGGGGTTTTCATTTGAGTTACTCAATACAATTGGCTATTAAATTATGCAAATGAATTTTCTTAAAAGTTAGCGCATGCGAATTTGCATTCTAATTTCCGTATGGTATGTCTAATGTAGTATGCCAATTTTTTTTAAACGGGTCTGTGTTTTGGGTCTAATACCCTAAGTGTTGTAATAAAAAAATGTAGATTATATATTTATAAGAAAAAGAAAAAGAAAAAGTTTTTTCTGCATGAATGAATATGGTAGCCTCTTAAAAATTTATACAGAAAATTAAAAATTTCCTCATAATCACATGCTACCGCCAAAATGTATTTCAAGCATTACTTTATACAGGGTGAAACAAAACATTTTGATTTTTCTGTAATTTTTTACTGGTCCCTTTTTCCTTTTCAGGACACAACTTTTGCTTAAATGCATGAGGTCCAAAAGAACTTTTATAGATATTTTATAAAATGTTTAAATTAGAAAGTGTCCAAATACTTATTGATAGGTTGAGTTAAGATGCTTTTCTGCAGTGCTTGCAGTGTTGTTGGCATTACGCATGTCCTTAGCCCTACAGAAAGAAATCATATCGCGTGAGATCTGGCGACTTGGGTGTTCATGGTAAAAGAGGAACTTCACATCAACTAGCGCGCCCTATTCAGCGATGTAACAGTTTTAACTATTTTTTAGAGAAGCTCGATATCTTGCCAGCTTTTAAAACTTGGCGTGTGTATACATATTTTCGTGTATAACCTGTCTTTATACAGTGTATGCTTCTCAATAAAGAAATTTGAATAATTTAATGTAACCCGGAATATATACGTGTTGAACGTGTAAAAAAGAAAAAGCTTTATTATTATTATTGTTTTTATTATTATTATTATTATTATTATTATTATTATTATTATTATTTAACAAATTGCATTTGCTTTTAATGCATTTCCAAATTCCTGGATTCTTTTATTTACCGAAATCTATATATTTACTTTGATGTATTTCTTTTTATGAGGGGAAGCTGCAAATTCAAAATTGGCAACAAAATATTATAAAACTCCATTAGCTCACAAAATAACATAAAAATTCTGAAAGCATTACAAATATTTTAATGCAAGTTTAAGCCAACACTGGCAATGAGGTCAGAGTATGGCTCTCTTTTTCCTTCGAAGGTTAAATATTTACCATAGAAAATGACATTGTGTCACTATATATAAATAAAGTGTAATATTAAATAACGCAAAGCAGACAGATAAATGGTCAGTTATATGATGAATAATTTTCTGAAATATAATTTTAATCGAAATAAAACTCATATTTTTTAATGTGTTTATACTGAGAAAAATAAATAAATATATACCACATTCATCTAGAACGAATAAGTGGTCAGTTTCTAAATCCCTAAACTAGAAACACAGATTTCCAGGCTTTGCGCATAAGGCACGCCAGTAAGCTGAATAGACGAAATCATCGAGGATTTCTAGTGCATACCTTTCTAGATAGTGAAACAATATTCTGAATATTTTAAATATTCGGAATCATTTGCCTTGCGAGAAATCCTCGCTTGATTTACTGTTAGAAATGGGCCATAAACCATGATTATACTTGCTAAAAATCGATTATTGTGTACACATTTATTTACAGAGACTGTTAAATACGTTTGACATACATCTATAATATAGTCAAACGCTCTAGAATTCCAAACGGAGTTTCTAGAACTCGCTTTCAAAACTGACTAGAATTTATAAGGATGACATGGAACTATTTATACTAGAGCCGCAAACTAGATTCTAGATGTCTCCTACAGAATTTCTAAGCTTCTAAATAGGATAGGTTCCTCTTAGCATATATATATATATATATATATAAAAACCTTTGTACTGTATTGCAATCAGTTTTATTTTTGTTGTGTTGGTATTAACATGTATCTATTAAATGCTAAAATTTTAAGGTTAAATTTTATTATGATATCTATCATTTATATATATATATAATTGCAAAATATAAATGTTTTCTAATAGATAATTCACGTATTTTGCTTCTTCAAAAAACCAATTTAAGTGTATTGTAATAAAACCTTAAATTGAATTGAAATCTAATTCTTTGAAAAAATAACTTAATGGCTTTTTTTTTTTTTTTTTTTTTAATCATATCGCAAATGTTCTTTAAATGTTTCTCTTTTTTAAGGACATGGAAGTTATTTTACCTCAATAAATTTATAATGACTATTACATTGCTATAAATTTTAAATGTAATTTTCTGGGGCAATCTGTTTCAATTTAGAAACGAATAGAATGTAATTGTAGACTTACTTTTAAAAAGCATTGATTATGTTTAAGTTTATGTCTCATTTTTGAAAAGAAAAAAAATAGTAATGCGATATAGAAAATTGCTTCAATACATTTTTTTTGTTTCTTAATATATTAATTTTTTTATAGATAATAAAATATTTAAATAATAATAATAATAATAATAGCAATAATAATAATAATAATATTTATTATTATTATTATTATACGAAAACAATATTGTAATCATTGTTAAGTATGACATTTTTTTTTCTTTATAAGTATGATATTCACTTGATACTGATATAAGACAAAAAAAAAAAAAGGATATATATATATATATATATATATATATATATATATATATATATATATATATTGACTGTAATGAAATGTTCGTTGTTTTTTAACACTTATAAACTTTTTTGGTTTGTCCGCACATAAACCAATAAGAGCAGATAGTGCAGCATATATTGTATGTTTTGGGATGTATTCTTCAAATTCCCAACAGTATCCTTAAAAATTAACAAGTTTATATCTTTATACAACTTTATAACATAATTATGAGAGAAAATAATTTCACTTAAAGAATTGTATACTTTATGAGTTTCAAAAAGAAAATGGGATTAGTAAAATGTTCTGTGAAGCCTTTAAAGAGGATATAATAATAGCTTGGATGTTCCGAAGAGGATTTTCAAAATTTCGTTCCAAGTATTTCGCTTGCAACGGTGACCCATATCAGGAATGCCACCGGATATCAATGTTAATATCAATGAAAAATATGTTGAAGATTAATATCACAGTAACTTCTGTAGATATAGATTTCTAATTCCGATAGACAATACTTTGGATCATATTAAGATGCTTATGTTGTGGTCAAAACACTCGTTTTGGATGCCACATGAACTTAGGAGGAAAATTTTAATGGGCAGAATTCTTCGATTTTTGTTTGTCGCAAAAAAGAGCCCTCTTCGGACGACGTCTAAATCGAAGTTGAAAAATAAGTTGCTTAAAAAAAAATGTAATAAGTAAAATATTCTGTATGTACTACAGTTGGAAATCTACACCGTCTATTTAAAAACAGGTATGAATGAGAATATGCTTATGATATGTTTTTAGCGAGATAAAAAGAGTATATTATAACGTGAATTCCTGAAAGAAATTTTTGGCTGTATTTTTGGCCACGATCTGTATTTTTGGCCACGCTAAATTTCGAAGAAAAAATTACAATTTAAGTGAGGGTTTTTTTTTTTTTTTTTTTAAATACAATTTTATAAGTCATATTTAACTTAAAACATTAATTTGTATTTGAAAAATTCAAGTGCATCATAAAATTTAGTATTACTTTATAATTTTTTTGTAGCAATTTCCTAAAATTTTGAAAAGTGTTCATTTTTTTCCTGTCTTTCTGCCATTCTTTATGTTTGCTCACTATTCTGTTGTGTTCAAACAATAACATATAGTGTTAGAAAGATTAAAAATACATACATCTTATTCCGGTTCATTATGGTATGATACGCTTTTCTTTAAAAATAGCATAGTTTCCACTTTATCTACTGCATCACCTAAAGAAAATTACAATGTATTGCAACTATGAGATTGAATTTCACAAAACATAACCCTGTGCTGTACAAAACAATGATATTCAAATGCAGAAAACTAGTAATAATTGAATTTAAATATGATATAATTGGTATTAAAAATTGGTTTGAGGGTTATACTAACAGTTTAAGCTGAAATAGTAAATATAATAACAGGAGACTTGGCGTTGGAATATTAAAACCCGAATAAACTACTACGTCAGAAACGCCAAAGAAAAATATTGGAAATGCATACAGCTGATTCGGTAGCCTTAAGCGTACCGTCTTCAATGCAAAAAGGATTCTGAATCTGGAGAAGTGCTTGTATATATAGGAGAGGAGCCGAATTTAGTTTAGCCAATAGGATTACGGGAAAGTTGTGGAGAGTGGTCAATAGGAATTTAGATAAATTAGCTGTGTAAACAGTAGACAAATTAAGAAAACGTGGACTGAATATAAAATTTCCAACTGTCAGACAAATAGGGAATAGCGAAATCACAATTTAGAAGGTTTTTAAATTTTTTATAGATATGAAAAGCTTCAAAGAAATCGAATTCATGGAAGGATTTAGGTCTGCAAATTATTTTAGCTGAATTAAATTAAAATTATGATTTTCCTCCCAGCAATGTTTAGAAATAGCCCATTTATTGGTTTCTTGTTTGCGGACGTAATTCATATGTTCTTTTAGACGAAATTTAAGACTGCGTTTAGTTTGGCCAATATATGATAAACCACACTGACAGGAAATACTATAAATCCCCCAAGAATTATGCATATCAATGAGATCTTTTAACTGAGAAAAGGTGAGTTTATTAGAAGGCGAAAATATTATTTTAAAATCATATTGTTTGAGAATTTTAGCTATGGTTTGACTGGAATTAGAAAAATAGGGTAAGACAATACTGATATTAGAAGAGACTGATTTAGTAGACGAAATACGAAAGAGTTGTAATTTTTGGATAGATTTGTCTATAATGGAAGGGTCATAACCTCTGTCAATTGCAATGGCTTTCAGATATTTAATTTCAGATTTTAATAAAATAGGATTTGAACAAATATTAAAGGCACGGTTTACAAAAGTATAGAAAGCAGCCATTTTTTGGTTATGTGGGTGACATGAACGTGCATGGGGAGGAAGGAAGACAGCAAAATTTTTTCGATAGACGGTGGTTGAAAATCCATTTACAGTGCGAGAGACGTGGGTATCAAGAAATTAAAGGGAGCCATTATTTTCTATTTCATATGTAAACGGGATATTACTGTCAATTGAATTTAAAGTTTCTAAGACATGGTCAATATTGTGATGAGAAATGTCGATAAGCGTGAAGGTGTCGTCAACGTAACGGGTCCAAAAATTAAAAGATATTTTCTTAAAAAGCTTGCTTTCGAAATAGTGCATGTAAATATCAGCGAGAATTGGGGAGAGAGGGGAACCCATGGCTAAACCATCAGACTGACGATAGAATTTATTTTGGAAAGAAAAAGTGGTTTGTGATAAACAAATGCGGATAAGAGAGATTAATTCTTGTATTTCAAAAGATGTGAAATGAAACTCTTTTAATCTATTTTCGAGACAGCAGAGAGCGCCACTTATTAAAACATTAGTGAAAAGAAATTTTACATCAAAAGAAACCATAGTGAGATTAATGTGAGGGCAGTTTTGAATGTTTTTTACAAATTTTATGGAATTCTTAACTATATAACTATTAGCAGAAAGAAGGGGAGCAAAAATTGTGGTGAGAAATTTAGCTAAATTATAGGAAGTAGTACCGATATTAGAGACTGTGGGATGAAATGGAATATTGTGTATTTCATGATAAAGTGTTGCTGTTGAAAAAATTGGTGCTTATTTAAATACGTAGATGACCCCCATTTCGAAATTTAACATTATTTTCTAAACTTGTTTTCCTGTTGAATGGTGTCTATTAGATTTTTCTGCATCAATTAATAACGAAATTACAGCGACGGTTGCGTTTTTTAAATTTTTTTCCGACAGTACTTTCACATTTATATGTTCACTCTACAAAGTAATTTACCTTCGGAAGGATATATTGAAGTACAGTTTGTATATTAATATTTAAGAAGAATATTTTCTTAAGCAGTTATAAATTCTGTTAACGACAAACGAATAGCAATGTTTATTTTTATGCAAGTCTATATACTGTCTAACAGTATGCAAACTATCAATGAAAGTTTGTTTTGAAATGTAGAGCAATGGATTTTTCAACAGCAACACTTTTGACTTTATAATTGAACTCCTGAGTATCTGGCAGTGCGGAAAAGTATACAGCTTGTATACTTTATTTTAATATTTACAGGATTATAAAATGTGTTAGAGGCTTATCTGTAAATCTAGAAAAATAAAATTAAGATCCTACAAAAATTAAACAAAAATTTACAGTTTCACACTGGAAATGTTTCAAGAAAAAAAGTAATATATAAATTAATAATGATAGAATGCAATCATTTTTACAGCATCTCGGCTATGCTTGATTTCCGTTTTTTAAATACATATACACTTCTTTTGAGAATACATTTTAGATTGGTCAAGCAACGTTCTTTTAAAAATGTGCGATATTACCATGTTTTTATTAACTTCGATTCTTGTGTGTATGTTTGTTTGTTTGTGTGTTTGTCAGAGACAAATCTTGCAATCGATTTTTAACTAACTTCCCGACTAGCTAGATATTTGAAATTTTCAGGACAGCTCACAACACGGTCACAATACATTTTTCTAATAATTTTAGTCAACTATTTCAGGTCCCATTGCCTTCGGCAGCGCTTATATGATTCGTCAGAAAATTTATTTAACTAATTTCCCGACTAGCTGGACATTTGAAACTTTCAGAATAGTTCACAACACGGTGAAAGTACATTTTTTTAATACCTTTAGCCAACTGTTTCGGGTTCCTGCTGCCTTCGGCAGCGTTATCAGTACGAATCTTGCAATCGATTTTTCACTAACTTTCCGAGTAGCTAGACATTTGAAACTTTCAGGCTAGCTCATAACACGGTGACAATTCATTTTTTTAATACTTTTAGTCAACTGTTTCAGGTCCCTACTGCCTTCGGAAGCGTTTATATGATTCAACAGAAAATTTATTTAACTAACTTCCCGACTAGCTACACATTTGAAACTTTCAGAATAGCTTAGAACACGGCGAAAATGCAATTTTTAAATATTTTTAACCAACTGCTTCGGGTTCCTGCTGCCTTCGACAGCGTTACCAGTACAAAGCTTGCAATCGATTTTTTACTAACTTCCCGACTAGCTAGATATTTGAAACTTTCAGGATAGTTCAGAACACGGTGAAAATGCATTTTTTAATACCTTTAACCAACTGTTTCGGGTTCCTGCTGCCTTCGGCAGCGTTATCAGTACAAAGCTTGCAATCGATTTTTCACTAACTTCCCCACTAGCTAGACATTTGAAACTTTCAGGATAGTTCAGAACACTGCGAAAATGCATTTTCAAAATATTTTTAACCAACTGTTTCGGGTTCCTGCTGCCTTCGGCAGCGCTACCAGTACAAAGCTTGAAATCGATTTTTCATGAAATTCCCGACTCGCTAGATATTTGAAACTTTCAGGATAGCTCAAACACGGTGAAAATACATTTTTTTAAATATTTTTAGTAAACTGTTTCAGGTCCCTATTGTATTCGGAAACTTGCAATCTATTTTTAACTAAATTACCGACTATTTAGGCATTTTGGAACTTTTAGTATAGCTCAGAACACGGTGACAATACATTTTCAATGCTTTTAGTCAACTATTTCAGGTCCCTACTGTCTTCAGCAGCGTTTATATGATTCAACAGAAAATTTATTTAACTAACTTCCCCTGTAGCTAGACATTTGAAACTTTCAGAATAGTTCAGAATACGGTGAAAATGCATTTCAAAAATATTTTTAACCAATTGCTTCGGGAACCTACTGCCTTCGGCAGCGTTACCACTACAAAGCTTGCAATCAACGTTTAACTAACTTCCCGGCTGGATAGCCATTTGAAACTTTTATAATAGCTTAAAACACAATAGCAAGTTTTTTTTATACTTTTATCCAATTTTTCCGGGTTCTTGCTGCCTTCAGTAGCGTTTATATGATTCAACAGAAAATTTAAAAACATGGTGTATAAAAGTTCTTTTTATCTTGTAATTATTTTTCAATTCAAACGTGTCATTGTGGCTATACTGATCACCAATAAAACTTAAATTTTCCCTTTCGTATTTTGTTGGTGTGAAGTAATATACGAACTGAAATAATTTATGTACATATATATACACATAACGTTGCATAAACTAAATCTTTTCTGATAAATTATTGTAAGATATTATGAAGCAAACGTTAAACAATTTTAATCCTACTACCAGTTTTGGTCAGTTAAACTCTTTGAACCTGTAAGATTTGTTTTAAAATTTCTATGAAAATATACTTTCTTGATTAAAATATTTTTATAAAAGTAATTTTTAAAGAGTGAAGTATCCTTAAAATACCCCCCCCCCCGAAAAAAAAAAAAAAAAAGAAAGAAAGAAAGAAAGAAAAACATAAATATATGAACTAAATGATTAACCTTTTGACTATGATAGTAGTTAAGAAGTGATTTAGGAAGTCTTCACTGCATTCCAATACTATTAGTTTTTTTTTTTTTTTTGACAATTTTTACGTTCTACCTATTTCTTTATTTTAAACTCCAAGCACTGCCTGTTTAGTTCATTTTTTCCTTCTAGTGTTCTTTTAAAGGAATTAAAATTTATCACCAGTAATCGATGAGGTAAATGCTTCTTGTGTATGCTTTTGCCAGCGTAAAATATGGGTTTAACACGAATACACACAGTCAGTCTTTTTTTTTTTTTATTCTTTTGTTTTCGAAGAACCATGAAAAGCGGGGCTTGTTTTCTTTAGAAAACAAGAAAGCGTTTGTTAACATTAATGTCTAAAAATAATGTTTTTGCTTCATTTTTTTGCGTTTGACGTTGTTGTTATACAGTTTGACACGTAAATAAAAAAAAAAAAATGCTTAATTTTTTCTCTTATTTTTAAAGATTTTTTTCATATCTCATGCAACACTTTACAAGGGATAGCCCCCTCCAAAAGAAAGATTTATCTATATCTCGAAAACTAGTAGCTGCAATGAGCTGTAAATTTGAACACACAAATTTTTCAGCATTAGGATTCATTGTTTTGTAAAAATTAATATAGGTCATAATTCATAATTTTTTTAATATGAATTTATTAATATTTTTCATAATTAAAAACATTTTTCAGAATCAAAAGTGATAATGGGTTATGTTTGTGTTTCTTTACTGTATTTCGTAATATATATATATATATATCGATCAAATTATTTTTTGTGAAGATATTAATTAAAGTTTGAAATATGGATTTAGCTTTAGCACCTTCATACTTTGGACGCTTATAAAAAAATAAGTAAACATATATATATATATATATAATAATAATAATAATAATAATAATAATAAAAGTAACTATAAAAAAAATCTGGTGTGTAACAGCCACACGACTTCCATTACCCAGTACTCAGTTCAACAGACAAAATGAGATTATATTTTGTAATGTATGATTTTTTTTTTCAAGAATTATTATTTTTTTTTTTCTTTTAATATTCCTATTCAATTAAATAGAAATTAAAAATCATTACACTTTGCAGGAAAAAAAAAAGAAAAAAAAATAACAATACTAAATTTATGATTAAGATTTCGTTACAAAACGAATGAAAAAAAAAAAAAAAAAAAAAACAGAAAGAAAATATATATACAATATATAAATTTGAGATATTCTTTACTTTATTTTATAAAATAAATAAGCAGCAAAAAATAAATAAATAAATAAACCATATATGACACTACCAAATATAAATAAATAAATAAGTACACTTTAATAACCAGTTAAAATTCAGATACTTGTAATTATGTGTTCATGAAAAATTCCGGTCCTTGTTTACAATCTTTTAAAAATGATTTTTTTTTTATTTTTAAATTATAATTAACTTGTATATTATAATACACAAATGTTAAAGAAAGGGGAAAAAATAAAATAAATAGCAGGATTTTAAATGTAAGCAAAAATTAAATTTAATCAAACGTTTTTAATATATACATAATATATGTAGAAAATAATTTAATGTAGGCGATATTTTATAGTATATGTTTTAGTTCACAAGCTAACATTTCTATGAAAATTTCAGGATAATTTTCAACTACCAGTACAGGTAGCACATACTTAAAAATGCACTATAATTTTATAAAATACTAGGGGACTCTTCCCCGTGATCGCTCCGCTCCGCAATCCTGATTCGCTTCGGTTATTAACTTTGGCGGGGCACTACTTGCCTATTCCCTGCTTTGTGTTTCTCTGAATAGGAATATTAATAGTGCATAAGGCAAGAAAAAAGCAGAACAATATTATAAAAATCACATTTACAATGTCCAACTGAAATACATAGTACTTAATTCTACATTTTGTAAAATAAAAAGTAAGCTAAAAATCAGTATTTTATTTCATTTTATTATTATTATTATCTAGACCATTCTGCGTTACACATTTAGTATATATATCTTCTTGGCGACATTTAAAATTTTATCACTATATGAAGATTTTTTTATTTTTTTAAATTGGTGTTGGAAATAATTTAGAACCATCTTTTTAGTTAATTTAGGGCAAAATGTAATACTCTTTATATATTTTTAATATACAGCTCGGTTTTAAAGCACTTACAGTATTAAAGATGCAATTTATAAAAGTGTTTTTTTTTTTTTTTTTTTTTTTTTTTCTACAATATCATCTAATGAGACACATTGAAAATAAATAATTTATGAGAATATTTCATTATTATTATTATTATTATTATTATTGTCATTTGCAGTATTTCCTAACTTAGCTTTATTTTTAAGCGGCCGCTGAAATGAGAACATTGACAACTGCACCGCTAACTCTTAAAATTTGCCAAATAGGTCATATACTGAAGCTATCCCTTTAAATATGCTTTGAGTTAAAAAAGCAAATTTTTATTTAAACTGGTACCCGCTGATTCTTTTAAATTCCATTTTAAAACTTTCTGGTTTCAGCTAGGCATTGTAGCAGTAAATGTTTAAATCAATCATAATGTCCATTACTATTTTTTTTTTTTTTTTTGACTGATGCTTAAATAATATAAAATATAACTAATATAAATGTATAAATCTGGATAAATGTTTTGGCATATTGTTTTAAAATTTTCGCTTAATTTTACATGTTTTCCCTATTCTAATAATTTCAATAAAAACTTCATACAATATACAGTAAATATTAAAAAAAATTATCGCCAAATTAAGTATTTGCTTGGAAACACTATTTGATTAGTTAAGAAAATGAAAACATGTGAAAAAAAGATAAACACCATAAGAAATTTCCAGTGAGATTTTTTTTTTTCTCTAAAAGTAGAGTACACGTATCTGCAGACGATTTATTACAATTCTAAATTGATATTTTCATTAAAAATATTAAATTTCTTTGCTACCAATAGCAACATTGACATTTATTTATTTATTTTTTACACCATTCATTACATTTTAAGAGAGCATCCTATCCCATAGAATTAAATAAATTAATATATATATATATATATATATATTATTATTATTATTATTAAACTGTGAAAAATTGTCAGCAGAAATTTTACATATAATTTAATTTCAGCATCGCTAATGTTGAAATTTAATAGAAATTTTCAGTCTTATAAATTTTATTTAAAAAGACTGCTAAATATGGAAGTAAATAATAAAATTTATAATTTAAATATTTTTACAAGTATATTAGAAATAAATTTTAATAATTTAACGATTTTCAGTTTAAAATTCTTTGCAATAATAAAAATAAATATTTAATAAAATTTAAAATGTTATAATTTAATTATTATTTGTTTATTTATTTTTTTACACTTCCTTGTGTCCATGTATGGTTGAGCAGTTGTCATTTTTATATAGAATTTTTAAAAATGATTTTCTGGTGTATTTCCCACAATTCTTTTAAAACTCATTATTAGGGCCCTTGAATAATAAAATCCTTTTTTTAGTGTTTGTTATGTAAGTGTGTCTATTATCAACATAGCTCAAGCACAGATATTAGCAGTCAGTCAAACCTGGAAGTTTTAAATTCTTATCGCATGTAAATATTACTTGCAACTTTTAACAAATGGAAACAAAAGTACATGTACTGAGAAATGCAAAATAATTTAAATTTATTTTTTCTATTTTTAAAATTTTTGGTAGGTATATTTTAACATCATTTGAATGCACTAATAAAAAAATAATGAACATATAATTTTATTTGTATAAAAGCATATTTCGTATAGTATGTGGCACGATGTATCTCCACTTTTGTAGTGTGTATGTACATCAAACTTGTTATGCAAAATACCTTTATAAAAAGACTATAATAACTCAACTCACTGTAGTTGAATTTCGTGTACTAGGTAGCGTGTTATAGAGCTTACTTTAGGTTTTGCATAGTTTTCCGAAACTTTTGTATATTAGAACGACTTAAAACATGGGCTAAAAATTAAATATCTTATTTTGCTTATTTTTCATAACGTTCTATAAATTCTGTACGAGGTGATGATAGCCCATTAACATAAAAAAAAAGATGTTCAAGAGAGATTGTAGATTGACACAATATATATATACATACATATATATATATATATGTTACCGCTAAAGTGCAGAAATCAGTTAATCTGCAGATTAGCTAGGTAATCTGCACATTAACTAGGGTGATCCGTTAAAGTGAGGAAAATAGTTTTATTTCTCAAATTACCTAGGTAATCTGCGAATTACCTAGATAATCTGCACATTACCTACTAGGCACTAGTTAAAGTGAAAATAAGATATCTGGTGTTGTAATTTTACAGCACGCTGTGTTGTATTTGTTTTTTCATTCAGAAAAAAAAATAGTTTTATTTTCTTTTTTATTTCTTTCTTTACTTATTTTAATCTGCATGTGTTTTAATTTTTATATCTTTTAAAGTTATATTTGTTTTATTTTTTATTTATTTCATCTTTTTTATTCTGTCAATATAAGTTTGAAGATGTTATGCATTTTTAATATGAAATATAATAGCTTTAATAGCTTTCAATAAATTCTATTTTATAAATGAATGTTAGAATTGTAATACAGTAACGATTTCTTTTTAAAATAAAAATATTTAACAATTTAAAATTTAAAAAAAAAAAAAAAAAAAAAAAAAAAGTTTTATTAACAACTTATATTGCTATTACTATTTAAATACTAGAAATATTAAATTAGACAAATCAGAAGCATTATTTAAGAAGTACTTCAAATAATTAAAACTGCTTTAACATTTTTTAGGATGCATGAAAATTAAAATGACAGTTTTCAATGCTTTATTAAACCATATTTTGCAGCATACATATATCTGCACAAGTTTAGCAAATATATTAATTTAAAAAAAAAACTTTATTAACACTTTTTATGTGATAAACTACAACGAAATTATCTGAAAAAGCGAACAAAATTTAAAATAAATAAATAAAAGTATAATCATGATATATAAAATATGTACAGGAAACGTGAAACTGAAAGAAAAAAAAGAAAATGTAATGAAATGCTAAAAAATGTACAAAAATTTCATATTAAGTATTTATTAAATGCCATAATATTTTTCAAAGTTAATAATTAATATATCTTTTTTTTTTTTTTTTCAGTAAGTAATAGTAATTTAAATCAATTTTAAAATAAATTAGTTTTAAAAAGTTATGGTTTAATAGTTTTAGTTCGGAAGGAAATAATTACTGTAATGTAAATCTAATATTCATAATTCAAGATGGAGTTTCACGAGAGACAGCTTTTAATTAAGATTTCATTTCATTAATAAAATGCAGACCCTTATCAAACTTATATTGACAGAATTAAAAAAGATAGAAATAAAATCAAAATTAAAACAATTATAACTTACTTGTTACTTTAAATTTTGTGTTAGTCATAATAATAAACCTAATCATGGCTTACATCCACATTTCCATGGCCACATTTTGCGTTTGCCGTTTATCGGTTTATCATTATAGCGTAGCGGAAGTGCGGAAGGGAAGGGGTAAAAGTTTCAGTTATGTTTGAAGGTCATTCGCGTATCTGTATCACATGGCTTTTTGACGTCATAGTGAATGTAAAAAAACTAAGGCTCGAAACAAACATTTGAACTTTAACGATACTGAAACCGTTAATCTGCAGATTACCTAGTTAAATTGCGGAAATCACTTTATTCCGCACTTTAACGGGTTATTTTAGTTAATCTGCAGATTAGCTAGGTAATCTGCAGATTAACGGATTTCGCGTTTTAACGGTAACATATATATTTATTTTAAATATACTGTTTTGTATATATATAATTTACAGATAATATAATCTGAATAATTTAAAGTGAATTTTATAAGTAAATATCATTATCTTGTTTTATAAGAATTTAAAAACGGTATTTATAAACGTGCCTACACGGATAATCTCATAGACAAAGCATATATATTTTTTTTTCTGTGCCTAACTTCCGTACACTGTTTCACAAATATAAATTTATAGATAATAAGCAAGGCTACAAAAACTTTCTGAATATCTTTTAAAGAAAAATGCAACCGGTAATTTCCTGAATAAGAAAAATATAATTAAAAACATATAATAACCTTAAAAGTTTTATAAATTTAGCTATAATATTTTTACGAATTCTTGAGGAGAACAGTATCCCCTTTCGCATATTATCTTGTATCAAAACTATTTCTAAAATATTTCAAAAAAAAGAAATATGCTAGAAATTTTCAAAAATCAGTATCTCATACTTTACACCTTAAGATGTAATAATATGTGTAGAGAGTAGGGTTCGAGAAAGCATGCGGTCCTCACACGAGAATACACACACACACACACACACAAACACAAAAATTTATATTGTATTTTTTATTAATAGGAATATATGACACAGATTTGTTGTATTTAGAAAAATTTACGTCAAAATCGCTTAAAAATTCTTATCTTTAACTAGTTTACAATATTACATAAATATTTTATGTTCCTGCGTTAAGATCGTCGCCTTGGATTAAATGTAAATCGGTATTACTTATGAAATCGAAATTTTGTGTGTTTTGTATGTTTTTAAACCGTCTTTTTCAATATATAGATATGGATGTGATTTTTATAATGGTAGAGAGTTTTTCATTTTCTATTTATGCGTACACCACAAAATGATATTCGCATCACTGTTTAACGTAATTCAAGCAGCAGTAACGAAATTATTAATAACAAATGAAAAAAAAAAAAAAAAAAAAAAAAAAAAAGACGATTGTTATAAAATCGCCGCACTGACCTTCAAGTTGATATCAATCGTGATAGAATAATTTATTCCGACGAAGAATTACTAAAATCAATATTGAATATTAATATTAATATTTGCGTAAAAGTCAGATATTACAGAAATATAATCTACAAATTATACGAAAATTCTTTCAAAAAACTTAATTACCTTGACGTATAGAAAGCAAAATCGTAATTTGCGAATTCTATACCATATAATAAAGACGCAGCTAACAGAATTAAAAACAAAGAACCAAATTAAATATAAATATGCCTGTTGATCTGAACAACAATAATTTACAACGAATACGCAATAAAAAAATAGCATTGATTAGTTATAAACAGCAGGTACTTATGAAATTAATTATGTAAATACAAATAAGGGCGATGACGAAAAAAAAAAAAAAAAAAACGCGTCAAAAAGCACAAAAACGATAATAAATTTAATAAAGAAACAAAAGCACTACTAAAAATTATCCAGAAAAACAATTTGAAAGCAAAGTCCAACAGTACCAGAAACTTCTCCAATTACGAAAATAATTGATATGCAAAACGAGAAACCGGATATTGCGTCAGTACAGACCGATCCAGTCTTCTGTAACGATAATAATCCAGTCCTCATAGAATACGAACAATTTCTAATGTTAAAAAAAAAAAAAAAAAAAAAAACTATCTCAGAGCCTCAAATATATCTGAAATAGCCCCGGCCCAGGGTACGAAAGGTCTCGTATGAAGATTATTGTAGTAAAAAAATCGAAATAATATATTTCTAAATTTTATTTATTAGATTACAAGTTTCAAATTGTGGAAAAAAAAAATAATAAAACATTTTATATAATCCAAAGATGACAAGGTGATTTTAATATATGTTGTTCAAATATAAGGAATTTATACGTTTTACAAATTTTTGTCTGATTTCTTTACTTATAATTCTTAAAAAGTAAAATAAAAAAACGACTTCAATTAATACATTAGTTATATATACATACATACCTATATATATATACTTATATATGTAATTATTTTATTTCATTTTTGTCAGCTTTTTAATTATTATTTTTCTTTTTGTACAACACATAAAAGCACTTTGAATTTTAATAAGAAAACTAAATACAAATGCCCCTCTTATTACAGATAAAATTATTTAGATGTTAAGGTACCTTAACAAGTACAAGAAAAAATCCATCATCTAACATTTTTCTCGTACGTTTTGCAAAACAACATGCTATGTCGTAAAACTCTCATTTATAATAGTGCCAAAATTAAAGAGAAAAAACTTAAGTGTGTTTATTAATTTAATAAAAGTTAGTACTTGTTGAAAGGTATACATACTTTAATGGAATAGTGGTTACCACCATTATGTATTTTGGTGCCAGAAGTGAAGTTGTTTTATTAATTGTGTCAAGTTAAATCATATTCATAAAATAAACATGTTGATGGGATTAATAACTAAAATATATTTTTGAAAATTAAGTCTTTAAAAGGTGGATTAATTAAGCTTCCCTTTTTGTGCGTTTAAGTGTGTTATGAAGTAGTTTTATTAATGTTGAAAGAAAAATTCATTAAAAAATATATTTAAAAAAAATGGAAATTTTCTAGTTAAATTATGTTGTTAGATTAAAGTTGTATGTGACAAATTTACATACTATTTTAGGTAAAAAAGGATGTATACATACATTTGTATTCCTGTAATGATAAATTTAAAAATTTAAAGCAATAAAAAATATAATAAGTAAAAGTATACAGTATGCATATAAATAAATATTTTTTTTTTTTTTTGAAATAAATTAATTTAATTTCGTTGTATTTAAAGATGTAAAACTAAATGTTAAATATTTGGTAAATGAAATCGTAAGTATAGAAAGTTAAATAATGTTTGGATTACACTTCATTTGTTAAATAAGTGCAAGAGTCCATATTACCAAAAAGTTTTCAACACTGAAAGGGCAAAATGCGGCGTTGTTATTTTTCTTTTAAATTTCTATTAACCAAATGTTCTGCATCCTAGCTACAATTGGCGAGAATATTCAGAACCAAAAGAAACCTCTCTTTCCTCTCTGACTAGCAACAGGATCTTAAGTTTTTAAGAAGAATATGTAGGAAGAAAAGTATCAGATTCGTCAAAAATTCACGACTTATATTTTTTTATGTACTTACATGTTTTGAGATTTCTTGGACGCGTTATTTTCATTTTTAGCAAATGTCTGTCTGTGTGTATAAAAAATATTGTGGACGGTGCATCACACGAAACAATAAACATAATTTAACCAAACCTGGCATCGAGTTGTCATCTCATTTTTTTAATAATCTAGCACAAGCATAAATTATCCAGAAAAATAATTAGTAACTAAAATCCAACAGTACGAGAAATTTCGCTAATTACGAAAATAATTGATATATTTTAAACGAGAAAACGGAAGGTGCGTTAGTATTAATAATTCGGTTGTTTGTAATGATTATGTTCCAGTACTCATCGTCTCCAAACGATTTCTAATGCTCCTCCAAAAAACTCCCCAATAAAAATTTTCCCGTTTTTCTTTAAAATATACCTAATTTCCCATTGAATGATGCAAGATACATTTTTCTGCTAAAATTTTAAACGAAATGAAAGCACGTATTTCTTTTATTTGGACAATACCTAAGAAATAATAAAATTTTTGAATTCAAAACATCGTTCAGAATTTCAAGATGAATATCTAAACTTCCGACATAACTTTTGCATTGTATCTGCTTTCTGAAATCAAAGAAAGTAACATAAAATTATATGCGCTGTAAAAATTTTCTGCTGTAGCTTACAGCACAGCATGCTGGTAAAAGTATTGCCTACTCACTGTGCAGTACTTTTACAATGTGCAGTAAAATAAATTTGTTGCGATTTTTACTCACGTGCCCTGTAATTTTCACAGTATGCTTTAAAAATATTTACACATGCATGGAGGGAGTAACCCACAACACTAAGCGACTTATTTTTATTTATTCATTTATTTATTTATTTTTATTTTTTTACACATATAATTTACTTTATTTATTTTGCCATGCGTAGTAAACGGTATTCGATGGCCCGGGATTCGAACTCGCAATATCCTGTTCTATAGGTCAGCGCACTAGTAACCAATATTCAATTATTTTTACAGAACTGGCTCTAAAAATATACAGAAACCTATGCTGTATTTATGTTAAAAAAGTGCTTTATGTTTACAGAAATATTTTACAGTGTGCGTTTTATAGTAATTTATCCGTAAATGTCGTACATAAGACCTGCTGCAGAATTTGGGGGAAAATGTTTCTTAATAATACCATAGTATTAGACATTTAATTCAAAACTGCAATAGATATCGTTCAGATGAACTGACAAACACTATGAAATATTATAACTCGAAAGAAGCATAAACTAAATGAAGCGGTTTTTGTCTTTCGAATTTCTTTTTAATTTCTTTTTAACTCCAATATCCGAGAGTAATTCAGTGACATATGACTAAGAATAAAGAATATAAATCTGAAATAGTGAATGTGTTTAACAATATTTTATGCATTTAGTGGATTTTTTTTTTTTTTTTTTTTTTACGTTTAATATTTTGAAGTGTATGATGAAAAGAAAATACATATCCTTAATGGATATGGAATTATTTGTGTAGAATTTTTATTTCTAAATAACGAAATTATTTTTTACTAGTAAAAATCGTGTAAGTTATATAGAAAATGAATTTTTGTTTTTAATATTAGGTCATTTTTTTACGCTTATGACATTTATTATAAAATTGAAATAATAATAATAATAATAATAATTGCTAATTTGAAATAAAAATCTGAAGGACATTTGCATTCAATCATGTAATTTCTGAAGAAAAATTAAATGTATACTTGAAAATATATACTTGAAAAATATGTACATAATGTGACAGTAAAGAAATCAGGTTTAAGAATTGGCTTCGAATAATAAGGTCTACATCTAGAAATAATATTGAAGCATCGGAAACACTTTTCTATGTTTATATTCCCAAGGGCAGGGGCTTTCAGATAATTTATTTACGTCTATTTAATATCGAAAGCCACTAGAATTTATGAGAAATAATTACAAGATAAAAAGAACTTTTATATACCATGCTTTTAAATTTTCTGTTGAATCATATAAACGCTACTAAAGGCAGCGGAAACCAGGAGCAATTGGATAAAAGTATTAAACAAATTTCTTGCTATCGTGTTTTGAGCTATCATAAAAGTTTCAAATGGCTATCTAGCCGGGAAGTTAGTTAAAATTTGATTTCAAACTTTGTATTGGTAACGCTGCCGAAGGCAGCAGGGTCCCGAAGCAATTGGTTAAAAATATTTTTAAAATGCATTTTCACCGTATTCTGAACTATTCTGAAAGTTTCAAATGTCTAGCTACTCGGGAAGTTAGTTAAATAAATTTTCTGTTGAATAAACGCTTCCGAATACAGTAGGGACCTGAAAACATTGACTAAAAGTATTTTTAAAAATGCATTGTCACCGTGTTATGAGCTATCCTGAAAGTTTTAAATATCTAGCAGTCAGGAAGTTAGTGAAAAATCGATTGCAAGTTTTGTACTGGTAACGCTGCCGATGGCAGCAGGAACCTGAAACAGTTGGTTAAAAATATTTTCAAAATACATTTTCGCTGTGTTCTGAACTATTCTGAAAGTTTCAAATGTCTAGCTTGTCGGTAAGTTAGTTAAATAAATTTTCTGTTGAATCATATAAACGCTGCCAAAGGCAGTAGGGACCTGAAACAGTTGACTAAAATTATTAGAAAAATGTATTGTCAGCGTGTTATGAGCTAGCCTGAAAGTTTCAAATGTCTAGCTATTCGGAAAGTTAGTGAAAAATCGATTGCAAGCTTTGCACTGATAACGCTGCCGAAGACAGCAGGAACCCGAAACAGTTGACTAAAGGTATTAAAAGAATGCATTTTCACCGTGTTCTGAACTATTCTGAATGTTTCAAATGTCTAGCTAGTCGGGAAGTTAGTTAAATAAATTTTCTGTCGAATCATATAAATGCTGCCGAAGACAGTAGGGAAATGCAACAGTTGACTAAAAGTATTAAAAAAATGTATTGTCACCGTGTTATGAGCTAGCCGGAAAGTTTCAAATGTCTACCTAGTCGGAAAGTTAGTGAAAAATCGATTGAAAGCTCTGTACTGATAACGCTGCCGAAGGCAGCAGGAACCCGAAACTGTTCGCTAAAGGTATTAGGAAAATGCCTTTTCACCGTGTTCTGAACTATTCTGAAAGCTTCAAATGTCTAGCTAGCCGGGAAGATAGTTAAATAAATTTTCTGTCGAATCATATAAGCTCTGCCGAAATAGTTGACTAAAAAATTATTAGAAAAATGTATTGTCACCGTGTTGTGAGCTGTCCTGAAAATTTTAAATATCTAGCTAGTCGGGAAGTTAGCTAAAAATCGATTGCAAGATTTGTACCTGGCAAAACACAAACAAACAAACATACAAACAAGAATCGAAGTTAATAAAAACATGGTAATATAAATAAAAATTGTAAAAATATTTTTTAATAATAAATTATAATAGCAAAATTCAGTTTAAAACTTTTTTTACGTGAATTCTTGATGTTTGGAAATAAAATTTGTGTGTTCGTGTAAAAAATCACCACCATTTAAGAAGTAAAAAAAAAAAAAAAAAAAGTTGTTACGTAATCTATATTACAGTTCATCAGCAGTTTAATACACAAAAATGCTCAAGAAAACCACCAAAAGAAAAGAAAAAGAAAAAAAAAAGAATGAATAATCTTAATAGGGCAACGAAGAATAATTAATACAACATAATAATAAAAACAATTATAATAATGATAATAATAATAACATTTTAAATGCATGAATATATTTAACGTAATATCTAAAACTTATTGTCGTAAAAAATAAATAAAGAAATAAATGCATATATATATAAATCTATAATAATAATAATGGCATTTTGTTATTCTTACTTGAACAAAATTCGAACTTGAACAAAATTAGATCCTTAAATTTCTTAACCTCACTTAATGATTCATTTTGTTGTTATGTTTCCTATTAAACATAAATTAGTCAATTTTCATTTTGAGATAGAGATGATTTTAAAACTTTCTTATAAATTTTTTTTTATATATGCTTTAAATTCTAAAATTTAAATTAGAAAAAAAAATACGCAATTGATTTTTAAAGAGACAGAGTTAAATTCTGTCAAAAGGCATTGATTATTGTAATAATTAATGAAGACTTACACGTTTTTTTTTTTTCTTTTTTTCTTTTTTAGTTTTGACAAGAACAGTTTGACTAAATTACGGGCTTATATAACAGAAATATTAAACAAACTTGTGAAAAAAAATAAATCCAACTACATAAATGACAAATAAGCATTAATATTTAATTTTTAAATAAATTATTGATTAGAAAAACAAAAAAAAAATATTAAAATGCATCATGTTGATTCTGTGTGTTTAAGTTTTTAGTAAATTAGCAATAAGAAAATAAATAAATTTACAAAGGAAACCCATAAATTTAAGAACATAAGAATAAATTGCTTAAAAAGAAAATTTAAAAGTTTTAAACATTTAAATTTCTTTCTAATTTTCTTTTATCAATGCTACTGGTTTATTTTACTGAAAATCATTTTGAAAATTAAATTATTTTTTCCCTAACTCAATTGCTTGATTTACTCAAAAATAGACGAATAAGAAACACATTGAGATGGAAATGTATGAAACATTAATCATTCCTGTCTGTTACAAAATAAACAATTTATCATCTTTGAATAAAAGTAAAATATGTTGATTAATGGTCAGGAAAAGAAAAAAAAAATCCAAACTTGATTTAAAAACTAAATTAAAAGACCGTAAGACTTAATATGTAACAAAATAATATAAGAAAAGAAATCTAAGACGTTACGACTTCAGTTGAATTACTTAATTCAAAAATAAATTAAATAGTAGGGTCGCCTGCAATGAACGACCATAGAATAAAAACAAACTTTATACTATATTGTTTCATACGTAACTTCCGGGATGCCTAGAGCCGAATATGACATAATTTCACTTTTTTCAAATGTCAAACATAATTTTATTTGTAAAATCATGTAATGTGGAAAATATCTATTTTCAAACAGGAATTGCTTTCTTTTCAAAGGTTGATCCGTGATATTTTGTCTCAATAAATGTGTAGAAACCTTGAATTATCTCAAATTTAAAGAATTTTCTCTGAAAACATAATATTTCACGCTTTCAAATAACCTGTTACATTAAATATCAAAAGTGAAACCCCAAGGCTCTCAGAGGTTCTTTGAGTCAAATACTTTATTTATTTACTAGCAGGCTACGCCCGCTTCGCTGGTCACTATTTTTAAATGAATCACAATAATTAATGAATTCACAAAATTGCATTAATTTGTGTCATGTGATAAAAAAAGAGAAAAAAAAATTCTGATCGGGAAAAATGTCGCACCGGGTCCCCACTGCCTTCGGCAGCGTAGACCCGTGCGCTGCGCGCACGTATTCCTTCACTATCCTTATGACTTCTCAAAATTCAATGTTATTACTCATAAACTTTCATTCTCAAGAAAAGGAATTAAAAAATATATCATTTAGCATCGGGTAAAAACTCACACCGGGACGCCACTGCCTTCGGCAGCGCAGACCCATGCGCGCTGCGCGCGCACGCTTGAGGATATACGTGCGCTGTACACGCATATTCCTTCTCAACTCAAACTTTTATTATTAAGAAAAAAAAAAAAAAAAAAAAAAAAAAATCTTTTATCATCGGGTAAAAACTATTGTGAAAAAAACAATTTCCACATATATCAAGTTAGCAGAGTTAGCAGTGCAGTGAAATGATAGTTGCTCAGCTCTAAAAAGCTATAAAGAAGATAAATATATGTTGCATTCATTGAAGACAAAAGTTCAATTAAAACAGTTTATTAAAGTTGAAACAAAATGATGAATAACATTAAATCAGCTGAAACAATTTTAGAAAGGTTGCTGACGAAAGGTTAAATACCCTTAAAAATACTGCCATACTGAGTTCAAATAGAAAGCTATTTTTCATTGTGAGATAACTAGATACACTAAACGAACAAGTCACAAAAACGTAATTTACAATCATAATAAAACTAAACAGTTTATAATTATATCGAAATACCAGCTCATGACTTTGAGCTAAACTAAAAAAACATAAAAGATTAAAAGATTAAGGGCTTCAGAGCTTAAGAGACTGATTACATATTTCCTACCTCCTTTTTATAGTCACGAAAACGGATTCAAAGTAACAGCTACTAGATGCTGTAGAATAGGAACGCCTCCCATAACTATAGCAACACGACGCTGCGAGTCAGCCGCCATCTATGGGCTTAGCAAAGAGACTCTGCAGTTGAAAAAATATTACATCTCCTCGCTAAGTAGCGAAAAGAACAATCCGTAAAAGGATTTAAACATATTTTTCTTTAAGTTAATTTTAATAAAATATGCTTTTAAATATGAGGTAAGTAATTAAAGTTATTTCAAATGACTTAAACATAAATTTATTAATAAGGAATATAATTTTTAATTAAAAGTAATTATCATTAAACTTCTTAATTTTAATATATCTTTAACCCAAATGGCAGTATCAAAAGAGAAAATAGCACTAAACGCTATAATTCATTTAATTAATAACTTAAACTTTAAAGGTTATAAAGTGAATTTAAATTATATTTAAGTAGTGAATGAATTTAAATTTAAATTTGAGAATCAACACGGAAAGGGTATAAATTTTACAACAAGGCCCCCCACCGTGTTGATTCGACAAACACAAACGTCAGCAATTACAATATAAACTTTATTAGAAAAGAAATAAAAAAAAATTCCTTGAATATTTAGTGACTTGACAACAGATTCACATATGTCTTCTACAGAATATACTTCACACAAAGCTACAAGGTTTGTCAATCTCGTAAATCATAAGATCAAGAGTCCACAAGTCCAACTCACACTTTCAAAAAAACAGTAGCACTATCAATATACTATACACATCTACTAAAAGAAAGAACAAGATATTAATACAGAGCAAATATGCACAGCATTTCAAGGAAACCTTTTTTTCCCCCATTCCCCATTGTCAAAAAAAGAAAACGATGAAATTCACAAATATATGAAACATTTACATAACATACACATAACCAATTACACGTAGCGCTACGAATTTCTCTCATACAAAAAGTTAAACTAAACCATACATCACTACACAATGGAAAACGTAGGAAAAATCCACCAAGAAAATGCATACATATCCCTCTAAAAACCATTTTTTCAGTTTCAAAAAATTCAAATATATATTATACGTTCAAAAAAATTTAAATTTACTCAATATACATTTACTTAATAAATACCTTATTTACAAACTTAGACATATCACCTTTAGTAAGGGGCTTTGTGAAGGGATCGGCAAAGTTATTTTTAGTATTTACATATTTTAAATCAAACCGTTCCTCAAATAGCCATTCACGGATGAAAAATAATTTTACATTAATATGTTTAGATTTGTTATTCTCTATAGGAGACCTCGTAAAATTAATAGCTGCTTGGTTATCAGCAAAAAGTATTGGTGGTTCATATGAAATAGCAATTAATTTAAAATCAATACAATCTCGTAATATATTATCAAACCACATTAATTCTTTAACCCCATCACACATGGATACAAATTCACTTTCCATGGTTGAAAGGCAAACACTTTTTTGCTTAAAGGTTTTCCAAGAAATAGGGCTATTATCCAAAAATAAAATTTGTCCCCCCATTGATACGAAGTCATCTCTATTCATCGCGAAATCAGCGTCAGAGAAAGCAGTTAAACATGGATTAAAACAATTCAAATTTAATTTCAAATCTCGAGTACACGAAACATACCCAAGTAATTTAATTAACCCATTCCAATGATTAAACCCCGGTGAATTTTGAAATTGACTGAATATATTAACTGCGTAGGCAATATCAGGTCGTGTCCTGTTTGCAATGAAAGATAAACATCCTAAGATATTCCGATATGGAAATTTAGACATTTCATCAATTTCATTTTGATTAGTAGGACAATCTTTTTTCGAATACTTAATGCCTTTTACAATAGGTAATGAGCAGAAAGGGATGTTAAACGACTTAAACCTGTCATACACTTCATTAATATATAATTCCTGAAAAATTTGTACTGAATCATTTTCATAATTAAATTCTACACCAAGTAATTTCTTGGTTTTACCTAAAATTTTTATATCAAATTTACATTTTAATAAATTAAGAATTTTGTCTATTTGAAATTGATTTTTACCAAACAAAACTAAATCATCTACATAAACTAATAAAACAATATAATTTACAAAATAATATGAACAATTACACCAGTTAAATTTATTAAACCCTAAATCTAATAGTACTTTATTTAACTCATAATACCAGAGCCGACCACTTTGATGAAGGCCATATAACGCTTTGTCTAGTTTACAAACAAGATTTTCCCCTCCCTTTACAACATATCCTTTTGGCTGAGACATATAAATTTCTTCTTTTAAAGGTGCATAAAGATAAGCACATTTTATATCGCATTGAACATTATGCCATTTATAACATGAGACCAATAATGAAAAAAAGAAACGTATTACTGAGAAATTAACGACGGGTGAAAACGTCTCGTCATAAGTGTCCCCCTTTATCTGATGAAAGCCCTGGGCCACGAGCCTCGCTTTAAAGCGGGCAACGTTTCCTAGCTCATCTCTTTTAACGGCGTATACCCATCTATTTCCCAAAACTTTTTTCCCCTCCGGTAAATTAACCAGATGCCAAACTTTACGAGTTTTCATATTATTTATCTCATCATCCATGGCATTTTTCCATTCAATACATTCTGAAGATTTAACGGCCTGATTATATGTTTTAGGTATAGGGATAACTAGTCATGATTTTTTATGAGTTAAACTTGAAGTTGGGTTATCTGAGTTTTGCTGATCAACCACCCCCTCGAACTTATTACTACTAGAGAAATCAAAAAAATTAGAGTCAAAAATTAAATTATTTTTATCACAATATTGCTTGACATCGTTCATTGATCTCAATCTAGTTTTAGTGTTGTCCGGGTAATAGAAGATGTCAACTCTGTCACTCATTTTTCTGGGTACGGGTTTTCTATTCCAAGTAATTGAAGAAAGAGGTTTAAGAGAAGATTTATCTACAGGAGTTTCATCGACGGGCTCGTCACTAGAATCATCGGGCTCACCTCCGAAAACAATGTCAACAGGATCGGAAACTTGACAATCAACTGGACTTTCCGGAAGTAAGTCCAATTCCTCCAGTGAGGTGCCCATCACCGCTCCACTGCATTTACTAAATAGCTGATCAGAGAACGTTACGTTTATAGTTTCAACTATTTTATCCTCATCCTCCAACCAAATTTTATACCCCTTAGTCTTTAATGAATAACCTATCAGTACACCCTTTTTAGCCTTAGGTTCAAGCTTATGGTCTCTATGCTGTTTTGGAATCCCTACATACGAAATTAATCCAAACGGCTTTAGGTGTCTTACGGATGGTTTAAACCCAGTATATAACTCAAAAGGAGTCTTAGTTTGTCCCCTATGGATTAAACGGTTCCAAGTGTACGCGAAATACAACATTGCATCGGGCCAGAAAGAAAAAGGCAAACCACTATCCGTGATAATAGCTCTAACACAATTTAAAGAAGTTTGATTAAACCGCTCACTTAACCCATTTTGCTCAGGTGTGAACGTGTTAGTTAACTCATGAACAACTCCATTTTTACTACAAAATGATTTGAAATTGTCATTTACAAATTCGGAACCATTATCCGTACGAATAGCTTTCAATTTTTTATTCAAACTACGTTCTGCCCGTGCAATGTGTCTCTCGAATACACCAAAAACCTGAGACTTATCCTTTAAAGGATAAACAGCAACCCTTTTAGAAAATCCATCAATAATGGACAAAAAGAACCTTTCCCCATTTTTACCAGTTACTTTAATTGGGCCCCAGACGTCCATAAATACTCTCTCTAACGGTGACCTAACGCCATGAACATCGGATGACTTAAAAGACACACAGTTTTGTTTACTAATCCTACAAGGTTCACAAAAAAATTTCTTAAACTTAAGTTTAGGAAGGCCCCTCACCCCGTTCTTCTTGCTAGTATTTACAATAGTATCAGGACTTACATGCCCAAAACGAGCATGCCAATACCCAATTTCATTAACTTTTGCAAGAGAAGCTGAAGGATTTTCTGGGTGCCCCCCATTCACTTTACTCCCCTTTTTAACTTTAGAAACATTAGGATATAAATAGTAAACACCGTCTTTAATTTTAGCAGTAAAAATATGTCTTTTATCTTTACCGAACACCGACACTCGACCCTTACCGCCAGTGTATGTGGCACCGTTCACATCTAATTTAGGACCTGATATTAAATTTTTCCGTAACTTTGGGGAATATAACACATCTTTTAAATACAATGCATTTTTACCAAAATCCAACTTAACAGTTCCTTTAGCAGTAATAGGAAAACTAATACCATCGATCGCGACAAAAAGCTCCTCTCCCTCCACAGGAGTATAATGCTCAAAAAGATCTAAATTTCTTAGAAAATGATTTGAAGCAGCAGTATCAAAAATAAAGCTGTCATCATCACTTAAATTACTAAAGTTAGCTTGAGCTATGTAGTAGGAGGGGGGAGATTTGCATTTGTCACGACCGTTGGAGTTATACTTTAAATTTCTAGGTTTAAATTTAACATTACTATTCAAAAAACAGTTTTTCTTAAAGTGGCCAATACGGCCACACTTAAAACAAGTTAAAGGCTTTTTACCTTTTTGCTGGATGTTCTGTATCTGAACACTGTTATTGGCATCTTTCTTAATATCACCCTCACGAAGCTGTAGACGCGATTCCTCCGCTGTTAACTCGGACACAATATTCTGGAACTTGAACTGGTCGTTCTTCCAACGCAACAAATATTGCACTGCAGATTCAAACTTGGATGGTAGGTGTTGCAAGAGCTGGAAACAGCAGTACACGTCCTCCATAGCATGACCAATTTCACGCAGCTGGTCCAGTATTCATGATAACCGGGTTACAAAAGAATTCACCGTTTCATTCTCAGACATTCTACAATTAATGAACTCTGTAAACAGTCCCATATGATGAGCTCTTGAGTCTGATATAAAGGTCTTCTTCAAAATCTCCCAGGCATCAATAGCACAATCACAATTTTCAATAATGCTTCTGACTTCAGGCGATGTATTCAAATATATTGTTGATAATGCAACTCTACTACGAGATTTAAAATCCTCCACTTGTTTTGAAGTTATTCCGGCCTCAGCATCTTCAACAGGCAGTTTTTCTTTTTTACATATTATATTCCAGCAGTTTCTTTCAATTAAAATAAATTTAATGTCCTTGACCCACGTAGTATAATTATTCATCCGTAATTTTTCAATCGTGGGGTTTAAACTTACAGCCATTTCAATTTCTTATCATCAAACACTTAGAATGCCATAAAAACTATTATCAAAATTTTAATGCTATGAGCTGACAACGAGCCAAATCGCCCATAACCGCTTATTGTGAAAAAAACAATTTCCACATATATCAAGTTAGCAGAGTTAGCAGTGCAGTGAAATGATAGTTGCTCAGCTCTAAAAAGCTATAAAGAAGATAAATATATGTTGCATTCATTGAAGACAAAAGTTCAATTAAAACAGTTTATTAAAGTTGAAACAAAATGATGAATAACATTAAATCAGCTGAAACAATTTTAGAAAGGTTGCTGACGAATGGTTAAATACCCTTAAAAATACTGCCATACTGAGTTCAAATAGAAAGCTATTTTTCATTGTGAGATAACTAGATACACTAAACGAACAAGTCACAAAAACGTAATTTACAATCATAATAAAACTAAACAGTTTATAATTATATCGAAATACCAGCTCATGACTTTGAGCTAAACTAAAAAAACATAAAAGCTTAAAAGATTAAGGGCTTCAGAGCTTAAGAGACTGATTACATATTTCCTACCTCCTTTTTATAGTCACGAAAACGGATTCAAAGTAACAGCTACTAGATGCTGTAGAATAGGAACGCCTCCCATAACTATAGCAACACGACGCTGCGAGTCAGCCGCCATCTATGGGCTTAGCAAAGAGACTCTGCAGTTGAAAAAATATTACATCTCCTCGCTAAGTAGCGAAAAGAACAATCCGTAAAAGGATTTAAACATATTTTTCTTTAAGTTAATTTTAATAAAATATGCTTTTAAATATGAGGTAAGTAATTAAAGTTATTTCAAATGACTTAAACATAAATTTATTAATAAGGAATATAATTTTTAATTAAAAGTGATTATCATTAAACTTCTTAATTTTAATATATCTTTAACCCAAATGGCAGTATCAAAAGAGAAAATAGCACTAAACGCTATAATTCATTTAATTAATAACTTAAACTTTAAAGGTTATAAAGTGAATTTAAATTATATTTAAGTAGTGAATGAATTTAAATTTAAATTTGAGAATCAACACGGAAAGGGTATAAATTTTACAACAAAAACTTGCACCGGGTCCCAAACCCATGCGCGCTGCGCGCCTATTCCTTCCCCACCGTTCCAGCTCCTCCTAATTAACTTGCATATACCAATTTTGAACGGTCTTACTCAATTAGCTGAGATGCAAAAGAAAACCTGATCAGGACACTTTAAATTGTAAATCAGGTGAAATCTCGAATTCCACTTTCGATAATGTAAAAGAACTTTAAAATATCTTTCGAATGATGTATTAGAAATAATTTAATCATAATTAGAATATGAAATATTGAAATTTAAAAATATTACAGCGCCATCTGGCGGTAGAAATTTCTGTAATCTATTGTTCCATTCCAGATTAACAAAGCTTTCAAATGATGTATTACTCATGAAATTATTTTAATTAGTAGATGAGATACAAAAAAAACCTAATCAGGACACCTCAAAACGTGTAAATCGGGTGAAATCTCGAATTCCATTTTTCGATAATGTAAAAGTACTTTAAAATGTGTATAGACTAAAATAAGCTTTCAAATGATGTATTACTTATGAACTTTTTTAAATTAATAACTGAGATACAAAAAAAAAAAAAAAAAAATGATTCAGGAGACCTCAAAACATGTAAATCTGGGGAAAACTTTCGATAATTTAAAAGAACTTAAAAATATCTTTCGAATGATGTATTACAAATAATTTAATCATAATTAGAAATTGAAATATTGAAATTTTAAAATATTACAGCGCCATCTGGCGGTACAAATTTCTGTATTCCACTGTTCGATTCCAAATCAAAAAAGCTTTCTAATGATGTATTAGTTATGAAATTATTTAATTAGTAGCTGAGATACAAAAGAAAACTGATTCAGGACACCTCAAAACGTGTAAATCTGGTAAAAACTTTCGATAATTTAAAAGAACTCTAAAATATCTTTCGAATGATGTATTAAAAATAATTTAAAAATAATTAGAAATTGAAATATTGAAATTTTAAAATATTACAGCGCCATCTGGCGGTACAAATTTCTGTATTCCACTGTTCGATTCCAAATCAAAAAAGATTTCTAATGATGTACTACTTACGAAATTATTTTAATTAGTAGCTGAGATACAAAAGAAAACTAATTCAGGAGACCTCAAAACGTGTAAATCTGGTGAAAACTGTCGATAATATAAAAGAACTTTAAAATATCTTTCGACTGATGCATTAAAAATAATTTAATCATAATTAGAAATTGAAATATTGAAATTTGAAAATATTACAGCGCCATCTGGCGGTAGAAATTTCTGTAATCCACTGTTCGATTCCAAATCAAAAAAGCTTTCTAATGATGTATTACTTATAAAATTATTTTAATTAGTAGCTGAGATACAAAGGAAAACCTAATCAGGACACCTCAAAACGTGTAAATCGGGTGAAATCTCGAATTCCATTTTCGATAATGTAAAAGTACTTTAAAATGTGTATCAAGTCAACAAAGCTTTCAAATGATGTATTACTCATGAAATTATTTTAATTAGTAGATGAGATACAAAAGAAAACCTAATCAGGACACCTCAAAACGTGTAAATCGGGTGAAATCTCGAATTCCATTTTTCGATAATGTAAAAGTACTTTAAAATGTGTATCAACTAAAATAAGCTTTCAAATGATGTATTACTTATGAACTTTTTTTAATTATTAACTGAGATACAAAAAAAAAAAAAAAAACTGAATCAGGAAACCTCAAAACGTGTAAATCTGGTGAAAACTTTCGATAATTTAAAAGAACTTTAAAATATCTTTCGAATGATGTATTACAAATAATTTAATCATAATTAGAAATTGAAATATTGAAATTTTAAAATATTACAGCGCCATCTGGCGGTACAAATTTCTGTATTCCACTGTTCGATTCCAAATCAAAAAAGCTTTCTAATGATGTATTACTTATGAAATTATTTTAATTAGTAGCTGAGATATAAAAGAAAACTGATTCACGAAACCTCAAAACGTGTAAATCTGGTGAAAACTTTCGATAATTTAAAAGAACTTTAAAATATCTTTCGAATGATGTATTAAAAATAATTTAATCATAATTAGAAATTGAAATTTTGAAATTTTAAAAAATTACAGCGCCATCTGGCGGTACAAAATTCTGTATTCCACTGTTCGGTTTCAAATCTAAAAAAGCTTTCTAATGATGCATTACTCATGAAATTATTTTAATTAGTAGCTGAGATACAAAAGAAAACTAATTCAGGAGACCTCAAAGCGTGTAAATCTGGTGAAAACTTTCGATAATTTAAAAGAACTTGAAAATATCTTTCGAATGATGTATCAAAAATAATTTAATTGGAATTTGAAATATCGAAATTTTAAAATATCTGGCGGTAGAAATTTCTGTAATCTACTGTTCAATTCCAAATCAACAAAGCTTTCAAATAATGTGTTACTTATGAAATTATTTTAATTAGTAGCTGTGATACAAAAGAAAACCTAATCAGGACATTCTAAAACATGTAAATCACGTGAAATCTCTAATTCCATTATCTACGGTAGTTTTATTAATGGAAGTAAAAAGAAAAATAAATATTTTTTATTTCGCCAAAACCTATATATATATATATACCACGGTAGTTGGGTAATGGAAGTAAAATGAAAAAGAAAAAGTACTTTTTAGTTCCTTCAAATGTATTTTGTTGCTATGGAAACTCCTATCGTCTATTGAAAGATAGATTACGTGTTAGAATAGAATTTAATTAGCAATTAAAATGTAACTGCTTTGTTTATTAATGAAATTTGATGAAATTTTAACTGCAGATTGTTTTTGTGCTGAATAGGTTGTATATTAAGTGTTGTGTACGAAAAAGAAAATTTGAAGCACTTTGAAATTTGCAATTTTTTACCCCAGTTAAAGATCATGTGACATTAATGATTTGCACATGTTTTTTTTCTGTTAGAGACAGCCGATAAAATCGTCTGCTGAATGCTGATAGAATGCCTCTTTTTAAGCAATAAGGATTTTTGGTCATTTTCGCGATCGATATGGGTCAGCATTTTAATTAATATCTCCGAAACTAATTAAGATTTTTAAATTCTGTTTCGAGGAAAACATCGGAAAGGCTCCAGAGCATCCGTATGTCAATTCTTGTACTTCTGCGTTCAGTAGGGGCTGAACGTATAAAAGAACAGACAGACAGACAGACAGACAGACAGACAGATAGACAGACAGACAGACAGACAGACAAACCTTTCCATTTATTATTATAGATTTATTCATATTTTTTATTCATTTTTATTTATTTATTTTTAATTATTGAACTTTTTTTTATTTATTTTATTTTATTTTATTTATTAAGATTATTATTATTATTATTATTATTTTTTTTTTTTTAAATCATCTTGAGTGGAAAGAATCTGTTTTGAAGAAATTTACTTTTTAATTTTGGGGACCTTAAGGAACATTTTTTGTTTAGATATCTGAAACCTTTTGAAGACAAAATAATTTCGTTGAATTCGTTGATTTAGTATATTTCATAATTTTAAATAACCAATCATATAAGCTATCATATGATATCATTATCATTTTTCGAAATAAGAATCAGGCTTCCGGGTACCCCCACCTTAAAAAAAAAAAAAAAAAAAAAAAGTGTAATACATGTTTTAAAACAGACCTTTCTCGCTAAACATGATTTTGTGTAAAAAGAAGTATGGTTATTATTTAAAAAAATCGAATTTGTATCACTTGAATTCTCGAATGTTCCCGGAGGATTCACGGATTTCCATTTTTATTTGTTAAATTTCCATTTATATGCGTGTAGTTAATTTTTTCGTTGTTACAATGGAAATATTTTTTAACCTTTTAAAATAACAATGCAAATACTCCGAAATAAATAACGTATATTAGAGACCATTTTATAATCAAAACGTGATCTTAAAATCAAAAAGACTTTTCTTACAGCTATTTTCTACAGTTTAACAAACAGAAATTTGTAAGATGTCTCATTGAAATTTTATTTGGGAGCACAATTTTTTCATTAACAGTTTTTTTTTTTTTTTAATCGATCAGGATTATACGTATTATATATTTTTTAAGATTTATACTCATTCTGCTACATAAAAGATATATATATATATATCTATATATATATATATATATATATAATTTAAGGTTTTCAGAGATGGTATAGAAGTTAAATTATCTTTCAAACACCAATAGCGACCAATAAATTAATTAGATTCAAAATTCTATCATTTTTTTCTTTTATGAGAAAAATAAATTAAGGACAAGTCAGGATATATATCTAAACTTAATTTTATTTTATTTATTTATTTATTTATTTTTATTAGTAAATTAAATATATTAAGTTACAAGCATGATTTATAATTTTGCATACTTTTAATTTCTTCGACAAACATACGCCCACCAGCGGCCGAGCGGTTCTGCGCTCAAAGCTGGTAGATGGGAGGTGCCGGGTTCGATCCCAGGTCGCGCTCATCGACCTAGCCGTTCGGAGTTTTCCGTGGTTTCCTCCGAAACTCGCGTAAATACGGGCTAGGACCCCTTAGAAAGACCCCCACGGAGGGCATTCCCCCCTCTAGGCCTAGGACACATCAGGAGTCAATCGGTCTTAAATCCTACAACCAACCAACCAACCAACTTCGACAAACATAAATTCTTAACAGTGCGTCCCTTAAATAAAACAAATATGTTTTTCCACATATCTGTTTTTATAAGTTTAATGAAGTATCGGTGGCTCTTCGAACGTTATGTATTTGATTCACGAAAATTTTGTAATTCTGATTTTCAATAGATTTATACGTTTTAAAATATCCTTAGTGCAATCTGATCCTTTTTAGAAAATGTCTGTCTGACTGTTTCTCTGTGACTGTGTATTAAACTTTTTGTGGACGCGTTGTCTTATAAAGTCATTAATGAAATTTAATTAATCTTGACATTTAATTGAACAGTTTTTTAAAAGGGTGCTGATTGAATTTGCTTAATTAATCGCTCAACAGGTGGCCCTGTCATCTGATTTTTCCCCTAATTATTAATAATGAAGCACACCACAGAAGTTCGTACAAATATGCATAATGATAATTACTTTTCAGTGAAAAAAATATATATATGTAATATCAATAGCCAATTAAGAAATCAGTTTTATATACTGAAGACATTGCTTTTCTCTCGGATGAAGCAGTTCGGAGGGTGACAAATTTCAGTATGAGTATCATTCAAAAAACTCATCAATACGTTTAGAACGAATGTTCAAACTGTAGATCTGTGCTTATTTAAAACACATATAGCAATTTTCTACATTTATAAAAAAATAATTTTTCAGATGCCATCTATAAGGGAAATAGCTTTTTAAGTGTTTAATGCATGTTTAGACTCAATTTAAAAACTCCATATCGCTTGAATGGTTCATTTTTTCTTCGTATGCTATGAACAATTACACCTTTCATTATTTTAATGTTATCCATGTGAATGCATATGGGAAAGAAATTTTCCTGTGAGAAATGTTTTTTTTTTTTTTTTTGGTGTGTGTGTGTGTGTGTGTTTCTTTTATTATGTAATTGCTCGAACTAATTAGTTTTTTCCACATTCTACCTCATATTTAACTTCATTTTTCTTTTTCATCTACGGTAGGGGGCCAGCTAGTAATTTCCTTTTATAGCCACTAGCGAACGACATTGTATATTGGTGCTCAATGGTGATAAAGTTCTTCCCCCGACGAGCTTTTTTTTTTCTTTCTTTTTTCGCCGCTCTGAGATATTCCTAATGGGCTCTTCCCACCTGATGTCAGAGGTCACATGACATAGTTAAACAAAGAACAGACAAAGTCAACTATATCGTCTATATCCATAGCGATTGCTAAAATAAATCTTCTATTCTTATACAGTAGAATCCCACAAAATGCGATTTCGTATAACGCGATGAAAAATCTGCGACTATTACCAAAGCTTCCTAGATCTACTATCAAGCCTGAAGGTCCCCTTAGTGACGTCACAACCGGGGTCCTTCCGCATCGGTTACTTTCGCTTGAAATCTCTTAAGATCTTCTCTAAAAGCTTCATTTTTTCTACATAAAAACTGATTTCTCATTTATATTCCGTTAAAAAATAATATTTGACATTTATCTACCCTTTTCATTATTATATATATATATATTTCCCCATAATTTCAGCTAATTTATTTTAGCTAAAATAGATACATTTTTCATTTCTTATATGTGTTTACATAATTAAGCAATTTAAAAATGAAATATTTGATGCTATAAAAATATAAGATAATGCATGTTATTTTAATAAACGAGGGAAATTCACCGAATTCCATTGGAATAATTTATTCTATAAATATTACACCAAGAAAATTACAATATTTAAAAAATAATAAATTTTGACATACGTTCTTTGATTTTGAATTTCCAAATTTTAGCATATAAAGATTTTATTTCAGTTAAAACAACAAAAATGATATTTAATATTGCTCATTTGATAATTAATATAAATGAAAATCTTTATTATACGTATTTTACCAAATATTTATTTTATTTTTAATTATATTCACATACATAAGTGTATTTTAAAATCAAATATATAATGCAATAAATCAAGCTCTGCATATTTTTACATTATTATAAAAAATATTATGATATATTCACAATTCCATTAACGCTTTGAACTGAAATGACGAGTCCAGCTCGTCATGAACTTACTTGAGCAAACAGATCATGACGAGCTGCACTCGTGATGTGTGAAACAATACATGTGTGAAACAAATATTATTTTTAATAATAACAAATTATTTGGGCAACAAAACCGTAAGTTTCTATATGAATCCCTCCTATTAAAACCAAGAAAATTAAATTGTGTGCATGAGCAGTGCTCACTGAAAATAAATTGCAGTTCAAGGGTTCAATATCATTTAACTTCAAAGTTTTGTACAAAGAGTATTAAATTAATATTTAAAAAATAAGTATTCATAATTTTTAGATATACATGCAGTCACACATTCTAAATTTCCAAACAGTGACTTATAAAAACTGAAATATGAATCTAATTTCAATCTTTAAAATTAACAAAAAATGTTTTTAAATTCTCTAATTTTGGCTATGTAACATATTTGAAAATGTTAAGTATGCATATTTTTCATACATGAATTTGAAAGGTTATTTTCTGAAATGTAGATACAACAACTTTTGTAAATGCTGATTTGTAAATTTTGAAACCAATTTCGAGTTATAAATACTAGATGTTTGAATTAATATTTCGAATTAGTCTGTATTGGGCAAAATTAAAATCATTTAGTTTACAGGTAATATCGAATAAATTTGAAATAAAGTTCGCCAAAAGAATAAGGAATTTTTGACATGCATACATACATTCACTACTTTTAAATTCCCAATTTTTAACGTATGAAGATCGAAATTTGAATGTTCAGTTTATATTTTAAGAACAATAAAAATTTATATTTAAAATTATTCCCTATTTGCAAAGCACAATAATTCATTTTTTTTTCCCATACATATTTTACCAAATTTTTATTGATGGCTTTCGAAGATTACTTTATAAAGCATAAATACATCATTTGAGTTATTATAAGTGTTTTGTAAACATTTAAAGTAAACAATTTGAAGTCATAAATATAAGATGTTTAAAAAATATTTCAGATTAATATATAAGAAAATTTTAGATCATTCAACTTAAAAATACGTGAGCCGAAAAAAAAATAAAGAATAAATAAATAAAATAAAACAATTAAAAAAAAATCTGTTTCAGATAAATTTATAATTCCTAAACAAATTCACGCAACACAAACTACTTATATAAATTTATTTCCACGGTGAATGGAGACAACTTTCATATCAGAGAAGTACAATACTAAATTTAAATAATAATAATAATAATAATAATAATAATAATAATAATAATAATAATAATAGAAATTTTATGTTCTACGTTCGAGATTGTAGGAAGTGTTTCTGTCTTTCTTTCTTTCTTTCTTTCTTTCTTTCATTTTTTTTTTTTTTTTTTTTTTTTTTTTTTTAATCTTGATAACTTTGTTTGAAATTATTGAAGATACATGGTTCAACTATTAGTTTTAAAGGAATTAACAAGTTATATTAAAAAATATTTATATTGAAAGTTTACAACATTCTGGAGGATTTTCTTCCAAAGAAGCAAAGATGCTCCTATATGTACCAATTTTTCCTAGAAGTGTTTCGGCCCACCAGCGGCCGAGCGGTTCTGCGCTCAAAGCTGTAGACGTGAGGTGCCGAGTTCAATCCCTGGTCGCACTCGTCGGCCTAGCCGTTCGAAGTTTTCCGTGGTTTTTTTCTGAAATTGCGTAAATACCGGCTAGGAACCCTTAGAAAGACCCCCCATGGAGGGCATTCCTCTAAGGCCTAGGAGCCAAGTGCAGTCCCCACAACTCAACCCAACCTATAAGTATTTCTTTTTATTTCACGATGATTCGTTAAAAGTAATTGTAATTGTGCTTATTTATACAAAATTTTCTCCTATACTGCCATATTAATAATTATTATAAAACGTTTTGGTATCTCCACCTGTTGGCGATTTTCACCAAAAGTTTAAGGACATTTAAATCAAGAAGCAATTTAAACTTTTTTGAAATTCTGTTCATTAGTTCCTGAGATACAGATACCCGAAAATTTTGTCTCACACACACACATATATTGACATTTTCTAAAAATGATTAAATCATGTTTGTACCTTTCAAAACGTGTAAATCCATCGAAAACCAGAAATAGAAAATCGTTACGAATCCAAGACGTTTTTCTATCGAATTCAGAAGAAAGAGAAAAATAAATAACAATGAAAAACAAAAATTTAAAATCTTTTAACAAGTGGCGTTGCCATTCCTCTTTTCATAATTTTTAATGTGCTCGTATAGGACAAAGTTTCAAATAAATGAGAATAAATTTTAATGAATTATTATAAAATTAAGAAAGAATTATTCATAACAGTACAGTCAATCAGGATAACAGTCAACATTGCGTGTGTAAGTGTGTAGATTTTCAATATGGATATCTTTTAAAAGAACTCGTCAATACCTTTAAAACGAATGGTTGAGCAACGATCTGTGATAATTAAAAACAAAGTTATTATTATTATTATTATTATTATTATTATTATTATTATTTTCATTTGGAGAAAGTGTCCTCCGTGGGGGTCATTTTACGGGGTCCTAACCCTATACAAAAAAAAAAAAAAAAGTTTGGGGAAAAACAAGGGGAACTCCGAAAGCATAGGTAGACATGTGTCACCTAGGATCGAACCAGGCACCTAATGTCTTTGGGAGTAGAACCTTTCGACCACTGGGGAGAGACTGGAGAAAGAATTTTTACGTAATTTCTATCATTTCTAAAGAAATATTTCATTTTTTTTTAGAAATATTAGAAAAATTTAAAAGAAAGGAATTGACGCTTTTTTAAATCTCTGTTTGACACTTTTGTTTTAAATCTATTATTTACATTTGCTAATTTTCTGGAGGATCTACCATGTAAAAAATTCATCATTTCTTGTCTTTGTATAATTATTCAAAAGAATGTTACACGCTGCTTTTATACATTCATTAATTAACTGAGTTACTACAATTACAAATTCTTTCAAATTCTAATCCGTCATCCATTAGTTTTTCAAACAATTCACTTAATAGAAAACGGTGATTTTCAGATTTCAAAAAATGTTCCTCATATTCTGTAGTAATACAATGTAAATGAAAATTAACTCAATTGATGTATATTAAATGATGGAATCTAAAAATTCATTCATGAAAAATGTAATTTAAATGTGTATGAGGTGAGGACAAACATTGTTTGCTACAAGCATTCCAAATTCCAAGCAGAAGATGAGAGTAAAACGCAGTAAACGGATCCGATGGACATCAGTTTCTTACAGACAAGGGACCCGAGCTGTGACGTCACACGCTGTTCGAAGTGATACCTTCAGGCTTGATAGTAGATCTAGGAAGCTTTGCTATTACTCATACAACGAGATAAAAAGTATCGTATAACGCGTAAGCTAAAGGAAGCACGTGATGACATCTTTTCTACTTTCAACCTGTTCAAGGTTACTTACTTTTTCATTGCGGATAAGGATTGCTCCGTTACTATGCCAACATCCGACGCTTTTGGTCTCATTGCGGAATGAAATCGTCTGCGCAATGCATGTCTCCTATAACGCGATTTCCTATTACGCAGAACGTATCCCCCGCGTCATAAGAGAGTCTACTGTATTTTATCAATTCGATTTAATCTGTGTTACTTTTTTATACAGCACCATTTTTAATCCATTTTATAGAATTATTCGTCATCATTTGTTTTCTGCATACATTTACAATCATTATTTAGTTTATATTTGTTATTAATGTTGGTGGAGAACATGTTAAGTACTCTAACTTTTGGTACTTGTATCATTGACAGTGCAACATTGTATGGTGTAAAGCCATTTCATCCTGTAGCTAAGTTAATTAACTTGTTGCAATACCTTCACGCGCTTAAATTTAACTTAAAATATTTTAAATTAATTTCAAGCTATAACCCATAAGCATTCCACTATTTATTGCTAGATCAGTTAATGTAACAGTTACACTACAATTAATAAACATATAAAGATTTTTTAAATATTAAATTTACAAATACAATTATTCTACTGTTTACAAATGCAAAATATTACTTTTATTTTATTTTAAATTAAATATTAATACTTTTGTTCTAACTAACAATATTTAACAGGATTCATTTCTTTGTTTTTCTATATAACATGATTGAACAGACAACGCTGGGAAGAGCCCATTGAAAAATAATCTGTCAAAAAATGTGTTTCAATTGTTTATTCTAACATTGCTTGCTTGAATCTTTTTTTTTTTTCGATTTTGTGTTGTTTTAACGCACAGGTAACATTATATAAATGGCAACTATCTAGGAATAAAATTAAGGTAAGTTTAGAGTTAAATTAAACTCCAAAAATAAAATCAATAAGTGAAATTTATTGTTTCAAAAATTATAAAGTAAAATTAATTATTTCAATAATTAACAATCAATCTTCACAGGCAATTTAAATTTGTTCAAATTTTATTCTTATTGGTATATGTGGTTTCAGTGGTCTTAAATTTGTTGCTCGGCTTATACCACGTTTTAAAAATTATTAATATATATATATACATATATATATATATATATATATATATATTTAAGAAAATGAAAAAAAAAAAAAAATCAAATGATTCTAAAAATGTGAATACTGTAAAAGACAGTTAATAATATATAGATAGATAGAAAGACAGATATGTGTATAAATGCCTCATTATAAAACAGGCACGTTTTGCATGATGCCACTCTCTTATCTGCCTAAAGTTTAAATTGGCTTATCGGATTATTTCACAGTGCTTCCCTTAAATAAAAGAAATGTGTTTTTCCACATATGTGTTTCTATAAGTTTAATGAAGTCTCGGTGGATTTTAGAGCGTAAATATTTTTTTTTTCTTAAAGTAAAAATTATTTTGATACTTTTTAAAATCGTAAATTGTTCCATATTTTACTCACGTAATAAACTCTTTCATCAATTTTTATTGTCAGTGAAATAAAATAAAACAAACTTAATAAAATAATATTTATTTAAGAGAAGAATTACATAATTACACAATTGTACATTCGTATAAATATTGAAATTTTTTAGTAATTATTTATATATAATAATAAAAATAATAATAATAATAATAATAAATAACGCAATGGTCTTTTTTTTTTTTTTTTTTTTTTTTTTTTTGGCAATTTGTTTAGTATAAATGTTTATTCAAAATGGAATAAAATAAAATAAATTATTTTTAAATAACTGATTATAGTAAATGATTTATAGTACAGACAGAATAGCATTAAAAGAAGCATTTTGTCACACACATTGTTGGTTTTCTCCAGTATAATCGTTCTTCCTATAATCTAAGCAATTTTCAGAAAATTGTGCTTTTCAAAATTATAATCGTCGGGGGTATAAAAATTATTTATTACGCCAGAATATTTACAAATTTTTAGAAAATTAAATGCGACAGAAAGCTTTAAAATTTTCTGATATTAAAAAAAAAATATCTATAATTTGACATTTAAGCAACTTCAAGTTATACAGTTTGCAAAAATATTTCTACAATCAGGACTACCAGACTCGCAGTGATTACTTTAAACAAATAATAAAATGTAGATGTCTAATGATTTCTTCTTTTTTCAATAGTATTTGAATTATATCGATGCGATTTACGAAAAGAAGTCGATATCTAACACTGTGCACGCAGCTGGACAGCCTGATTTATGGAAAAATTAAAAAGGATTGCATATATTATTAATATAGGGAAATAACTATAAAATTCAAAATACATGTAATAACTAATTAAATTAATCTTTACTGGTAACATTACATAAAATATAAATATGGAGGAAGGACTTCGTTCTAAGATAATTGAAAACAAGAAATAGTAATTCATTAGGAAGTATTATAAAGTTCGTTTAAACAAATTTTCTACGTTTTACACCACTTTGTGTTAGAAAACGATTGGAATAATTCTCATTTCAATAAAAATTACAATAAAGATTTTTGCAAATCAACACAATGAGAAACAAAACGCAGGACATTGTTTTGAGTTTAAAATTTAAATAGAGAGCTGTGAAAAAAAGAGAGAGTTATTTGCAAGATTGCAGCTGGGTTTGACGTCGCACTAGAACAATGCTATGGATAACTGGCGATAATCTAGAAAGTTAAGGAAGGTCCGGCGACATGCCATCAAATTTTTAATCCTCAACGAAGGGGATGTTTCAAAGCAGGAACGAGTACGCAGAGGTTTAATTCGTCATTTTTTTTATCACGAAGAAGAACTTATTGCAATTGATTACTGTAAAGATATAGTAGACTAAAGTTATTAAAGAATTAAATCTACAGTTTTACTCAGAAAGGTGGTTCAAATTATTATTAAAATTGTATTTAGCATCAATTGCAAATTTAATTTATCAGTGACAAATTAAGCTGTATCACCTAAATACGGTTTTCCAGCTAAACTCCTGGCAATAATAGAAACCATAGATTGGTTCTGTTCACTAAGCACCCAACCAAATTCTGTACCAATTCATTCAGACAGTAACTCAGCAATATCCTCTTTAATCATACATTCCCCAAATTTGAAAGAATCCTAAACTCCTACAATAAAGTTTTAAATATTTTCCATAAACAAGTAACAATTCAGTGGATAAGGGCGCACGTTGGCACCTTTGAAAACGAATTAGTGGATCGTCTATCGAAGAAAGCGACATCTGCAGAGCGCACAACAAATCATCTTGACCTGCCATTTTGTCGGTCTCCTTACTTAAAATTGTACTGAAAGATAAACTAATGTTGGATTGGTTGTCAGAATGGTCATCCTCTACGAAAGGAAGAAGGACTTACGAATTCTTTAAGAAAGTGGACATCTCTTAAATCTGTGTAAATAAGATTATTGTTTATTACATTACCAGTCACGGATGTACCTACTTAAAATCAGTAAAAAATCTAACGATCTTTGCCCATGTGGTGAAGGATGTTCCACGTATCATTACATTATGGAAAAATGTCCACTACTAAAATATCATTTTAAAATTAACAGAAAACTAACTATTCGTCAAAATTTATTTTAAATTGTTAATAACCTTAAAAACTACGCATCACTAAAAGATAACTACAATACTCTAATTTCCCAATTCTCCAATATAAAATATAAATTCTAACTTTTCTCTGGGCTTATCATATTAATTTAGTTCTTGGTCTTAAAAATTTACTATTTTAATAAAAACAAAGTATCTCAAATGTGTTTAAAAAGTTCTGTATGCTTCTAACTAATTTAAAGTTCAATGAACGGGGTCCTCGATCCTTCTTGAGGCCTCATCGTCATCAGCTGTCCCCACCAGGGAGTAGTTGGATAGGAGATCTCTCGGAACCATTACATGTTTCCCCTATGGTCACATTTCTGCCATAAACGACGCTGTTTGACACTGCTTAGTGGCTGCAATCAATTAATCAATCAATTTACTAAATGATTTGTTTTAAATTTCATTCAAAGTAATATTTGTCAGATTTGCTTTTCCTTATTTTTTAATGTACATTTAATTTTATCTTTCATGCTCTAACTAAATAGTACTTTTGAATTAATAATGATGTTTAGCATGAAATCCAAATAAGCAATTTGAAACATCCTAAAATTTTAATTGTGATTTATATTTAGATTCATTACCCAATCACTGTAGTTAATGGAAGTAGTGTATTCGGACAAAAATTTCGATATAATGTTTCCACCTCATTTAAGCGTCTTAAGATATCCTGAGAACAAAAGAGTAGTTTTTGTTAATCCGCGTTTGTAATGATCGATAGATGGCGCTTTTTCAGCTTTTGTTGGTAGTACTTAAATATAACAGCCACGTATATTTATTAATGTTCTATTTGTATTACTACTTACTATTCGTGCTATAATTTCTCCGCCATTACATCTGGGAAAATTGTTTACTTTTGGAAAAAATATTTCAGTTTATTCAAAGTTCGATCGGAAGTAGATATTTAACTGAAGCTGAACAAATATTAGTTTCAAACCATCTGATTAATTCTTTATTTCAATTAGCCGAAGCAACTGAAATTTTAAATTTATCATTTGGAAGTAAATGGAAGCTTAATTCAGGATTTCTTGATTTTTGGAGTTACACTGTGGCACACAACAGTAAGTATTATCTTTTTTACCGGAATTATTCAATAAATATATGTGAAACTAAACATCGACAAGCAATGGCGTCTCGACGAAAGCCGGAAGCTATGCATGTTAATTGTAATTTCACCTTAGCCCACCAGAGGGCGAGCATTTCATTACAATTGCGGATTAGACACCGTGCTTATGTGTACATCTGTATAAGAAATCTTCTAATTATAATATATTTGAAGTGAATAATGACTGAACGGCGAAATTTCATAATTAAGATATGTCTTGTTTACAAATGTTGTTTCAATATTTTTGTGGAAATTGATGAAACGAAAATGTGGTATTGGAGCCGGAAGTTTGATTGTAACTTCATAATCCAAAAACGGCTCTAACGATTTTCTTCACATTTACTATATTACCGTTTTTAGATGTCCTTTAGCATGTTTTATTACTTTGTTGTAGGAAAATTGTCTGTCGTCTTGATTAGTTGGGTCACTTTCAGTTGGAAATTGGTGCATTAAAAATGCCATTAACGTTTTTTTTAAAGTCGATATGTAAACTCTGTTTTATATTTCTTTACGGCGTGTGTACTATCTAATTCTTACAAGAAAATTGTTAAACGTCAAGTTCGTTAAATAAGTATAATGTTTCTGTCTACATTATCTCCAAAAAACATGTATAATTTTGAAATAGTGAGTAATACACGCCAGATTTTTCTTTATATCTAAACACACACAAACAATATATATATATATATATATATATATTAAACGCGCTATAGTGGTTAGTACATTTAGACAATTTGAAAATAAGTATTTAATTTATATTATAAAAATGCAAGCTGATTGTCTGTGTCAATTTTCTAAAATAATTTATACTAAAATAATAAAAGCTAAAGGTTATTTTATAATACGCTACACATATTGAATGTTTTATTGATAAATACACTACTTTTTTATCACATTAATTGAATCAAAAAGTGAACGTGTGTGATTGTATGTGTGTGTGTGTGTGTGTATTTAATTTATTTGTTTCTCTAATTACAGAGCTTCCTATAGCAATTAAAAAATTTCTTTAGTATGAAGGAGAATGTTAGATAACTACGTTTATCGTGCCTAGCAATGATAACAATTCCGAAGGCTTGTAGAAATGCCATATTGACCGAAAGTTTGGGATTCAGTAAAACTCCTATCATTTGGCGTTTTCTGATCGCCATTTTTTCTGAATCAGAAGAGTTATTACATCTATTTTAACACTGGACTCGTCAAGTCAGTACTTTTGCAGAAGCTGCCATAGGCTCAAGAAACATGGTTATAAAATATACCATTTTTTTCGTACTTAATGAAAAAAATACTAATTCACATTTTTAAGATAAAAATACTTAACACATTTTTGTCAGTGTAGTTCCACAATTTCTGTTTTAATGTAAATTTCAGTGCATGTTTATGAATGTATGTTTTATTTAATTTTCACTGTTTATATTTAAGGCAGTAAAAATCAATAGACCTCTTTAAATTAATATTTTATGCAAGTTACGCACTATTTGGTCGCCAGTTTCTTTACTAAAAATTAATATGCCTTTAATGACAAATTATAAAAATGAACTAGACGAAAAGATATGACTATGGTTTTAAAATGGCCTAAAGAAAAACAGAGAAAAAGTAATACGAAAAACAGATGAGTAAAAACAGTAGATTCTACCCAAATCGACTGTGTGTAACTTTGTCAGTGTAGAAAAGAAAATATTTTATATGCTCTAAGTTTTAATACATACATATATGTATGTAACTCTTTTTTACCTGCAAATGAGAAAACATAAATTAGTTTTATTAGATTGAAAAAAAAAATCTTTATTTATTTATTATTATTATTATTATTATTATTTACTAATACTAGTTCTTTCCCATAAAATATTAAAATATTTACAATCATTTCCTTTTTCTTTCCCATCGTGTATAATTCAATTAAAAATATCTTCAAAACATTTATTTTTCTTAAAAAGAATAAAATAAATAAAATAAAATGTACTAAGAAAGATTCCACTTGATTTAATTCGCGAGGGAAAAATTACAAATACTACCTAGGGAGAAATAAATATTTTTATCATTTCGGGGAACATTTATTTAAATAAATGAATGTGATATATTGTCGCTATTTTGAACAAGTATATACCTTCAAGTAGTGAATGAAAATGATACTTTGTTAAAAACAAATTGGCTTAAATAATTACATAAAAATTAATTTGTTCTTATATAATTAATTTATATTTTTTCATATAAAATCAAGATATATTAAAGTTTAATATTAACTTTTAACTAAATAAACTGAGAAAAAGTATATCTCATATAGAGGCACTTTTAAAAACACGTGTAACGTATTAAATTAATAAATAAAACACTTTAAAACATGTATATAAGTTTTAAAAAACATATATTTAATTAAAAGCAGCATATTTCAAAGCTTTCCGCTCTGAAAATCAGGGCATCATCAGGAAGACTACATGGTTTTACACAATGTGCAGCTGTGTTACAAATATATATATTATAAATTAGGTTAAAACTACAGTTACATCACAACTTTAACACAAAAAAATTTTTAGTCCATTGGCTGGAGCCATTCTACATTTATATAATATATATATACTTGTAACGCAGCTGCACATTGTGTAAAGCCATGTAGACTTCCTGATAATGCCCTGATTTTCACGGCGAAAAGCTTTAAAATATGCTGCTTTTAATTAAACATATCTTTTTTAAAACTTATATACGTGTTTTTAAAGTGTTTTATTTATTAATTTAAATAAACTGAAAGCAACTTACCATTTTTTTTCTCTCTCTCTCTCTCTCTATATATATATATGGAGAGAGAGAGTAGTGGACAAAATTGTGGAAACCTTTTGAAAAAAGTTGATTTTAGTGGTTTGATGTCTAATAACACCATTTTCTTTTGTACCAATACTATAAAATTATATGTCATTGAAAAAGTAAGTTAATCAACATTGTAAAGCGATAAAATTTGTTCAATTATCTGTGTTATATCAAAAGTTATAGCCAAATAACCATAAAAAAGCACAGCTTGCTTGCTTTTATAGGAATTAGCTGTCCTTCATTTGAATGTAGCCAATGAGCATGAGTGTTAACAGAGCCAATTAGATGTCATCTTGTTCTGGCAATGTTTTGGCAATGAGCCAACAGGTCACAAATCATTTATCAGTGTGTATTGTAATTGCTATCAAGTTGTTTATTTGTTTTGTGCTTTTTTAATTTACTACTGAGCTTGTGAAACGTTAAAAAAAAAAAAAAAAAAGGGAAACTTAATCAAAGGTGGCATTTCTAAATTTTTGAAGAGATACAAAAAGACTCAATCATTAGAAAACCAGACTGGTAAAGGCAGAAAAAGGTGCACAACAGCAAGTCATCATAGAAGAATTAACAGACTGCTCCTAGGTGACAGAAAAAAATCAGCTCGGTGTATACAAGGAGAAATGTTGCAATGCAATGTGACGGTAAGTGCAAGGACTGTTCCGGCGCAGACTGTATGAATTTGGTCTAAACGCTAGAATTCCCCGAAAAAAGCCATTTTTGTCTCTGAAACAAAGGTTGAAAAGATCAAACTTGGCTAAAGCTCGTGTTAACTGGACAACGGAACGATGGGAATGTGTAATTTGGAGTGATGAGACCAAAATCTCCCTGTTTGGTACTGATGACATAAAATACGTATGGAGAAGAATTGGAGAAGATGTCCATCCTGAGTGCATTAGACCTACCGTGAAACATCCAGTTAGTATTATGATTTGGGATTGTATGACATCAAGAGATGTGGGCAGAATTGGCGTGATCGGTGTGAATATAAATGCCCAAAGATACATAAATGAAATACTTGGGCCCAAGCTGCTGCCTTCTGCACGTGATCTTTTCCAAGATAATGAAGCATTTATATTTCCGCAGGATTCAGCTCCATGTCATGTTGCTGCTGTGTGCAAGACGTGGTTTTAAGATAATCATATTCAACTGCTGAAATGGTCTGAGAATAGCCCAGACCTTAACCCAATCGGAAATCTATGGAGCCGGCTAAAGAAGCTTGTTAGACAAAAGCATCCCAGCAATAAAACCCTATTAACAGAAGCAATAGTTCAATATTGGTTTCATGTTATAACATCTGCAGAACTAAAGAAGTTGGTTCCCTCGATGGGAAAGCGCTGTAAGGCCGTAATTAAGGCTAAAGGTTACCCAACTAAGTATTATCTGGTATGGTGAAAAATGTTGTATATCTCACTTTTTCCATGTATATCAGCTTTCTTCTTTATAAATGCTGTTCTATTAAAAAACTATTCTTAAATATTATTGCTTTACAATCTTGATTAATTTTATAGTATTGGTCCAAGAAAAAAGTGGTATTATTAGACATCAAACCACTAAAATCAACTTTTTTCAAAAGGTTTCCACAATTTTGTCCACTACTGTATACATACATATACATATATATATATATATATATTTGTGTGTGTGTGTGTGTGTGTGTATCTCAATTGTAAATAAATAATGAACGAATATTTTAGCTCATTCTGGGATCCGGACATAATATCGCGGGACAAAATATCGCGTCAAAAAATAATATAATCTATTTGAAAATTTGTATTTCAGTCACATGTGATCTCTGGTGAAGGCCACAGGGCCTTATAAATTAATATTAATTAATTGAAATAAATAAATAAATGCATTACAGAATGGAATTTTAATATTTTATCTACATTTAATTTTAAGTTATTTTATCATTTGCTTTTCACCATTCAAAATACATTTTCAAAATTTTGTGCATTACTGCTGACATCAAAGCTGAACACTGTTCACAAACCTTAATGAAAAATTTTAAAATAGATAAGCACGATTGAATTCTTTATGACTAATCTTAAAAAATTTTTAATAAATATAGTCTTTAAACTCTTTCAAGCAAAATTTATAACAATTTTTGTAGTGGGTTTGTTAACATAATAAATTCAATTTCGAAAATTTTACCTTAAAATATTTTTTCTCTACAATGTACATGGGTAAGAAAAAGTAAAAAGTACACACACACACACACACACACACACAAAAAAAAAAAAAAAAAAAAAAAAAAAACAGGAACATATAATTTTGAAAGCTTCTGAATGTCTGCCTACCTGTAACAAGCACCTATTACCTTGAGACGATATGAGCAATTTATAAATTGTTTTGATTGTAATTTAACTTTATATTTGCTCTTCTAAACTATTAATAAAATGCATTTTCCGAGTTCTGTGTTAGGTTTGTCAATAATTTTGGGATTTTACCAAACGTAGTTGTTAAATACCAGGATTTACATTTATGGTTTCGTAAAACTACGAAATGAAACCGCATAAAAGTAAACTTCTTGCATTTAACAACACTCTTTTGTCAGTAAAACCTAGATTTTACTAGAATTTGGGCTTTTGCAGAAACATATATGTTAAAACTTTTAAATTTATGAGACATTTAAAGTAATTATTTTACTTATATAAAAACTACAAGCAAATTTATCTGTTCGATTTTCTTAAAGAAAAATTAAGTTGAACGTTTAATGAAATTATCGAAAAATGAATGAATTCAAGTATTATATAATGCTAATATTATATATATATACATATATATACATTTATCTTCATAATTGAATAAAACTAAAGCAATGAATGCATATGAATATCTACCGAGTTTAAATCAGAAATGTACAAAATAAATAAATAAATAAGTAAATAAGAACATACCAACATAAAATTTTAGACTATTTTAAAATTTAATAAAATATTTAATTCATTTATACATTTTATTTAACATTTTAGTTTATTATAAAGTTTTACTTGCATTTTAATATATCGTATAAGGTATTTAATAAATAGTAAAAATATAACTGAAAATAATTAGGTATCAAACTGTACCTTTTTTTGACATAATATAGAAATCAAAGAATTATTTAAAATTTTTACCTTATAGACGTATTTTTTATTTAATAAACGGATATCTTTATTTGCTCGTAATGCACTGAGGAGATTAGTGAATTTAATTGCATTAAAGAGACAGATAATGTTTACTTTATTACACAAAATAAAGATAAAATTACTAAAGAGTTTTTTATAGCCTTTTTATCTCAGAGTATCACGGAAGTAAATAATTTTAATTTTTAAAATAATAAATGAAGTCAAAATAAAATATGAATTTTTATCAGATACTAATCAGTAGAAAAAAAAATTGAAAATATGTTTATTTTAACTGATTAGAAACATAAAATAAACATTGTAATTCATATATTTATTTTTATTTTTATTTATTTATTTTTTTTGTTACATTTTTATTTTAAACATCTGAAAAACAATATTACATTCAAAAACTTTTATTTTTATCGCTATTTTTGTTATGATTAAAGAGTATTTATTATTATTATTATTATTATTTTACTTCCTACACTTAGTACATTATTGGAAAAAACAGCATTCACGTTTAATAATAATAAATACAAAACGTAGTCCCAGGTTTAGGCGCCTTATAAACACCTAATTGAATTTAACACCTTAAACACTCGGCGTAAATTCATGGGTATTTTTCTGTATGAACTGCATAAAATGAATTTTAGATGATTTAAGCTGAAATACACGTATTGCTTATTTTAAATTTATTAAATAATGTAGGGATTTACAGGAAAGATAAAAGTTGACGTTTTATCGCTTCAATCGTGATCCATTTTTTTTTTTTTTTTTAACTAATATAATTAAAAATCAAAAAGCTTCCAACGATAGTATTTTAAAAAAAATATTTATATCCTTAGAACATATTTAATTTAACTACAAGCTTTTTTAAATGAAATTAAAATTTTACTTTTATTATTTCCTACGATTATATTTTTAAACATTCTCATGTTGATATACTTTTTTTTTTTTTTTTTTTTTTTTTTTTTTTTACATTAAGAAAAATCTTTATATGTATACATATATTTTTATCTATTAAATTTATGTGAAAACAATCATCCAGTTAATTCATGGAGGAACATATATTATAAAAAATATCGTTCATATAGTTTATTCACACATTCATAAGATTTTTTTAAATGTAATATTTGGATTATTTTTAAGAAATAAGTAATTCGTAAAAAATAACACCTACAGAAAATTAAACCTGTATGTAATTTCATAAACGTTCGTTTTCTTTCTGATAACACAATTTGCATTTTAAATTTTATATTTATCAGAATTATTAATGTACATACAGGGTGATTATAATTAAAGCTACGATTCCAAAACGCTATAATTTTAAAACCACACATCAGAGCGATTTGATATTTTACCAAAGCAATTGTGAGGTTGAGGCTACAGAATGTCTTACAGTTGGTTTGAAATTAAGCTGGATCTAGCAAAGTACAAAGTTGGGACGGTTAATTCACTTCGACGTCAGTGACTCGGCGAAAGTTTTGGTCGGATTAGTTTCGTGTCGACATGGTGCTGCAACGAACGAATTAAGTTCTGAGAGGTAGATCGATTGGAAGCGATTTTAAAAGTATTGATTGAAAAGAAGAGAAAGGAGGTCGGTAGGAAGTAGTATAAGATGGAGATGGCTTTAGTGGATTGGAGGCGATTGTGGTGTATATTATAGGAGATTGTGTTGTAGATTGTGAAGATTCTTATTTTGGAGAGTATTGAGGAGTGGAGTAGTGGAGATTTAGTTGTGTAAAGATTAAGTAGTGATGAGTGTTGGTACGCGTATCTACTAGCATTCGTAAAGGTAAAGTTGGATCAGACGGGAATCCTCTGATCCACAGTGGAGTCACAGTAGTGGAGTTCAAGTGTGCATTCGTCTCTACACCTTCAAATGTTGCCGGGGTGAGATATTAATAATTATCTAATTTAATTTCTGATACATATATTTTGATAAAGTAATTAAATACGCTGACTGAGCTAGATTGATTGCCAGACCGCCCTCCCATTAATCTGTTCAAATAAAAGTCATATTTATAGTTTAATTCAAGTCTCGTGCTCTCCTTACTTATCCATTAGGGTGGTTCGAAAAAATCGATTTTTTTATTTCGGAATCGCGTTACCTCTCAAAAGTTGTAGTTTGGTATCCTCAGTTGGGAAAAAATAACAAAACAATTCTAAGTTAACATCTTCAGTTCGCGCATGAGGCTGAAAGTTTGAAAAAATGTGTTAAAATTTGAAATTTTCAAAAAATAATAAAATTAGTTTTTTTTGTAATTTTTTATAATTCAACAGCCATAAATTGTTAGTATATAGCGTAGTTTCAACCTAAAATTTTTTTTATAACTTTTAGATGATATATTCTGTTCGCGCATGAGGCTTAAACTTTGAAAAAAACTGTCAAAAACTGAACACGAACAGTAACTGTCCGGCAAGCACAAAGTTGGCGCCGCGCCGTCGCATTCTTATTCCATTGCCGAGTTGTCTAGGAACACTGAGGAAAAATTCTGTAACTTACATCTAGAATCTAAATTGTAGCTCTATAAAAAAATAGTTCCATGTCATCCTTATAAATTCTAGTCCCCTTGAAAAGCGAGTTCTAGAAGCCCGTATTAGAATTCTAGGGCATTCGCCTATATTCTCGAGGGCAAAGTTATTAAAAATCTCTGCAAATAAATGAGACTACAAGAGGCGGGTTTCAGCAACTTTAATCTTGGTGTATCACCTAATTCTAGGAAATCGAGTGCGAATTTCTCGCAATGCAAAAAATTCGGAATATTCAGAATATTGTTTCACCATCTAGAAATGTGTAAATAAGAAATTCTTGACCATTTCGTCTATTCATTTTTACCTTATGCGCATAGTTTCTCAGGACAAATTGGCAAGAAGTTGACTGACTGTGAAAAACGCTCTGTTGCTAATTTTGAAACGACTAATACTGAGGAGGTAAATGTGACCAAAACTGACTTAAACAAGGACCAACAGTATTTACTTAATATTTATCGAGCAGTCAAGACAGGAGAGTGTGCGCCAGATCTCGATGTGAAAGATCCTGGTCCTCTTAATAACTCTAGGTGGTTAATTTGGGCAAATAAGATCTTTAGACTATATATTTCTGAAGTAAAACTTTCTGACGAAATTAAACTTCTGGTCAGCTATATTAGGAAGATATACGCTCCAGTATGGTTTGGAATTAAAATGCACATTTCCGTGAAGTTTGGAGCAGTTCACGTGTATAAATTAGTACAGAAGACTTGACAGCTGCCCGCCCAAGTAGCACCAGAACGTTCTCTGAACGTCAAATAACGGTTGCAATAGTTCAAACACCGTGTTTCGTGTCACAAAAACGTTCTACTCGACGTTCAAAAATAGTATTATTTGGAACGTTCTAAAAAGGTGTGTTTTGTACCATCCATAATACGTGCAATTAAAGTTTTATGAAAAACGTTAAATAGTTCACCGTCATAACACGTTCTGTTTCAGTGAACTATAATGAATATTATAAAGCGATTCATTTCCACTTATAATGTATAAAATATTTTGAAAAAAAAAAAAAAACTTGAATTTCTTGATACGTTTAAAAATAATATTAGTTTGAAAATAAAAGAGATGAGGTGGACTGGTTTTTAACATAATTTTAAATTTTGTTTATCTGATATTTGCAATAAAATTTCTGTTTTATATTCTTGAACGATGTAAAACTATTTTTCAGATAAGTTTTGAGTTGTATTATTTTTTTGTTTCATAAAATGTTAACATTAAATATAATATTAATATAAAAATTTATAATTGAATAATATTGTTTAAAAAGTCTCGCAAGTGCATAAAAACGGCTCTGTGGATTTTCTTCTGACTCGTCATTCTAACTTCCATCTAGACGTCCATTTGTATGTGATTTTAGGTTTAGGATAACGCGGTTAATTTACCAAATTTAGGTAAAACCGTAAGCGAGTATAAAATTCTATCTCAATGACGGCTCTAATGATTTTCTTCAAATTTGCAACATTTCCCAATTTTTACATGTATTTTCGTTCATAATTTCTAGTTACTACAGGTAAATTGTTAGGCATCAGGATTAGGTAGGTCAGAAATTGGTGTTTAAAAAATAGTTTTATCGATTTCTTTAAATTCGATATATAAACTTTCTTTTGTGTGTTTTTAACGCCGTATGTATAGCTGCCAATTTGTACTTTTTTTTTTTTTTTTTTTGACCGGAAATATTTTATAGGAATTTTTCATACATTTCCTATAAAGTTTTAATGATTAAATAAGGTGAAAATTTTTACTTAGAGAAAATGGTGTAAAAAAGAGAGAGAGAGAGAGAGAGAGAAACGAGAAGTTGTCAGATATACGTATATATTAGATTGTTCTTAAGTCTTAAGTTAGGACAATTTGTTCAAAAATTGTTAGATGTTTAATGCATATCAATTTTATGTCTCTTGACCACACTATATCCAAAAGCAGTATATAATGTGTGTAGATGTGGGCAATTGAAGTCGGCCTGTTGTTACACAATAGATTTATTATTATTATTATTTAAATTATTTTTTAAAAAAATGACACTAAGATTTTTTTTTTTTTTACTACATTATTTTTGTTCATAAAAATCAGGAAAAATAGTTTGATGTAATTATATACATATATTATATATTTGATTCTGAAATATTTTGTGATTTAAAAGTTGTTCAAGCATCGAGATAATTACTAAATATTATATATGTATCTACAAATTAATTATTCATTATTTTTTTTACATTTACTATTGTTTTAAATGTACATAAAAACCTTAATATATATACTTTATATATATATAACGGTTTAATTTTTGAATGTATAAATCCTTGCTTTTAAAAAGAAGCTTGAGTTGAATAAATATAATACCATTTGCATTATCAGCAGCCACAAACATCTGCGTATGCTATGCGGATGGCAGTGGTTTATAGCTTAGGCGTGTGTTTCGCTCTTTGTGGCGATTTTCTCCTTTGTTTTTACAGAAAATAATATAAAAGAATTAAAGCCCCCCCCCCTTTTTTTATTATAACTGTTTATTTGGATGCCTATTTAAAAAACGCATAGGATCATGCAAATGCACATCGACAATTTTCCAATGAATCCACATATTTCTCTTTAAAGGAATTATTACTGTTAATCTTGCTATTTTCATTTATTTAATCAGAAATATGTATATTAAATTCGCTATGATTACTGTAGCATAAATACGCTGAAATTTAATTAATTAAAATGCCTCTTTTTAGACCAATGTTTATTCGAATTATTTTTTATTTTTTTCACAAATTAGTTGTATGAGGTGCAAGATTTTTTGTAAGAAATATTTTATACTTTAGCTATAGAACCTGAATGATACATATTGATTTCAAAGATTATTTAAATTATTTATGGAAATGTGAACGTAGGCAGACGAACAAAGATTATTAATTAATCTTAACTTTATTTGAAATTTTGAAAAATGCATAACTCAACTGAAAATGCATTTCTAGCGTTTTCCATTACACCTCTTTGTGGCCAAATATGCAAATCGTTGCTAACAGTAGCATAATCTATAGAGAAAATGCTTTTGTGAATCTAAATAATATATGTTTATTCCGTTTGTTTTTGTGCTGATTCAAAATATTATAATGCGCTTTAAAGAAATAATCGTCATAGACTGTAATGTATCCGAATTCTTTTTGCAAATCCTTGTATTAAAAAGAAAAAAAAACTGTGCTTTCATACTATTTTCAATAAAGAACATGACATAGTGAGCTAAATAACAGTGTCATAGCTAACACAAAATCACATTCAAGGTATTCTAAAAATACTTAAGAAAGACAGACAGACAAACCGAAATCATAAATATTGTTCAACTTTCTTGGGAAAGCTAACATATTTGAATAATGCTTAATTTCTGATAATTTTTGTTTTAAAATTAAAACTCATATTTTAAATCTTATACCGATCAAATACTAATTATTTAATTTAATAATTAAAAAATTAAAGACACATATGGATGAATAATTAAATATATGTATTATGTATATTTATTGATGTTTTATGTCCCACCTTTTTCTTACAGAAATTTTTTGTATACTCTGGAATAAACTAGAGGGAAAATTACTATCCAAAAATAAATATATTAAAATCTCCGCAGTAGGATCTCTCATATATGTGTGTGTGTGTGTGTATTTATCTATTCATAAGACTTTTTTAAAGAACATTTTCCGGCAAATTTTAAAATATTATATGATATCGGTTTGTCTATTTTTCGACCCCCCCCCCCTTTTTCTTTCTTTACGGGGGGGGGGGAGGTTAATTTTAAGAATGTTTTTATGATACTCTGAAACATATATGTATATATATATATTTTTTTTTTTTTCAAGTTCATTATAGTTTTCTCTTAATTGTAAATTATATAAATAAAGCTATTGTTTTATGTACGGGATGTCTGAAAAGGACTCTGGCATATCATGGACTATGACATATACTTCTGCAAAGAAATATTTGTTTTATTTTTATGCTGCATAAAACATCAGAAAAAACTCATATACTATTCATATGCACAAAAACATGTTTTGTATAAAATGTGGCATGATCAACATAAGGTTCACGTTGCGAGAGAAAAATATTAAGATACATTGGGAGATATACGTGAAAACTTCTTAAAGAACATTTTTAGTTCTTTTATGCATTTTTAACATTATAACAAATTCAAAATGCGTTTATGATTTTGGTTCCATTGTGTATCTATCTTTCCGTTCTCTAATTCAGTTAATTATTTTAGAACATCTCTGATATATTATTCAGCTTTACTGTGGTGCATTCTTTATTAAAAAAAAAAAAAAAAAAAGTAGTTTTCGTTTTCTTACAGGATCTCAGAAAATAATGCCGACATATTAGAGTCTATGGTATCTTTTTTTCTTTAAAACATATTTGAAAAGTTGTATAATCTTCACATCACAGCAAAATTAGCATACATTTTTTAGATTCAAAATACTGTGTTTCCTGTAGAATATGATCAGTATTAATAAAAGGTTTATAGGGATCCGAAATCGTTTTCATGCCCTATATAAGTCGAACTCACGCAAAGTAAATTTTCAGTGTGTGAAATTCTTTTCGACTTTTGTCTTCTTTTTTATACTTTTTCTTTCTTTTTTTTAAGTATAGTAATATAGGACGTATGCAAATTTTAAACGATATACAAAGACAAACACAATAATAATTAAAAAAAATCTATTTTATGCTTTCATTTTTAGAAAAAATAAAATAAAATAAATGATCTAAAACTAGATTTTGTGGGATTTCTTCCTTCTTAATTAAAACGATATATAGAATTGATGTGTCATTACTGAGGTAAATTTCACTTGAGATTAATATAAAGGTAAAAATTACTTGAAAAGTGTTTTATAATTTATACGAATTGCAACATTTTTAAAATTAATAAAACATGCGTAATTGCTGTAATATTTGAATAATATATATATATATATGTGTGTGTGTGTGTGTGTATGTATATATATATATATATATATATATAAATTGTTTTCAAATTACATAATACAATAGTTTATGTTTCATACCTTTTAAGCAGTTTCTTCAATTAAAGAGAAAAAACAAAACAAAAAGTAATAAATATAAAATTTTATTCAATTTCTTTTTTTTTTTTCATTGTGATTGTAATTTTTCTATGCAATTTTTATTCCATTTTGTTTTGATCAGGGCCCGTTTAAGACTGAAAAGCGAGGTAAGAGAGGTATCATTCAGGGGGTCCCCCTAGTCCTATACAAATCATCTATTCTTTGTTATATGTACAGATTTTTATGCAAGCTTAAATTATGTGACTATTCACCATAACATTTTTAAAGGAAAAAAAAAAAAGAAGAAGAAGAAGCATAAGTTAATATCTAGTCTAATTTTTATGCAAATGATGTCAGAACTGTAATTATTTAACATATAATGCTAATTTTATATTAATTTGACACGGTGCAGAAAGGAAATGGCATTCGAATACACACAAATCTCATGTAATTACACAATACCTAATAATATAGTAGATACTTTGTCAGTGAAAAATAAATACAAAGCACCCAGATAACAAAATGGTAGTGGATGCTGCAGATAATTTTAGACAATATCAAACATTAAGTACTTAAATTTTATTCAAATCAAAACTTCTTTTCATTTCAAACTATAATTATGGACTTTATATTTAGAAAACATAAAATGCATTAATATGAATGCAAAATAAATAAATAAATAGAAAATGATATGTCATTTAAAATACTTTTTTATAAACAAACACAAGACTGCCTAGTGAGTTTCGTAGTTTAGATAAAAGTTTCATATAAAAAATAAAAAATAAAAAAAATCTTGGACAAAAAATTATTTAAAAAAATATTTTTAAAAGTGAGATTTTGGGGGACCCCTTTGTAAATTCTTGAGTAAGCCCTAGCTTCACGGACCTATTCGGTAAACAGGCCCTGGTTTTGATGATTAGTTTTTTTTTTTTTTTACTAAAATAACAATGCAATTTATTTGAAGTAACATAGGCATTCTGAAACAAGGATTTACTATTTTAGCTACGATTGAATTTCAAAATTTTACTTTAAAAACCTTATAAAAATAATAATAATACGTAGAATAAAAATAAAATAGTTTCTTTTTAATAATAGAATTAAAATAATAATCGTATGTTTTACAGAATCTCGCCAACCGTTCAGTTTTCGTATGGTTGCCAGCCGGATGTATTTTCAAAAATCAAAACAAGTGCGAAGCGCGAAGACAGTAGTCGTAATAAGTCATTTAATGATACCATCTGCTTAATTTCATGCTTTATTCAGTTAAGATTTGCTGCTAGACGAAGTAAATCTACAGATAAAAGATAAGTTTAATTTCATTTTACATATTACAATTTTAGCTATTTTAAGGGTTACAAATTTTATAAATATGTGCATCGAAATATAACAATATTATGTGAGCTTAAACTTCTCCGAAATTATTTAAGTTTTTAAAAGTAAATTCAAAATATTTTTATTATTATTATTTTTGAAATTTTTTAAAATGTTCCATTTTAATTTGTTTTTTGCTGGTTTCATATTACTATTGTTTAACGATATATTTTAGTAGAATGATTAGTTAATTTCTTATAAATATTTTTATGTTTGAGAGCTGAAGTTTAAGTTTTAGCATTCAAGCTTAAAAGTGTTTTTAAAACATTAACAAATTATTGAATCCACACCCAAAGAAAAGCACTGCGCTTTATTTTTTTTTCTCATATATATTTAGAATTTATTGTTACATTGCAGTAATATAAAATCAGGTGAAAATAATAAAAATTAGTTAGAAAGAGATTTTTAAAATATTTTCAAAAAAAAAAAAAAAAAAAAAAAATTGAAATTTGTTATTTTTAAATTTAAGTAGTTTTGGAGAAAACTTTATTTATATTGCTGTATATCAATGCATATGTATGGAAAACTTTTAAACTCTAAATAAATTATTTAAATACAGTTTTGCATTCTATATGCTTTGAAATATAATATCATTAAGTTTATTAAAATTTCTCAAAATCTATTTAAATTTACAATAATAATAAAATTTTTAGTTTTAATTTTTTGAAAATATTTTAGATGTTCCTCTTAACAAAGTTTTGTTTTATTTTTCCATCGATTATGTATTATTATAGTTTGGAAATAGAGTATAAATATTTCTAGGTATTAATTTGTGTATACATTCATAAGTTAATGTTTTAAAAATATTTTCATTTTTAGATGAAAAAACTTTCCAACAAACTTCAGTATATAAATAAAAAATCTTTAAAATTTTAACTTATCAATGAATCTCAAAATTAATACACAGACTAGATTCTATGGCTAAACTAAAATAATGTACAATCGGTGGAAAAATAAAACTTTTATTAGGAAAACAGTAAAAATATTTTTTAAAAATTAAATTAAAAATTTTTGTTATTATTGTAAATTTAAATAGATTTCGAGAAATTTTAATATACATAATAATATTATATTTTAATGCATTTATGTAAAATTGTATAATACTAAAACAGTAATTTACTAAAATTACTCACAGAATGATGCATTTGGAGTCACAAGGATTAAAACAAGCAAAATAATTCAAGAGTTTAGTTGTGCATAGCAGATGAAGAATAATGATACAAACAACAACAGGGATATAAACTACTTTTTTTATTAATTCAAATAATGTTTCAGAAATTTTAACATACTTACTATTCCTTTAATTTCAACGTATATGCATGAAAAATTCCATATTCTATGACAGTAATTCCCAAAAAGTGTCATAACATCTCTACATCCCTTAAAAAATTCCTTAAATTTTTGCATTTTTTTTTTTTTTTTAATTCTTTTTTCCTAATCTGAAGATAATGACGTTATAGTATTGATTACAAAACTTTGAATAAACACCATAAAATTCATGAAAATGCAACTGTTACAAACAAAGCGGCAACACATTCAATGTACTCAACGTGCTTGTTTGCAGCTCTCATGCCTACATTGTTCGCCTGAAGAAGGGTTGTTTCTTCTTTTGACACGAAGCAATTGTTGCGAGTTCTTGCATTTTATGGTGTTTATTCAAAGTTTTGTAATTAATACTATATCTTCATTTTCTTCAGATTAGGGGAAATAAATATATTTTTTTTTAAATGCAAAAATATAAAATATATTTTAAGGGATATAGCGACGTTATGACACTTTTTGGGAATTACTGTCATAGAATATGGAATTTTTCATGCATATACGTTGAAATTAAAGGAATAGTAAGTATGTTAAAATTTCTGAAACATTATTTGAATTGAAAAAAAAAAAGTAGTGGGGTGCTTTTTTATAATGACGTCACAATTTTTTTTTTTTTTATTGCACTATTTTAGAACGTTTACAGTGCGTTTTCTAGAACGTTCTGAAAATGTGTATAACGTTTTGAAAACGTTCTAAAAACGTTTAGAACGTTCTGAGACCGTATACATAGAACGTTCTCTGAACGCTTCTATAACACCAATGGTGATAGCTACACGTTCATTGAACTTTCCCTGAACCGTACTATTGTACGTCTTCAAGATGGACAAATAGACGTCTATAACACGTTCAAAGGGAACGTTCTTAGAACGTGTTTGCAGAACAATATTTGAACGTTCAGAGAACGTTTCGGTGCTGCTTGGGCGAGAGGGTACGAAAAATAATTGATCCTGTCATTCAGAGGAATGCGTATTTTTGTCATTCCGAAAATCTTTTAATTTCAATGGTAATATATGAGAGAGTGCACGTAAGACAGCTAGCTTTTCGAAGATTGCTAAAAGCAAGAACACAAGAGACAAAAGGGAAATCGGTGCGAACTTTTCAACCACTGACCATCAATTTTGTAGCTTCAAATTACATTGAACTTATTTATTGTTCCAAGTGCAAACTTACACCTCCTCCAATAATGAGCAATGTGTCAATGCAAAGCCTAGAAGAACTTATTAATACTAATGTTCTCCCAGAGTTCGAGCTAATTAAATTTCTTTGCCACACGAAAAGTGTCGAAAGAATTGTAAAGCTCTTAACAGAATCTTGTACTAAAGTGGAGAAGAGAACAGGGGTTGTTTCATAAGGACAATTTTGCTCTGAAGGTCAACTATGCCATTATTTGACTATAAATCTCAATTTAAAACAATGCTCAACACATCTGAGGAATCTTAAAGACACAAAAAATAGGTAAAATCTATATATCATTCTGTAATTAGCTAGGACATGCAAAGTTATTATATACATATAAATGTGTGTGTGTAACTATACTTGTACGTATAATACTGTAATAAAAGGTTATATTCATTACATTTAGAATTTTTAAAATACTTTTGAAACGTAAATATGCCATGTATGTATTATTGTATATTAAACAGGTAAATTTCAAATTTTAGAAGAATTTAGCCCAATTTAAGGCTTATGCTCGAACTAAAGATATAATGTAAAAGCTATAAATATTTTTTTAGGTTCAAACTACGCTATATACTGAAAATTTATGGCTGTTGTATTATAAAAAATTACAAAAAAACTATTTTTTTTTTCTTTTGAAAATTTCAAATTTTAACATATTTTTTCAAACTTTGAGCCTCATGCGCGAACTGAAGATGTCAACTTAGAATTTTTTTGTTATTTTTCCCCAACTGACGATACCAAACTACAACTTTTGAGAGGTAACGCGATTCCGAAATAAAAAAATCGATTTTTTCGAACCACCCTATTATCCATTTAGTTATCTAAGTAATTAATTAAGATGGAGTTTGCATCAACGTAAACCTCACACTATAGTGAGGCAATGAAATTTTGTATGGCAAAGGAAAAAATTAAAAGTTCCAAAATGTGATGTTATTTATCAGTACAGTATTTGTTTCATGAAGATCCTCGTCTTCTCTTTTTTCTCTTTTCACTATGACTGTATCTGCTATAAACACGTATTTTTGTCTTTTTGCTAAAATAACTGTAGTAAATCCTTCAAGTCTATTGTTTCCTGCTGTTCCATTGTGTTTCAAACAATATTCCTATATTTAATGAGTCCATTTAGACGGTTTCCTTGACATTACCCTGATAGCGCCATCTATAGGAACATGTTGGAACTACTTTTTTTCCTCCCAAAAACAAAATTTCATTGCCTCACAATTACTATGGTAAAATATCAAATCGCTCTAATGGGTAGTTTAAAATCTACGTCGTTTTGAAATCGTAACTTTAATTATAATCACCCTGTACACACACACACACACACACACACATATACTATATATATATATATATATATATATATATTACATCTTTGAATCCTTGGAATTTTTAGAATATATATAGATGTATATATATATATATATATATATATATATATATTAATCATTTTAACTATTTAAAATGTAATAACCTTTTAAAGCACATTTAATGAATTTTTAAACATTTAAAAAATTTTCATGGGACCACAGATTGGGAAACTAAAGTATATACTCGGTTACAGAATTTTCAACATAATGATAAAATATTCAAATAACATTTCTGTATTACATAATTAAATAATAAAATAATCTTTAAAGTTTGTCAATCAGAATATACTTTTTTTTTTTTTTTTTCCAAATTAGTAGATAATTAAAATTTTAAGTTAAAAAGTTAAAAGAAACTTTGTTCAAAAAATGTATTGTTAAAATCTTCAGAATCAGTAAGAAAAAAAAATCAGTAGTACTATACATTTTTATATATCTCCAGAAAAATGCAAAAAATTGCTGTATCAAAATGATACATCAAACACGCATATGATGTTGTAATGAAATGTTAATCACTGTATTAAGTATAATTCATTTTGTAATCGTTTTCTGGTTAAAATAAAATATTGTATATTAAAATGTGTATTTCTATCAAAGCATTTTTTTTCTAGAAATTTCAGATTTATAGATTCTAATATTATTTTCCTACAAATCATGTAAAGATTTTGCTTTAAAATGCAAATACTACTTTAAAGGAAATATGGAATCCATTGAAAATGTGATGTTCTCATAAATTCAAACACACAATAATGTTTTGAAGCGTAAGAGTATCCTATTATTGTATTTAATGGATTCATTTTATTGAACCATGCATATATATATATATATATATATATATATTAATTAAGAATCAAGTTATTCTTCTGTGAGTGTGAAAGAAAATATCAAAGAATTATAGCATAACAACAAAACAATAATAATAATAATAATAATAAATATAGAGAAAAAATAAAGATAATACTTTTTTTTTAAATAAAATTCTAGCACAACATATGTTTCAGTTAAAATATCGTTGAAAATAGGATTTTGAAAAAAAGTGTATTATTGAAGTTTTTGTTGTTGCATGTTTGTATTCTATAAATTTAATTCTGAATTCATATTCCGTATATAATCTGATTTTTATTACAAACGTGTATTATTTTCTATTAAATAAATTTGTATTCATATACATATATATATATATATATATATATATATTTCTGTAACAAATATTTTATTTATTTTACAATTCAATAAGAGTAAAAAATACAAGCCGTTGTTTTAATTAGGAAACATAAATCAAAGTTACTATTGATTAATATTCGATACACTTCACGGAACAACATTAAAATGCACTTATAAGCTAACGTAGAAGTCAAAAATAAATAAATTTAATCATAGCTTCGTCCATAGAGAATATAAATATTTTCATACAAAAATATTTCATCATAGCATAAAACATCCTAACGTTCATGAACATTGTCGAATAAGTGTAAAATAAATTTTTAACATTGTATGCTGTGAAATATATACCTGTGGAAGTTAGTCAGGCTTCACTCGATCGCTCAAAATCGCGCTGAGATTGTAAGCGTTAATTGCCAATGAACAGTTTCGTTAGATGACAGTAATATGCGCATTCGGGTTTCGTTCAGTTGGCATTGGTTTCGGAAGAAATGTAAATTGTTCATGGAGAGTTTCGTTAGCTTTAAGTAAGAAGCCCAAATAAATTTTGTTTATTTCGCGTTCGATTCAAGGAAAGTATGCAAATAACTCTGCGTTGTTAAACTTTGAAAGTTTTAGAGCTCACTTGTATGTTAGTTATTTGAGTATAAATGTTTGAAGGTAAACGATTTTACTTATATAAAAAATACCAGCAAATTTATCATTTCGATTTTCTTAAAGAAAAATTAAGTTGAACGTTTAATGAAATTATCGAAAAATGAATGATTTCAAGTATTATATAATGCTAATATTATGTATATATATATACATATATATATACATTTATCTTCATAATTAAATAAAATTAAAGCAATGAATGCATATTAATATCTACCGAGTTTAAATCAGAAATGTACAAAATAAATTAATAAATTAATAAGTAAATAAGAACATACCAAAATAAAATTTTAGACTATTTTAAAATTTAATAAAATATTTAATTCATTTATACATTTTATTTAACATTTTAGTTTATTATAAAATTTTACTTGCATTTTAATATATCGTATAAGATATTTAATAAATAGTAAAAATATAACTAAAAATAATTAGGTATCAAATTGTACCTTTTTTTGACACAATATAGAAATCAAAGAATTATTTAAAATTTTTACCTTATAAAGTATTTTTTATTTAATAAACGGATATCTTTATTTGCTCGTAATGCACTGAGGAGATTAGTGAATTTAATTGCATTAAAGAGACAGATATTGTTTACTTTATTATACAAAATAAATATAAAATTACTTAAGATTTTTTTATAGAGTTTTTATCTCAGAGTATCACGGAATTAAATAATTTTAATTTTTAAAATAATAAATGAAGTCAAAATAAAATATGAATTTTTATCAGATACTACTCAGTAGAAAAAAAAATTTTGAAAATATGTTTATTTTAACTCATTAGAAACATAAAATAAACATTGTAATTCATATATTTATTTTTATTTTTATTTATTTATTTATTTTTTATTTTTTATTTTTTGGTTACATTTTTATTTTAAACATTTCAGAAACAATATTACATTCAAAAATTTTTATTTTTATCGCTATTTTTGTTATGATTAAAGAGTATTTATTATTATTATTATTATTATTTAACTTCCTACACTTAGTACATTAGTGGAAAAAACAGCATTCACGTTTAATAATAATAAATACAAAACGTAGTCTCAGGTTTAGGCGCCTTCTAAACACCTAATTGAATTTAACACCTTAAACACTCGGCGTAAATTCATGGGTATTTTTCTGTATGAACTGCTTAAAATGAATTTTAGATGATTTAAGCTGAAATACACGTATTGCTTATTTTAAATTTATTAAATAATGTAAGGATTTACAGGAAAGATAACAGTTGACGTTTTATCGCTTCAATCGTGATCCATTTTTTTTTTTTTTTAACAAACTAATATAATTAAAAATCAAAAAGCTTCCAACGATAGTATTTTTAAAAAAAGATTTATATCCTTAGAAAATATTTAATATAACTACAAGCTTTTTTAAATGAAATTAAAATTTTACTTTATATGAAAACAATCATCCAGTTAATTCATGGAGGAACATATATTATAAAAAATATCGTTCATATAGTTTATTCACACATTCATAAGATTTTTTTAAATGTAATATTTGGATTATTTTTAAGAAATAAGAAATTCGTAAAAAATAACACCTACAGAAAATTAAACCTGTATATAATTTCACAAACGTTCGTTTTCTTTCTGATAACACAATTTGCATTTTTAATTTTATATTTATCAGAATTATTAATGTACATACAGGGTGATTATAATTAAAGCTACGATTTCAAAACGCTATAATTTTAAAACCACACATCAGAGCGATTTGATATTTTACCAAAGCAATTGTGAGGTTGAGGCTACAGAATGTCTTACAGTTGGTTTGAAATTAAGCTGGATCTAGCAAAGTACAAAGTTGGGACGGTTAATTCACTTCGACGGCAGTGACTCGGCGAAAGTTTTGGTCGGATTAGTTTCGTGTCGACATGGCGCTGCAACGAACGAATTAAGTTCTGAGAGGTAGATGAATTGGAAGCGATTTTAAAAGTATTGATTGAAATGAAGAGAAAGGAAGTCGGTAGGAAGTAGTATAAGATGGAGATGGTTTTAGTGGATTGGAGGCGATTGTGGTGTATATTATAGGAGATTGTGTTGTAGATTGTGAAGATTCTTATTTTGGAGAGTATTGAGGAGTGGAGTAGTGGAGATTTAGTTGTGTAAAGATTAAGTAGTGATGAGTGTTGGTACGCGTATCTACTAGCATTCGTAAAGGTAAAGTTGGATCAGACGGGAATCCTCTGATCCACAGTGGAGTCACAGTAGAGGAGTTTAAGAGTGCATTCGTCTCTACTGTCACAAAACATTAAATTGACATTTGTATGACCGATAATTTTCATTTTAATCAAGAATTGTCTTAAAGACTATCAGTTATCCCGAGTAAATTTCAATGCAGACGTAGAGAGAAAAATACGCGGCACTCCCAGTTAAAGGAGGAAGTAAAACTGTCCAGTCATCATTTTATAAATCTCTCTTCTGCTCGATTTCAATCTCTGATGTATATGTAATGTTGTCTTTCTGTGAATATGTAGCTTTAGTTAAACAGGGCGTTTGAAAACGCTCTTATATATTTTATTCTATACATTTATTATAAAGATATGTATTTAATCAAGGAAATTAAAGTTACAAAAGAAAAAGAAGAATTACAAAATCATTCATCATAATTTACACAACTAAATAATAGTTTAATATGTTCATAAGTTTATTTTTCAGCCTGTTGGTGAATCAAGAATGCGGCTTTCAAATGGATTAAATAATTAATTGGACGCATGGTGTACCAGTGCTGTTTGTCTTATCCAGGTAAGTGAAATCTTACCTATTCATTGTCAATATTATTTAATATAAATATAATATTATACAAGCGCTCTATATTAAAAAAATTATATATATATAATTTTATAAGAGATGCTAATAATTAAGAAAGCGCAATAATTTGCACTACCGAGAATCCAGTATTAAATTTAGTTATTTTAAAATATCTACACCTTCAAATGTTGCCGGAGTGAGATATTAATAATTATCTAATTTAATTTCTGATACATATATTTTGATAAAGTAATTAAATACGCTGACTGAGCTAGCTTGATTGCCAGACCGCCCTCGCATTAATCTGTTCAAATAAAAGTCATATTTATAGTTTAATTCAAGTCTCGTGCTCTCCTTACTGATCCATTTAGTTATCTAAGTAATTAATTAAGATGGAGTTTGCATCAACGTAAACCTCACACTATAGTGAGGCAATGAAATTTTGTATGGCAAAGGAAAAAATTAAAAGTTCCAATATGTGCTGTTATTTATCAGTAAAGTATTTGTTTCATGAAGATCCTCTTTTTCTCTTTTTTCTCTTTTCACTATGACTGTATCTGCTATAAACACGTATTTTTGTCTTTTTGCTAAAATAACTGTAGTAAATCCTTCAAGTCTATTGTTTCCTGCTGTTCCATTGTGTTTCAAACAACATTCCTATATTTAATGAGTCCATTTAGACGATTTCCTTGACATTACCCTGATAGGGCCATCTATAGGAATATGTTGGAACTACTTTTTTTCCTCCCAAAAACAAAATTTCATTGCCTCACAATTACTATGGTAAAATATCAAATCGCTCTAATGGGTAGTTTAAAATCTACGTCGTTTTGAAATCGTAACTTTAATTATAATCACCCTGTACACACACACACACACACACACACATATACTATATATATATATATATATATATATATATTACATCTTTGAATCCTTGGAATTTTTAGAATATATATATATGTATATATATATATATATATATATATATATATATATATATATATTAATCATTTTAACTATTTAAAATGTAATAACCTTTTAAAGCACATTTAATGAATTTTTAAACATTTAAAAAATTTTCATGGGACCACAGATTGGGAAACTAAAGTATATACTCGGTTACAGAACTTTCAACATAATGATAAAATATTCAAATAACATTTCTGTATTACATAATTAAATAATAAAATAATCTTTAAAGTTTGTCAATCAGAATATACTACTTTTTTTTTTTTCCAAATCAGTAGATAATTAAAAATTAACCTATAGAGTTAAAAAGTTAAAAGAAACTTTGTTCAAAAAATGTATTGTTAAAATCTTCAGAATCAGTAAGAAAAAAAATCAGTAGTACTATACATTTTTATATATCTCTAGAAAAATGCAAAAAGTTGCTGTATCAAAATGATACAACAAACACGCATATGATGAATTCATTTTCAAATCGTTTGCTGGTTAAAATAAAATATTTTATGTTAAAATGTGTACTTCTATCAAAGCATTTTTTTCCGGAAATTTCAGATTTATAGATTCTAATATTATTTACCTACAAATCATGTAATGATTTTGCTTTAAAATGCAAATACTACTTTAAAGGAAATATGGAATCCATTGAAAATGTGATGTTCTCATAAATTCAAACACAGCATAATGTTTTGAAGCGTAAGAATATCCTATTATTGTATTTAATGGATTCATTTTATTGAACCATGCATATATATATATATATATATATATATATATATATATATATATATATTAATTAAGAATCAAGTTATTCTTCTGTGAGTGTGAAAGAAAATATCAAAGAATTATAGCATAACAACAAAACAATAATAATAATAATAATAACAAATATAGAGAAAAAATAAAGATAATACTTTTTTTTTTAAATAAAATTCTAGCACAACATATGTTTCAGTTAAAATATCGTTGAAAATAGGATTTTGAAAAAAAAGTGCATTATTGAAGTTTTTGTTGTTGCATGTTTGTATTCTATAAATTTAATTCTAAATTCATATTCCGTATATCATCTGATTTTTATTACAAACGTGTATTATTTTCTATTAAATAAATTTGTATTCATATATATATATATATATATATATATTTCTGTAACAAATATTTTATTTATTTTACAATTTAATAAGAGTAAAAAATACAAGCTGTTGTTTTAATTAGGAAACATAAATCAAAGTTACTATTGATTAATATTCTATACACTTCACGGAACAACATTAAAATGCACTTATAAGCTAACGTAGAAGTCAACAATAAATAAATTTAATCATATCTTCGTCCATAGAGAATATAATTATTTTCATACAAAAATATTTCATCATAGCATAAAACATCCTAACGTTCATGAACATTGTCGAATAAGTGTAAAATAAATTTTGAACATTGTATGCAGTAAAATATATACCTGTGGAAGGTAGTCAGGCTTCACTTGATCGCTCAAAATCGCGCTGAGATTGTAAGCGTAAATTGCCAATGAACAGTTTCGTTAGATGAGAGTAATATGCGCATTCGGGTTTCGTTCAGTTGCCATTGGTTTCGGAAAAAATGTAAATTGTTCATGGAGAGTTTGGTTAGCTTTAAGTATGATGCCCAATCAAATTTTGTTTATTTCGCGTTGGATTCAAGGAAAGTATGCAAATAACTCTGCGTTGTTAAACTTTGAAAGTTTTAGAGCTCACTTGTATGTTAGTTATTTGAGTATAAATGTTTGAAGGTAAACGAAATGGTATATTTCTCTAGTTAAGCAAACATCGGTGAAATTTCGTATGCTTTTAAGAAAATAAGAGAGCAAGCACATTTTCTTTTTCAACTCAGTGTAGACAAGACGGCAAGTTATCAAGTTAAAGAAATATTTTTCGGCTAGTTTATTACAGCATTTACACACTTTGATACTAAGGCGTACTTCAAATTAAATTTAAGTAATAGTAAAATTAATAAGCATATAAAATATTCGCCTCGCCCCATTTTTATCTTTAATAAAAATAGTGTTTTTATTTATTTATTTATTTATTATTATTTATTTTAGGACTGAGGACCAAATTTTTTTTATTTTCTCAATCTGCGGATTCTTACGGTACTATTTTTTGATAGTGGAACATTTATCGAAATCTAAACTTTATTGAAAATGTAATTGAATAATTTGAAAACAATGTTATAATTTGAAAAAAAAAAAAAAATAATAATAATAGTCCTCCGTCCTAAACTAAATTCTGCTTTTGCCAGAATTTCATCACAATCGTCTGTTTTGAAAAAAGGAAAAGAAAAGAAAATGAATAATAATCAGTATCGAAACAAACACTATTGGAAAAGTTCAATAGGTCTATGGTTAATGTTATACAGTGTGCACTGTGCATTTGCTGTTGGCAACTGTTATTCAAGCTGTGTTTATTATATTTTATTTATTTATTTATTTTCAGTCAAAATTTTACAAATCCTGAAGGCAAAATTTATTCATTTACCTAACAAAAAAAGAAAAAAAAAATGGTTCAAAAGGATTTTTTTTTTTTTTTTTTTTTTTTATTACGCAATCACTTTTTTTTTTTAAATACAATACTGTTCTTTCCTGAATTTAACCAAACTTATGGAAGCCAACATGTGAGGTAATGAAGAAGCTTACAACTATGATACGCATTTTATGTTGATTTTAAGCACAGAAATTGCTTTCATGGCCTTTTGATATCAGTATTTAAGGAAAATAAGCGCAGTATAAAATTTCATACATATGCAAATTTTAGGAAAGATTTCTCAGGGTATAGAGACTATTGTAGGATCTACCACAGCTTTTATCAAATTTCATCATGCATTACATTCTTTTTCGCTGCTTTTTCTTTTTATTTTTTTAAGCATGTTTACCTTGATATTGTTACCTAAAAAATTAAACAAATGTATAAATTATTTGTTCATTAAAATATTTCTTTACAATATAATGATTCTTAAGTACAAATTCTTGAACGTATTTCTCAGATTCCTCACAAGAGTTTTTAATCTGATCATTTTATTTTCTTTCTCACTTGTTAATTTTTTTTCTTCTTCGTATTTAGAGAATATTACTCTATAAATTCATTGGTCGGAAAAAAAAAGGGTGGGGCTACAAACACTATGGAAAAATAGCAGGATATTGGCATGTATATATATATATATATATATATATATATATATATATACTAGCAGACCCGGCCACGCGTTGCTGCGGCTAAGTAATACGCTGATAATTTGATAAGATATATAGTATTTCCCCACAACTGGATTTGGCGATTTTTTTTTTTTTTGGCGCCTTTAAAAACGATAACGAAGTCGTTCTGGATTCTTTGCAAGAAAATATGGTAACCTGCATGTTTTTATTTTAGATTTATGATTTAGCTTATGATTTTATCATTTATGATTTTTAGATTTATGATTTAGCCATAATCGCCAAATCCAGTTGTGGGGAAATACTATAGTTGTTACCCACAACTATAACTTATAATATAATTTCAGTAATTACATTAGGATAATTATAATTTCAGTATATCCCCACAGCTGAATTTGGCGATTTTTCTTTGGCGCCATTTTGAACGATAACGATGTCGCTCTGGACTGTTTGTGATATAATATGGCAGCCTATATGTTGTTTATTTTGGATTTATTATTTTATATTTTTGATTTATGATTTAGATTATCATTTATGATTTATAGATTTATGATTTAGCCATAATCGCCAACAAAAAATCGTCAAATATCGTTGTGGGGATATACTGATTAATATATTACTGAAAAGATTAATATATTTTAACGAAGTGGTGAGAAGATTCTGAGTATGTTAAAATTTTAATAGTAAATTCAAGTTAATCAAGAAGGAAATCATTGAGGATTAAGATAAGAAAATTGCAAGATTTTAAGATCGCATTTTCAGCAATAAATATGAGTCAAAATTTAATGCAAATACATATATAAATCACAAATTTAATCAGGAACGTTAAATTGGTAAGTTATTAAAGAAAGAGTAAAGAGAAATAAGAGAAATAATTGATTAAAGTTTCGAACATCGATCATATAGATTAGCGTTACAAAACAAATAAACAGACTTAAACTCTTCCAGATTTTTAAATAAGTTTTAAAATATTGAAATAGTTACTTTTTATTTAGAACGTTATGTACAGATCACAAATTTCATAAAGAAAACGAAGCGATACAGATTAGAATAATGAAACAAAAACTGAAAAAGCAAGGTTATGTCGTAAATAAATTTTTAACACACATGTCATGTGAAATAAATTGTAGCATATACATAATGTATCTGATATAAGATATTAACATGTTGCAGCGGAATAAATTTCATATCTATCATCCTTGGCGGAAAAAAAATAATATGGCCAAATTACCTGGCGCACGCATTTAATTCCTTTCAAAAATCATATTATTTTAACAACTTATATTAAGAGAGTAATGAATAATATGAAACAATATTTCGCACAATACATATTACGAAAATATACATCTAGCTTGTATATTTTCGTGTTACGTTTTTGAAAGCCAAATACGAAAAACTCCAAGGACGACAGAGCTTTGAAATTTAAAATTAAATCTTTTTCAATTTGACAGCAAAATAACTCAATCTAACTTATGCACATGATAAATAATACATATATATACAAAAATATGGGGATTAAAATCCGGAAATAATTTTCCTCGTTTTTTAATAATTTTTTACAAAAAATACAATGGGCGATTAACATAAGAAATCTTTTTCTTGATTTCACAGACTGTCAGTGACGTCACACTTCGCTTGTGTATAACTACATACTTTATCAATGCGAATAAAATCTTTAAATTGATTATGACGTCAATTTTCGTGAGATGTATAATTTAACTTTTTATAATTTTTTAACGTTCACGTTTGATTGAATGTATTTACTTTTATGTCGAAAGAAAATGAACTCGTATTTTTTCTTTTTGGCAACAATTAAACTTATGTAACTCACAGATATTTTGAAGCAACTGTAACAAAGTTCTATAATTAACAAATAATTGCAATAAAACAATATTGTGACAATAAATTGAGATAAAAACTATCCTATCTCTCAAGTTGGACCAAACTGCACACAGTGTGCAAAATTTCATTAAAATCGGTTCCTTAGTTTAGGAGTTTATCGCGGACAAATATCGTGACACGTAATTTTTATATATATACAGATATATATATATTTGCTTCTGTGTATTACACATAAACTAGCAGATTTTTTTTCTATAATTGTTTAAAAATATTTATTAAATGACTCGAAATTCAAAAATTATTAAAAATCAACTCGAAATATAATTTCCATTTGACTTAAACTTTTTCTTTTTCTTTTTTTTTTATGTTAAAATGAATTATATATACAATTTTACTTTTTATTTTTATTTATTTTAATTTTCTTAATTTATTTTATTTTTATTTTTACCATTTTACATATATTTAGGTATTTTTTTTAAAGGTAGCAGCTTCGTATTTTAAAAATATAAATGTTAACCAAAACATATATATATAGATATATATACGTAAATATTTAAAACATCTGGGACGCTTTTTCTATAAAGTTTTCCAAAAGGTACTTAAAGCACTTAAAATATGCACGCCTGGGTAAAAATACACAAACCATTTTTAAAAAGTACGTTCGAAGAAAAAAGTGCAAATTTATTTTTACTTAAAAAAAAAAAAAAAAAAAAAAAAAAAAAAAGAAAAGAAAAGAAAAAAAAAAGGATTTATTTCTCTCATGTGATTACTGTTTTGTACGAGAAATTCCAAAATACTGTTTACATTACAGCGAAACACTATTTTTATAGAGAATGTAAAAAAAAACATATTAAATATACATTATTTATCGTTATTTGAGAAGATATCATTTTCTTTGAAAAGATAAAGAATAATAAAAATGCATTTTATTATATAATAAGTAATATATATATTATATGTTATATATTTTTATATATCAAGTAATAATATATTTTATGTATTTTAAGTAATAAAATTCATTGCACATAATAGTTTGTAAAAATCAGATTTATTATTTTATTATTATTATTATTATTATTATTATTGTCATTCTGTAATGCATGTATAATTAACGATATGTGTTGTCTTAAAATTAATTACTGTCTTTAAAATTAATTTTATTACAAGAAAGCCTGTTTAATTAAATCGTTGATTTAAAACTAAAAATCCATTTAAAGGCATTTCTTTCAGATTGCGTTCATAAAAAAATTCTCTTGAAATCATACTTGTATGTTTATAGATATATTTTCAGGGTTTGTTTTAATTATACACTAATAATAAAGGAGATGGTGGTACACGTCAATAGCCAAATGCTTACATTTCCTACGAGCAGTTTCTTAAGTATGCTTGAGTACGACCAGTATCCATCTTTGGCGCATTTACTGCTCTTTGTTGTAGGTACTGCCTCGCTGCCTGATTGACAGAGAAGCGAGACGATTCACAAATCTCGCACACAAGTCGCCAAATAATAAGATTGCAGCATTGGGTGTCCATGTATACAAACCAGTAGAGGTATAAACTCCATTTTCAATATTGACAATCCGATAGTTAACTTGAATAACATATATCAGTTTCAAGAAATTCCGTAAATATTTACGGGATCGATGGTGGTATTTTCTCCATTTTATACACACATTTTTGGGACACACCCAATAGGGAATTTGAATAACATATTTCAATTTATTAAGCTATGTCTACAGTAAAGGTATGAAAATATGGCTTATAGAAATAAATCTCATAGAACAAAATGCTTTGAAATACTTTTGAGTGTCCCTGTACACAAACCAGTAGAGGTATAAACTCCATTTTCAAAAGAGAACATCCGATAGTGAACTTGAATAACATTTATCAGTTTCAAGAAATTCCATAAATATTTACGGGAGTTAGAGCTCGGACAGACAGACAGGCATACAATCAGACGGACATGCAGATACACAAAACGGAAATCATATTCACACTTTAAAAAATGCTAGAAATTATTAAAAACGCTTAACGTAAACGAAAGTACAATTCTAGCATTTTTTTATTAATACCTCATAATATAACTGGATAATTTTGTGCCACCCTGTAAATCTAATGCTAACACTACTATATTCTATGCAAAGCATTCTTTTGTGAATATAAATAACATATTTCAATTTCCTAAAACTTCGTGGAAAGTAAAGTTATTAAAATTTGATTTATAGAAATACCTCTCATAGAACACAATGCTTTGAAATACTTTCGGGTGTCCCTGTACACAAACTGGTAGAGGTATGAAATCCATTTTCAATAGGGACCTGTCCGATAGTGAACATGAATAACATATATCAGTTTCAAGAAATTCCATAAATATTTACGGGAGTTAGAGCGCGGACAGACAGACAGACGGACGGATAGACAGACAGATGGACAGACAGACAGGCAGACAAACAAACTGAAGTCATAAACACTTTTCAACCTTGTTGGAAAATGTTAACTACTCTTTAAAAACAAGTTATATGAAAATAGAAAAAATGCGGAGCTTAAAATACTTCGGAATAAATTAAAATGTTGCGAACTATGAAATTGCTCACTCCACACAAATTTCAATTCATGGCAATGACATTAATCTTTTTTTTTTTTTTTTTTTTTTTTTTTTGAGGTAACGGCGCAGTCTGGCGGGTTATTTTATTACTATATTGAAATCCAAAGTTGTTCGATAACGATCAATTAGTGGAATCTATGAATACTGCCTAATATAAAGTAACATATTTTAGAACAAAAAGTCGTTTGGATGTAATAACAGCACAAAATACTTTTTTTTTTTTTTTTAATTAGGGAAAATAAAAGTTTATTGCCGACCATTGGAGTAGAACTTATTACTTTCCAAACACTATAGTGAGGAATGTACTGTAATCATGTCAAAAATCCGAATTTGAGATTTTGATGTTTCTATATGTTTCGAGGTTCCCTGAGTCCGTTTCCACTATTTTTACGATGATGTATGTATGTGTGTGTGTATGTGTGTATGTATGTGTGTATGTATGTGTGTGTATGTGTGTATGTATGTGTGTATGTATGTGTGTGTATGTGTGTATGTATGTATGTATGTATGTGTGTGTATGTCTGTGACTGAACACGTTGGCGTCTAAACGCTTTGTTCGAATAAGCTGAAAGTTGGTACGTATATTGTAAGTCACCATAGTACGAACCCTACAGATTTTGGTGAATCTAGCACTTATAGTTTTTTACAGGGACACCAGGAAAAATTCTTTATCATTATGGCCTATGGGGCCAAATTTTTAAAGTGCGATAGTGTCTAAATGCTTTATTAATCTGAGCAAAAAATTTGTACACATATTATAGATCACAGTTGCACAAATGGTATAGATTTTGGTGAGTTTACCACTTACAGTCTTTTTACAGGGGCACAAAGAAAAATTCTTTATCATGATGGCCTATGGGGCCAAACTTTTAAAAGTGCGACAGCATCTAAACGCCTTATTCAATTGAGCTGAAAATTTATATGAATATTATAAATCACGGTTGCAGTAAGTACAAGCGTTTTAGTGAATCTAGCATTTATAGGTTTTTACAGGGACGCAACGAAATATTCTTTATCATTATGATCTATGGGCTCAAAGTCCAGTAGCGTTAAGTAAAACTAAACATTGTGTGATATATGGAGAAAAATACTTACACTCTATTATGGTTCCCTCTGTTTTGTTTGTTTAAGAACTCCTCTTTTTTTTTACTTTATCTAGAAAACCGTTAATTACTCAATGTTCGGAAAGTCGAGTGGAGTCACTCCAGATTTTTTTTATTCTAAACTCAGACACGAATGTCAACAAAATTTGCTTTTCTGACAGTATAAAAAGAGAACTTAAACACACATTGGATTAATTGTTATTTGTGTATTATTTGTGTTACATTTGGCATTTACTGGAGAATATTAAATAGAGAGTATATTAAATTTCTTGTTGTTACATTATAGTACTCGTGGTCCCGGCCTGGTGGTTCGGTTGGTAGGGCGTTGCCTGCTGGATTTCGAATCCCGGTAAAGAGCATGGATGTTTGTGATGTCCTATGTCTGTAGAATACTGTGCATTTGTTTCTGGTTATTGCAATATCAAACAAGCAATATAAAAGTCATTGCAACTATAGATTTCAAAGCTGTCAAATAAATAGTATTGTGATGTGAACATCGAACAAATATGGTTGGAAATAGGGATTATTTTATATTTTGTATACGTAACACATTTATCCTGAATTATACTACTGAGATAATACTGACGATCTTCACTTTGAGTATTCTGTAACAGACAGCCATCTTACTTTATTTACAATAAATATAAGAAGATAATACGGCATTCTCAAGCCTTTTCCACTTGCAGTTTTATAAAGGATATAGCGGGTTAGGCATATGAAATCTGCACTAGTGTCGAGTGAAGAGTTCTTGCTTTCTATATTGCTCTTTATCTGAAACATTTTTGTACACGATTTTAGACTTGCACCCTCAACGATTAGGGAGTAATGGGGGTGTCAACCTAAAACGTTAAATGAAATTTTTTTGAAAACTATTCATCATATCTTATCGAGGTTGAAACTATTTATAAATGGCTATGAAGTACATAATACAGGGCCCAAAATTTCAACTCTGGTTACACTCGCCGAAACAAAAGTCTTACTCTCCACAAAATAGGGTTGTCATTATTTATTTATTTATTTATTATTTTATTTTATTTATTATTTTTTTAACGCATTTTTTTTTTCCTAACTCATTTCCTAACTCATTTTTCCTAACTCATGAGTTATAAAAGAAAAGAAAAAAAAACCCTTTGTCAATCCTGTATTTTTTTTTTTTTTTTTTGAAAGAGTAAGCTTCCTTAGAAACCTAATTATTTATTTAACTTTTTACATCAGAAATGTCTTTTTCGCCCATTTTATTACCATGCTTCTATTCTTGTTTGTTAGTTAATTTCTTTGTTTGTTTTTACCATGATTTTATTAACTTCTATTCTTGTTTGCTTATTTGTCCGGTACAAATCTTGCAATCGAATTTTACCTAACTTCCCTACTAGCTAGACATTTGAAACTTTCACAGTAGCTCAGAACCCGGTGACAATACAATACTTCGAAGTTCGATTTTCGAATTTTTGATTAGTTTCTTATAATTAATTAAAATATGAAAATAATAATATCCTAATCAACGAGATAAATACTAGTAGCGTTAAAATAGCCACTAAAATATTACCTATAATTTTATTGTTGCCAAAAAAAGAAAAAAAAAATACGAGTTAATTTTCTTTCGACATAAAAATAAATACATTTAATTAAACGTGGACGTTAAAAAGGTATAAACAGTTAAATTATGCATCTCACAATATTTCACGTCGTTATTGCTTTAAAATTTTTATGCATATTGATTAGAGCTCTATAATTCCTCAGAAAATTTAAAATATTTCAGATAAAAAGTTTTTTTTTTTTTTAATCTTATAATTATATTTGTAATCAGCCGCAATGTCGATGTGTATAACTTATTCATTGATGTCATTTTAAATATCCATTTCGGAATAACTTTTTTGATAAAATCGTTGTTTACAAATCATTACAAGCACAAATCATTGGTGTTTCAGTAAAAACCCGGAAAATATGAACTGATTTTTGATTATTATTCAACAAAATAAACATAGGCAGTATCTTTAAAAAGGCTCGGACTCATGACAATATCGCTTAGGCAAACTTTCGCATAATCTCTTCTCCGGGATAGTGGGCGACGGTAAAGACGCTCTCTGTTCGTCTATTTTCTCTCTGCTTGGAGAAATAACAGTAGAAGAAACTAAACAACCGAAGAGATCATAACTTTCGTGTGGCACTACGTATTTTTCCTTTCCCAGGCTGGGGTGATCTCGGGCTGCGCATGCACAGACTTGTCTCTCCAAGAATCTAAAAAGGAGAGGTTAAATATGAGGTTATAAGATGGCAAGATTTTGTTATATTTAAATCTATAAAAAGAATGTTTTCTGTCACCGTATCGTGTACGAATTCTATCGATAAGTAGACTAAATTTCTACTCGCCACAGTAAAATTTCCACTCGCCAATGGCGAGCTGGTGAGCGGAAATTTCGCGCCCTGAGATAATATAAATAAATATATATATATAAAGCAAAATAACTAAAGCCAGATGAAATATTAATCCCAAAACACATGAGGGCCTTCATCAGGGGAGCTCCCCCATGTAGAGAAAGGAATATGAGAAGTTTCTGACGAAACGCTGGTAATTTAAGCAAAAAACACGTTTCTAGCCCCCAATTTCTCACAGATGGAAGCAAGACTATACAGAAAACGAATTTTAATTAATATAAAGCAGAAAAAGCAATTAAATTCTGGATTTAATTGCTTTTTATGCTTTGTATTAATTAAAATTCGTTTGCTGTATGGTTTTGCTTCCATCTGTGAGAAGCTGATGGCTAGAAACGTGTTTTTTTGGTTAAGGTTTGACATCAGGAAACAAAAATTTCGTGTTCACTCTTCCAGAGAAAAAGTCCCGTTTAGCCTTGAACTGTCGTAGGTGCTAGAAAACGATTAGCGCTAACCTCCAAGACATCTGGTAGTGGTTATCAGTGACCAGCATTTATTATTTCACGTACAAGGTAGTCTGAACTGAATTATCTTGTAATCTCTCACCTTCATTCTTCCACTGAGTTTTTCTGAAATATTTTTGAACGTTCGAATATCTAAATTTGTATCCAAAGCCATGAAATTTTCTCTCTTCACTTACGAAAGATTAAATATAGTTAGATCGACTGCTTCGTCTCTCCTTATAAAGCGATTAAAATATTTAAACAGAAACGATATTTTACTGTAGTTGAAACAGTACGTATAATTTATGTAAAAACAGTTATTTTATTCATTATTGAATTGTAATACGTAAATTTTGCACTTTTTTTTTTCACGATATTGAAAATAGTTAAAGTTTATGTATACAGCACCCGCTGCTTATCAAAGTCACATTCGTTCTGAGAAAAGTGATTTTTTTTAAATGTTTTTTTTTTTTTTTTTTTTTTTTTTTTTTTTTTTTTACGGAGACCGTTCATGCACTCAAGAAAGAGGTATTATTTACCTGAATTCGGGAAGAAATTTCAAAATGCATCAAATAATGGAACTATTAAACGATATTAATTAACTTTTAACTGATAATTAATTGATTCTTTCTTCAAAGTAAGTGAGTTGAAAACATCCGAAATTCAGAGGCGTTTTTTTTTGAGAAATAGCGTCAATACTTTGCTAAACATTCAAGCTTTTCTTTTAAATTTAAAATTTTTTTGTTTAAGCTTTTGTCTTATTAGTTTTATTAGAATAGGAACTAGAAATTGATTTTTTATTAAATAAACATTATAAAAACATCACTTGCTAATCAAATTAAATTTGTAATTTATTACTGCGCTCTGAAGAATACATTCCTCGAAATTGTCACTAAGACAAGTGATGGGCGTGCGTAAATGCTATGTGAAATTTTCGACAAAGAGAGATAACGGAGGGATTGCTGTATTTTTACTTCTATTTTATAAAAAAATAAAGAATCGCATTGTAAATAAATATTTATTTAGCGTGCATAATTTTTTGTTGCTGAATAGATTTTTTTTTTTTTTAGTTTATTAAACAGTGGCTTTATAAAGGCTGACACACACCCACAGACATATATACATATATACATACACATGCACACACACACACACGCACAGTCTCGCTTCTTAGAAATCTCGCTTCCAGCATCTCGTCCCTCTGCTTCTTTCCCGGATACATTTTGTCTCGTATATTTCCTTCCAAGTTAAGTAAAAAATAAATAAACAGTTAAATAATGTTTTAAACAAAATTATGATAATGCATACAGTATTTTTTGAAAGAATTATTATTATTATTATTTTGTCCCTGAAATAGAAGTATAAGTTTAACACTCATCAAATTATATTTGAATTTTGCGACGATGACCTATAACATATCTATAAAGTTTTAGCTCAATCGAATAAAGTGTTTAGACGATGTTGCACTTTAAATAATTTGACTCCATAGGCTATATTTATAAAGAATTTTTATGTGTGTGTAAAATAAAAATTTTAGGCTATCGTTAAATAAAAAAAAAAAAAAAATCACTCGCATTACTCCTTATCAAACAGCTTTTGGAGTAGCAACCTGATATGAACATTAATATATACATTAGAATTATCTGCAGTTATTTTGTTTTTAATTTACCTTGACAAGAAGCATTATGCAAAAATCAACCGTTAAAATCTTGACTATAATGTGGAACCTCAAAAAGTGTAATAATACCGAAATCCCAACAATAAAAATTTAATTTAAATGCATTTCATTTATCGTATGAGTATGAGAAATTAATTTTCATTCCTGATAAATTTTTCTGGACCTGGTAAAATATTATATTAAAGCATTTACATCAATTACATTCAATAAAAAGCAATGTTTTTGCTCATTTATTAGTATCCCTGTATATTTACTAAAAGATATGTATACTCTTTAACCACATTTCTTGCGATCATGGAAGCCTCTGCGCAAGTGCGGATTCAACGAGTACACTGGTAATATAGGGGAGACAAGCTTTTCGTTCAGAGAAAATAAACGATAAGGGAATACCGAATGACTGGCTGTTTACTAAATTCAAACCTATTGGTCAACTTGGAAACCCTCCAAGATTTTCGACTCGTCTTCACTGCTAGGCGTAGGAAACGTGGTTACACTATAGACCGTAATGCGTATTGAAATATAGTCTTACTTTAATAATACACAGCGCTACCTGAAATACACTTCCATCAGTTTTCAAGTATAGTCCCACTGTATTCTGTTTCTTTCGGATAGCCCTGTAAACGAATGGTGAATGATTTTCACACCAAATTCTATACGAAATACGTTTTTATGTATATAAAAATATTAATATCACTTGGTTTAGTGCTGCCTATAGATGTTATACTGTAGTAACTTGCAATTTTGCCCATAGATGCAATTTTGCCCATAATGTATTTGAATTCTATTTGATGTTCCTGTACACGAAGCATTTGCTTGATACCAAAAAAATGTTTAGTGTAGCATCCTTATATGATGCAAATTTAGAATACTAAACTTGGACTTCCTGTATGCAACTATTTGTTCTTGAGATATGCGCATATCAGACAGACAAGCAGACACACAACCACTAGGAACATGTTTTAGGATTCAGGTCATCTCACAACATGTAAATATAACAAAAAATTAGCATCGAAAAACCGCACTTTCGGTCTTTTTGATGAGAGCTAGTGAAAAATGCTACCAGTTGTACACTCATCGAAATCTATGTAACTTCTGTGCCCCGATATTCTACTGTTGTAGCATACCTACGGTCTTTCAGCTAAATTGAACTAAGCTTTAGAAATTATAAAGCTTTATAAGCTTTATAATGTTTTATAAAGCTTTAGATATTATAGTGTTCAGACACACACACACACACATGAATCACCAAAAAAAAAAAAAAAAAAAAAAAAAAAAAACTCAATTCTTATTATTATAGGTTTTTTTTTTTTTTTTTTTTTTTTTTTGTAATACATAATTTTGTAATACATAATTTGTAAATACATAATGTAATACATAATTTCAGTGGCAAATCCCCGACCCTAAATTTTCCCCTTGCTGTAAACGTTGATGTTTTATATTTTTTCAACTCTGTAGCTACTCAGAAGATATTTAACAGTTAAAATGATCCTTCCTTCCTTAAAATTAAATTTACAGCCACAAAATTATGAAAAGTGATAAAAATAGGGGGCTGTCCCTAAACAACGGTGGGCGACAGGGCAAAATGGACGTCATATTCAGATTCAGGAGGTCATTTTGCATAAGAATTTACCAAAATGGTGCTGGGGCAATTTTCCTTCCGAAAAGTGTAATTATATATATATATATATATAGCAAGAC